>OY776673.1:211243713-211741469 GCA_963675555.1 Leptura quadrifasciata
GGCGACATAAAGTAAGTGAAGTAAAAGGAAAAGTAAATAAGGCTGAAGAAGAAGTAAGTGAGGTCAAAGGGCAAGTAAATATGGTTGATGAAGAAGTAGAGAGACTTAAGCAACAGCTGAGGAAAAAAAGAGACCAGTTAGTAATGTCATCAGGTCCTCGATTACAATCTCCCTCCCTCCGGACAGACTTCTTGGTCAACGTATAAAAGACAGTTTGAGGCAGCTGAGTGAGCAAACAACTGGAGTAATGAAGACGGCTATGGCATTAGCGCTAGCATTAAGGGGCCAAGCATCAGAGTTTCTTCAGACGATTCCAGTGCAATAGGAAAGTTTCGGAGGCTGCACTAGATCTGAGATATGGTGACCAGCATTTCGCCCAAGTGTACTGGACTCAGTTCAAAACATGTACACAAAAGGCTGGGAAGAGTTTACAAGATTTTGAGGCCACTGTTGAGCCATTGACATACCTGGCTTACCCGGATGCCTTCAATAAATTTCAGGAGCAATTAACAGTTGATACTTTCATCATTGGCATAAAAGATGAGAAGATCAGGCGAGTTCTTAGATTGTCTCGAGATAAAACTGGTAGCGAGGCGCTGCTCCACGTTCGAGAGTACGATCCATGAAAGTAGAAGGGGATTATGTAGAGAAAACGAACCTGGAATCTTTAATGGCTGACATGCATAAAATGATGAGCTAATTGC
This sequence comes from Leptura quadrifasciata, assembly GCA_963675555.1. NCBI lineage: Eukaryota > Metazoa > Arthropoda > Insecta > Coleoptera > Cerambycidae > Leptura > Leptura quadrifasciata. The sequence goes on from OY776673.1 coordinate 211,244,418, forward strand.
TGACCAAATCAAATGCTCCAGGAAAGCAGGAAAAGGAACAAAGTGATGGACAGCCAAGGTAATTCGATCCAGAGCATATTAAACGAAACTGTCGACAGCGGAGCACTGAGAGGATAAATGCCGCTATAACTGAAGAGCCGCAGGAAAAATAAAGATAGCCAGCACCTTGGGGCTATATTGGCTGGTGAATGTGGTGCAACCAGAGAGATACGGGTTTCCCAGATTCGAAGAGTTCCGGGTAGTCTGCTGTTGGGTGGCTGTGTAAACAAAAGGAGATATATCTTCACTATCGATACATGTGCCACGTCATCAACAGTGCGGCCTGGATTTTTATCAGGAATAAAAGTCGATAAAAGCCAAAATGGATTGGTCATTCGAGAAGCCACGGGAAACAGAGCAAGGGTTCATGGGGAAGTTAATCTAAATTTCCAGTTTGGACGCCTGTCTTTTCGTCATAGGGTTAGGATATTATTGATGATTTCATTTTGGGGTTGGATGTTATGGGAATGCATGGATTTATATTTGACGTGGGAGAGCGAGTTTTGAAGATTGGAAATGAACAATTTATTTTGTCAACAGCAGATGACCGGTTTCAAAAAGCAAGGCTACTGACGGCGCAGACCATCAGAATTCCAGCCCATTCAGATCAGATAATCGAGGCTGTTATGGAAGGAAACTCTGGTGGATACCGCGTTGGCATCGTTGAAAGAGATGATTGGATTAAGACGGAAAACTAATCGTAGCAAGAACTTTAACCCTGACAAAAAACAAAATCCCAATAAGAGCAGTTAATTTTAATTTCCACTCAGTGACTTTCAAGGAAGACGAGGTGATAGCATCCTACGAACCAGTCCAGTGGATAGCAAGGGGAGAAATGTTTACCAACCAGTGTAAACGGGGAAGTTGTGACTTTGATGAGTTCACAGTTTGAATGTCCACTCTTATTAACACTACAAACGCCCCACTTGTAAAATAAAACCATTTTAGCAGCTTGTTATATAAAATACTATTTTCATTTTTACGTAAATAAATAACTAAAAAATTATACAAATTAATGTCATTAGAATAATTTTTGTTTAAAGTTTGTTTTTCGATTTATTATTATTACGATCCAACAATATGAGTCAAAATAGCGAAATTTTGAACTACAATAGAAATATATAAAGCACAGTAATCAAACTGAGGGTACATTAAACTGCACACTTGATATAAGTTAGCGCTGAAATCACTTGCGTACTAGAATCATTTTCTAACGGACATATTTTCTAATTTTCTTACAGTAACACCACAAAGACGTGTTATCCTTAACTCCTGCAATCATTAGGTACTATGCAAGAATAATGTAAGTTGACTATTCCTAAAGCCCTTGGGGGAATTTCCTGAGTGTTTTCTAAAGTGGGCGGGACCAGTGAGGTGTGTATGTTCGCTGTAATGATTGCTAAAAGTTTCGACGTAAATATCTCGTGAACCAAAAATGACAAGGATGGATTTTATCAAGAGCTGAATTTTGTATAAGTTTCTTCATAATTTCATTTTTTCCAATTTTGATGCGCCGTAAGACGTAAACGACTGATTCTATTAAAATTGCCGTGGAAGGAATTTGTAGAGAATTTAGCGATAAACAATGAAGGTCCTTTCAACGGTTCGCGAGATATTTGCGCTTGCAACTTTGTCAAAGGTTGCGGACAACGCAACGCACTGAAGCTCCCTATCAGATACTTAAAAAACTGCTTATGCTTCTTTCGTACTACCCAATTTTTACCTATTTGGATACTAACAAGTTTGGTTTATGCAGACATATCCCACACATATACCATAAGATGTGTATGATTTTTGAGATGCGATAATCATGTCTAGCTCGTAGTGTATTGCTTTATGATAATGGCAAGATTTTGTGTCATGGTTAGTGATCAGATTTTATCATAATACCTGTGAAATAGTATGTTCTAAAAAGATAACCCAAATATTACCTGTATAGTCTTGATTCCAGTATTATTCGGCGACCTCCAGTTCAATACCCAGACTTGGTCGAGATGTGGTACGTAGTGGAGATCTACAGGATACTTATCTGTACTGACGACATCCACGACGACCATTTGGATCTTGGAGATTATTAGAATGCGGTCTCTGTTTGGTTGACTGGCGTACACGTACCGATTCGCCACGTTTATGGCGCGACCCCACTCGCATTTTACTCCCTTGTCTCCACAAACATATTCCTAGACAAATAGATAGAATATATATCATTTCGAAAATCAAAACATTCACTAGTTTCTTATGGGCACAAAGTGGTTAGCAATACATTGAACATTATAAACAATAATTTAATTAATTAATATACAAATTAGATGGTGCAATAACGAGCAAAAGTCATAAGGTATATAGGGGTAAATGGTATAATGGGGTAATTGTAATATTCCTCAATATTTACAGGAATATGCATGTTTGGTACAAGCGCCTTCTAGTGCTGAAGTAGATTATACAGGGTTACTGGTAATTCGATACATTCCTTTGGAGATGTGATGGGGCATGATCTAAGAAGTAAATTTAGACCTAACATATATTATGCAAAACTCAATAGTTTTTGAGATATTTAATTTTTTTTTGTTTTTCTCAAAAAGTAGATCTTAATGTCCTAAAAGTTAATTTTCGAAAAATCTATTTGACACTTTTAAATTTTTTTTTACTGGATTACTTGTCCAATATTATAGATATCCGTTTGGAATGAAAAATATCTGGAAACATTTCAATCATGTGAACATCTGAAATGAAAACTTTAAAAAAATTTTTTTTTTAATCAGCTATGAAATTTACCTATTAGGTTTTTTCAAAAAAATATTAATGTAACACGCGTATAAATTATTATAAAAACTGCCTTATTTCAATAGCTATCTAACAAGGTACAAATGTTCAATGTACCCTAGTTCTAAGAAAATACTAGTAAAAATAACACAAGTAGTACGAATTTTATTTTTAGATAAACAGTAAAAAACATTTTAAAAGTAGAATTTATTTCTTCATTAATTTCAAAGTTGTACTTTATATTTTATATGTCTTGCTCAAAATGGGAGCCCCTATTCCGTATACAGACACGGCAGCGTCTTCTTATTTCCGTCTTTGTTACTCTGGTTGTCAGATTATGCCTTATGTGTTGGGCAGCATCGACTATCCTTTGTCTAAGGTTTTCTATAGTATTGACTGGTGTGGCATAGACCATCTCCTTCATACGACCCCATGCGTAATAACCAAGGGGTGTTAAGTCAGGGCTTCGCGCTGGCCAAGGTATTGGGCCCGCTCTTCCAATCCAACGGTTAGGGAAACGTTGATCAAGTAACTGTCGTACTGTCAGCCGATAATGTGCTGGACAACCGCCGTTCTGAAACATCATTCGCTGTCTGACGGCGAGAGGAACATCTTCTAAAATCACCGCCAGATCATTTCTTAAAAAATTTTCATAGATTTCCCCGTTTAAATTTTGAGGAAGAAAGTGTGGCCCTATTAAATAGTGGCCAATGACTCCCATCCACACATTAACAGAAAACTTGATTTGGAAACTAGTTTCACGTGTTAACTTGGGATTTTCCTCTGCCCAATAATGTAGGTTGTGGAAATTTGTTATTCCCTCGCCATTAAATTTCGACTCGTCCGTCCATAAAATACTTGTTAAAAAATTTGCACTTTCTGCATCTGAATTTAACATAAAGCGGCAGAATTCCACTCTCCTTCCAGGATAGGGAGGGTATAGTGGTAAGGATGACATCCAACTCTACGTATCGTAGACTAAACTTTCCATTGTGATGCTCCGGTTAGTCTTGCGACTTTATTAGTTGAAATAGTTGGGTCTTCCTCAAAATACCTCAATATTTCTTCCTCATCATCTGGTTCATAAACGGGAGGAGCACCAGCGTCACTTCTTCTACATTTCACGGAGCCAGTTTCAGCGATATTTCGATATGCCGTACTGAATACTCGTGCATTTGGTAAGCGGCGGTTAGGGTACCAAAGACCATATTCTCGGCGAGCTTCAGCAGCGTTGCCGCTACAGTATCCATAGACAAACAAGATATCAGCGTATTCTGCGTTGGCATACGCGGCCATGGCACAGAAAATACAATAACAACAATTAATAACAACAACTATGAGCAAAATCAAAATCTTCGATAACTAATTTTACAAGACCAACAAACTTAAGGGACATAGAGATAAGAATGTCAGTTAATGACATATATGCACAAACGTCAAAGTCAAGGACTGACTGACTTAAATGAAAATGAACGATTAGTCGTTTAATAAATTCCGCCACCAGCATTATCTTTACTAATTTTTTATTAGAACTATCAAGGGTACATTAAACATTTCTACCTAGTTAGATAGCTATTGCAATAAGGAAGTTTTTATAATAATTTGTACGCGTGCTACATTAATATTTTTTTGAAAAAACCTAATAGGTAAATTTCATAACTGATTTAAAAAAAAAAAATTTTTCAAGTTTTTATTTTAAATGTTCACATGATCGAAATGTTTCCGGATATTTTTCATTCCAAACGGATATCTATAATATTGGACAAGTAATCCAGTAAAAAAAAAAATTAAAAATGTCAAGTAGATTTTTCGGAAATTAACTTTTAAGACATTAAGATCTACTTTTTTGAGAAAAACAAAAAAATTGAAATATCTCAAAAACTATTGAGTTTTGCATAATGTATGTTAGGGCTAGATTTACTCCTTAGCGCATGCCCCATCACATCTCCAAAGGAATGTATCGAATTACCAATAACCCTGTATAATTATGGTACATGCTAGCCATAAAAAAAAATTGGTTTTACAGCATGTCCATGAATTTCTGCATCATATTTCCACAACTGGCTGTATGAGTTGCCGGCAAGACATGCAATAAATTGTGTTCAGGTGGTTTTTGCAAGTAAGTCCTCCATAGTTTTGTTTTAATATTTATTTAATGATTCTTTACCACATCTAAAATGAAAATAATTATTTTTTTTCTTTTGACATTTTATATTGTCTTATGTTACAATTTCCCCTTAAAACTAACAGTGGGGACAAATGTAATATACACAGGTGGGGTAATTGTGCAACAACATATTACATTTACCCCTTTATTTCAGAGGTATTTCACAATGGTTCGTCATTACGTGAAGAAGGGCACTGCCTGCTAGCCAAAGTATACCAAAGAGACTTTAATGTTAGCTTTAGGCGACAATCCATCTAGAAGGTTGATGATATACGCGGCATCCAAGAGGTATAATATTCCCTACCTAACTCTGTAGACATACAAAGGGGAAAATCTGCAAAAACAAAAACACAACAAAAACAACAAAATGACATCCCAGGGGATGATTGGTTTATCGGCTTTAGGAACAGACATAAACTTAGCCTTAAAGTACCCCAAAATGTAGAATATTCTAGAAAAAAGGCAGTAGATCCATTTTTAATTTATGGTTATTTCGGACTCCTAGAATCAACACTTAAAAAACTCGACTTACGTGACAAACTAGATAGGATATGGAATTTGGATGAGACCAGCCTTTCAGTTGATCCCAGAACAGTAAGATCGTTGGAGGAATTGGCGCGCCAACATCAAGAATGACTAGCACTTCTGGCAGAGAAAATACAACTGTGTTGGCAATGCGTAATGCTGCCGGAGGAAAAGCACATCCTTTAATAGCGTTTAAGCTTGTTCACATATAGGATCAATGGATGGCTCCCGAAGTTAAAACATAGAGCTACGAAGAAAGGCTGGATGGATGCAGAAGTTTTTCGGAATTATTCCATTCACTCAATAATACTTGCTGTCGGGGATAACCGCCCTGTTTTAATAATATATCGCGGTATCGGATCACGTATTGATGCTTCTTTAATAGAAACCGTTATTAAGGAAGATATAACAATACTGAAATTACCGCCTCAGTCGACACATCTTCTACAGCCCCTCGATTTAAATATTTTTAAATCTCTTAAAGCACAATGGGATGCAAAGTTAATTGTATAGCAACGACAGTATCTCGGCCAGAAATTACCAAAGAAAATATTTCCTGTGTTTCTGTGTGGAACTTGGAATGAAGTTAAACCGGAGTTGATTGTGAACGGTTCTCGAAAATCTAGAGTTTTTCCTTTTAATGCCGAAGTTGTTCCAAGAAAAACATTTAGCCCTTCTGCTCTGAAAAGATGGCTTGAGTTATAAGTAAAAAAGAATAACAATGCACTGAATCCAAATCATGAGCAAGAAGCCGGTCCATCCCATATACATGAAGAAAACATTTCTAATCAAGAATCCAACAATGAGAACATTGCATTCGAGGAATTGTTGTTAACAACCACTTAAAAGCCTGCACCTGGAAACATTTCAAAAACATAAAATTGGATTAGGCTCTGAAGTCCTTACAACTGAACAGGTACTTCAAAGGCTTAAAGAAAAAAAAGACGCGAAGAAAAAGAACACTAAGAAAAATAAAGAGAAAGTGCAGGCCGCAAGCAGTGATAAAGAATATGAGAACCCCGAATATGAGGAGGACAGTTCTCAAAAGGAAAGCGATTTAGAAGATTTTGCTGTTGAAATCGATTTTTGGGTACTTGTTAAATATTCTTCAAAAAAATATGTGAAACATTATGTTGGCCAAGCTGGCAGTAAGTGGAAAGTTAAGTTTACAAAGTCCAATCATGATTACTTCATTTGGTCTGATATTGAAGATGAAGATACAATACGTTCTGAACACCCGCTTCAATTTAATATAAAATTTGAATGTTTCAATCTAAAATGAATTTATTTTCTTATTTTCCACATTATCTTGACATTATTCACATTTTCACATTTTCAAGACTATTCTTAACTTGCATTATTAAACCTTCTTTATAAAAAAGTTTGTAGTTTTTTATTTTTCTCCATATATGAATAAATGATATACCAAAAAATAGGTAATTCACTATATTTACATTTACCCCAGCAAATATGCTGTTATATATATATATATATATATATATATATATATATATATATATATATATAACCAGAGAAACCAGTGGCAAAAGCATATCTACCTTACGTGAAAGGGACGATAGATAAAACTTCTACGTAAATACAACATAGAAACAATATTTAAAACATACCGGAAAATCAGTGCAGTCCTCCGTAATCCAAAATCAAAAACTACCCTAGAAAACCAAGGAGTTTATGAAATCCCGTGCCAAGATTGCAATAAATCATACATAGGACAGACCAATTAGTGTAAGAAAGGAAGAACATATGAAAACATCGTCCTTAGCACATCATATAAAATCCACAGGACACAAAATAGACTTCGACAACACCAGAACAGTAGCTAATATCGAGCATCATAGGTCAAGGATTACCAGAGAGGCCATAGAGATCAAAAAAAGACCACAAAATCTTAATAAACGAGATGATACGCAGAGATTACCCAGTTCTTGGAAGCCGGTCTTGTAGAAAGATACGTAAAAGAAAATACACGACGATCCACCGTGGACGAACCAATCATGAGGAAGTACGTTCAAGCATTGACAAATAGTGACGAAACACAGCAACCTGTCCGAAGTGGACCTGTCACGAGTAGTCAGAGCCGAGCGCTGACCAATCAGAGAGGACCTCGGCATTCTACGGCAACGGATGCCCAACTACCAACGAGAAGTCACGTGAAGCGTGACGTTTCAGCGAGGCCACTTGTCGGGTTGGCTCAGCCGCCCGCTACGCGTCACACAAGTAGTAGGGGACCAGTGGCACGTAGCCAGTCGCCGCAGGCGCGCCCTAGACCACAGCCTATATAAGGAGCCGCACAACGCTGAGAACATCAGTTCAGTTCGAACAACGAGGAGCAGCAGTAGGCAGCATTCAGTGAGATCCTGAAGATGGCAGATGAGATTCTGCCGAAATGTCGTTCAGACAACCGTGACTCCTGGAGGAGTCGACCATCGACGCGGGAGAGCACCCGGACGTACAATAACACTTCATATATATATATATATATATATATATATATATTGTTATTATAAATGATTTGCAGGAAACAACTACTCAGCGGGCAAATACCCCGACCTGCATTGAATTATACCTTACAAATCATTTGGTAGCCAATGTCATTTGTCAATTCCCCGACCAGACATAGACCGGTTTCGAACTTATTAGTTCTCATCAGTATGCCATAGGTCGTGGAATAGACAAATGACAGTGGCCAACCTGCTAGTCTTATACAGACTAATGTAAATGGTGTAGTGGTGAGAGGTAAGTGAATCCTCTCATATATATATATATATATATATATATTTATTAGGCTTCACTATTACATTAACCCCTATGTACGGGGCAAATGTAATATAGTGACAGAGTTTTATATCAAGAAAATTCAACTTCACCATCCAATTAAGAACGACTGGTTCGACCAACTATTTTGAGAATTTATTTCCAAATAAAGTTAGCTACAGATCGTTTTCTGGTAATTATTAAAATTTTATATCACATTTGCCCCGGTTCATTTTATAATTTTTTTTAAATAAATTTAAACTGTAAGTAAAAATATCGATAGCCTTTATCCAGTAATAAATATGCAATTAGAAATAGATTCATCTGACGATGCTTAATCTGAAATATACAACATAGTATAATATAAGGTAAAAGAAATATAGCTTAATAAATAAATAATTAAATAAAGAGATTTGACGAAGGCTCATAAAATATGTCACATGCTTTATAAAATATAATTTAACCCCTGATTTTCTTCCATTTAGGGAAACCACAAATTGTTTGTTTCCTATTTAAATTTCAAACTTCTAAATTAATTTTATAAGCTCCTGTAAAAGCTTCAGGATGTGTATAACTTCGCTTGTGTTCAATTCTCCGGTATTAGGTCAAGGCCATTCTATATCAGTGAAGCTTCAGATCAATGGTTAATCTAAATATTTGTGCACTGTTTTATAATTTATTCATTCACATATAGTCTAACCATCCAAAACCTTTTTTTAGATTTACATATAGATTGTGAACATATTCGAGATGGAAATAGTTCATTTATTAAAATAGTTCACATAGTACAATTATTTACAATATTATGGGACCTAGTTGAAATCAACAATCTACTTATTAAAAAAATCAATGCGTAGCTTTTATTATTGGTAATTATACAATGGTTGACAGCTCATTAAATATTATAAGGTTAGGTATATGTTAGTGAGACAGTGTTGTCATTTTATTGAATTTAAATAATAATAATGAGTCTCTATTGTCAATTATATATTCTATACAAGTATATTAAAATTAAGAAAATCATTGAATGAATATAGTTGCCAAAGGGCAGAGTTTGGAACATAGTTATATTTTTACATTCAATATAAAATTTCTATTTGTGTAAAATGATAATAAAAGGAGACAAATCTTGAATGGTTGTTTCTGCTTCAGAAAATAAGATTGAGTGTTTATGTCTTATTGTAATAGTCTCCCGTTACATGCCATGCCATTTCAATTGAGTTAAATTAATAATGATGTGGCGGTAAATGTATGACATCATATTGGTTTCAGTGGCGGCTCGTGAGTTTTGAAAGCGAGGAAGCAGGAGGGCGGGCGTGTGGTCCGTGCGCCGCAGGCGAAAATTTTCAGAAATTTCAAGGTCATTGTGTTTTTCTAGCGCTTTAAAAATGTCTACCATTACACAAATGTATGTAATTTTCTCTTCATGTTAGTCGGTTTAATTCTCGTGATATTCTCTACAGAGGATCATAACTAAGAGAACTAAATCCTAAATAATCCACCACGTCTGGACAACAAAAGATGTCACCTAAAGCACAAATTTTCGACCGCCTCTTAAATATTTTGTATATGTTTAAGCCGCAAACTGCCACTATTCTAATACTAATAACCGTTCATTCTTTTGTGAAAGAGATGCTCAACTGAAGACTGAAGTGTACATGCCGCGCTAGAAAGAGATGGGATGCCAGAGCCTAGCTGCGGTACTGCCATATCCAACATGTGTCTTTAGAGAACACGCCAAGCATTCAAGGTCACTTATCACATAAGGATAACGTATTGAATTGAAAGCTGAGCCTTTCTTAGCCTCCGGTTCGTCTGGCCAAACGCAATCCGCAATGAGAGGCCGGGAAATATGCATACGCGGACTATCCAGACTGCAACGTTACATGTTTATGGAAAAGAAATTTCAAAATTATTTTTGTAGACTGAAAATTAATTCATGAATTAACAACATTGAGAATTGAGATAAAGCTACGTAGATATTTCTACTTGTAAAAAATATTAATTTGGAGATATTCTGCTTCTCCCAAAATTGTAGAGGAGGCTGAGCCTCCCCTGCCTCTGTCGACGAGCCGCCACTGGTTGGTTTTCTCTCAACATTTCGGCAACTACGTAAGCCTAGTTGGAGTGATACTTAAATGGGTTTTATTAACTTCCATGTTTTTATTAATATTTTGGTAGGCTATTTCAGTTCTGTGAGCTAGTATCTTCTACATTTCACGCTATTTAAAAGCAAATATTGGTGGCTTATCAAGCAGCATAGAATGATATAATATATAGCATAGAATGATAAGGAGCATTATTCATCACCACCATGATTAAAAAATATCACGCAGATCAGTCTCGTAACTGGTAATTACAAATTTGTTGATGCAACAACATTTTTTTGAAGATTAAATTAACTACACTTCACCGCAAAATTAATGCATATTCATGAAATTCATAGATAATTTTTTTAAATATTTTTTTTCAACGATGTACAATTAAAAAAAAGAGTTGAAATAGAAAAATAAATATATTTCCAAATTGCCCAATAGATGAGTGTCACAACAAAGCATCTAATAATTTAAGATTTGTCCTGCTAGTAGCGTGTGCTTCCTCTGCGTACATTGATGACTGCTTGGCACCGATCCTTTATACTCGTTATAAGAGTTCTTATTTGATGTTGATCAATAACCTCCCAAATTTTGACCAATCTCTCTTACAGCTCATTACGAGTAACTGCAGGCTGATGCAGCGCACGAATCTATCTCTTTATATTTCCCCGTAGATTCTCAATGGGATTTAAGTCAGGACTTTTCGCAGGCGAGTTCTTAACGTTAAGTTAAACTTCCTGCACGTACTGACGGACAATTCGTGAGCTGTGCTGTCTTGCATTATCGTCTAAAGATGAAGTCGTCACCAATAAATGGAGCAAATGGCGGAATGTGGAGTTCAAGAATGGTTTTTATTACCTATCCGCCGTTAAACTTCCTTCATCAATGACTATCAGTTCAGTCGTACCCTCAAACTGATGCCACCCCAAACCATGACTGTTCCTCCGCTAAAACTAATATAAGAGTTCCCACGATGTTACACTATGAATATTGCTCACCTGGATGTCTGTAGACCCTCATTCGACTGTCGTTGGTAATCAGACGATTTCTACACTCATCTGTAAATATCGCGCGCCTCCATTCAATTCAAGTCAAGTCGAGCTCTATGATGCGCTGCAGTAAATAGAGGACTTGTAGTCGCCCTGTATGGTAAGAAGTTGTGTTTCCTTAACCTTCGTTTATTGGCATCTTGACTAATTTGCACATTATACATCTGTAAAAACTCGTGTCGAAGAGATATGATTGTAAGTACCTGCCTTACAACCTCAGAAAACGATCTTGAAGTAGTGTGGTTATTCTCCTACGCACCTGTCCTGGTCTTCTAGCGTGGTTACCCGTTTCATGAAATCGCTGTAGCATTCTGGCAATTGTCGGTTGTGTCACATTAAGGCGTTGAGCAATGTACATTTGGAATTTTCCTTCCTCGTGGAGCTACACTAACTGCACATTCTTGATCGGAAAGAGCGCGATTTTCTCTTCTTTCATGATATACATTACAGAAACAATTAATTGAGACACTACCGGGCAATTTAAAGTGATAAACTAAAAAGATGAAATACGTTTCTAGATATTTTTACAAAAAGCTTTTGATAAGGTATTAGTACAAGCATTTGTATATATAGAGTGCGATGGAAATTGGTCGATTAAAAATAATTGAATTTTAATAATTATGCGTTAATTTTGCGGCGAAGTGTATATTATTTTATAATGTGTGTGTGTGTGTTATAACCTTCAAAAATCAATGCTATACAACAAAATAAATGTAACATTTCTTTACAATACTATTCTAATATCAGTTTAATATTCCACTGCATGAAGTTTAATGGCCGTTAATTTAAATTTTAAACCACTATTTAGTTTTTTCAATATTTACCTGCGTGCCTGGAATAATATCCGTGGACTGGATGCGGTGATACAGCCGACACGTAGACGGTTCGTAAATGGACACTCCCCAATCATGGAAGGCAAAGAACCTCCGTTCCTCGTTAGGAGAACCTGTGCAATTAAACAGAAGCCATTTACATTTATTATTTGTTTAATTAAGCTGGACAGTGATTACCCGTCCGCATGCGATAGTGCAGCGGCTAACAAATTAAACAAAATTATGCACGTAGGAATTTAGATGAGCCTGTTCCATTGCTCTTAAATGGGATTGCTTTTTTCCAATTTTGAATCTAGATTACCTACTTGTTTTCATATGTTAAACAGAGCAGTAATTTAACAATGGCAGAGAATTAAGCATACAGAAAATAAATAGTTTTGGTGTGTTTTATAAATACAGTGAGGTTCATAAATAACAGATAAACTCATTATCTACATAATTAACAATTTAATAATAATAATAATATATTTGCCAGAATCAGATACAAATATGTACATATGGCACGTCAAATACATTATCAGTAAATAAACAAACGTATAATATATATATATCTATATATATATATATATATATATATATATATATATATATATATATATATTATAATATATGATTTGCAGGAAACAACTACTCAGCGGGCAAATACCCCGACCTGCATTGAATTATACCTTACAAATCATGAAAAACTGGTAGCCAATGTCATTTGTCAATTCCTTGACCAGACATAGACCGGTTTCGAGCTTATTAGTTCTCATCAGTATGCCATAGGTCATGGAACAGACAAATGACAGTGGCCAACCTGCTAGGCTTATACAGACTAATGTAAATGGCGTAGTGGTGAGAGGCAAGTGAATCCTCTCATGTGGTCTAATGCTACTATACACCAGACATCATAGATGTCTCCATGGTGCATAGCGACTTGCCATTTTGCAAGTACCGAGAGCGGCGACCTTCAGCCCTTGGTGGACTTGGAGAGACAAGTGAATCCGCTGAGTAGTTGTTTCCTGCAAATCATGTATAATAACAGTATATAGGTTAAGTCCACCAAGGGCTGAAGGTCGCCGCTCTCGGTACTTGCAAAATGGCAAGTCGCTATGCACCATGGAGAAATCTATGATGTCTGGTGTATAGTAGCATTAGACCACATGAGAGGATTCACTTGCCTCTCACCACTACGCCATTTACATTAGTCTGTATAAGACTAGCAGGTTGGCCACTGTCATTTGTCTGTTCCATGACCTATGGCATACTGATGAGAACTAATAAGTTCGAAACCGGTCTATGTCTGGTCAAGGAATTGACAAATGACATTGGCTACCAGTTTTTCATGATTTGTAAGGTATAATTCAATGCAGGTCGGGGTATTTGCCCGCTGAGTAGTTGTTTCCTGCAAATTATGTATAATAACAGTATATAGGTTAAGTCCACCAAGGGCTGAAGGTCGCCGCTCTCGGTACTTGCAAAATGGCAAGTCGCTATGCACCATGGAGACATCTATGATGTCTGGTGTATAGTAGCATTAGACCACATGAGAGGATTCACTTGCCTCTCACCACTACGCCATATATATACGATATACAATACACGATATACAAACAAACACATAATATAAATATACACACATAAATGTATGCATAATTTAACTGTCGAGCAAGATAAATCAATATAAAGATAAAACTAAAATAAAATAGTGAATATTTAAAAAGAAATATCGCATGAAACATGAAAGACCACAAATATTAATTTTTACATAAAAATTCTGGTATAGAGGAAAAACAGTTTGTAGACAAGTACTATTTCACTTTTTCTTAAATGTCATGTACTGCGAGACGCTGCGAATCTCTTCAGGACGAGCATGATAAAAATTGATACAATTATTATAATAAGGGGAACGCTTAAAGGCACTTGTGCGGATGGAAAGGAATACTGAGGAGTACACCATGTCTAGTTACATAGTTATGAAAGTTTGCTCTCTTTCTAAAATGTTTTATATTAATTTTAGTCAATGTGAGACATTTTAAGATATATATATATATATATATATATATATATATATATATATATATATATAGACGGAACAGTGAGAATTGATTTGTTTCAGTAACTTTCAGATCAAAGATCAATCGGATAATTTTTTTTTGTCCTATAAAGACAATCTGTAATTCCATAGTTCTGCCCCATGCCATAATATTAAATGATATGTGACTATATGCCATAGAATAATAAGTATTAACTAAACCATCTTTATCTAGAGTTGATTTAAACTGTAACATTGCAAAGTACGTTTTATTTAATTTGTTACATACATGGTCAACATGATTAGTCCAGGATAACTTGTGATCAAGTAATGTGCCAAGTAATTTTACTGATTCAGATCTAGTAATATTCTCATAAAGAATAATATCATTTGCAAATAAAAATTTAAAAGCACGGTTTTTACTCATTTGGGATGAGTTTGTTTCTTTGGCACCATGTGCTTAGTGACTCAATAGTATTAACAACAAGGTTTTGAAGTTCCTCAGGAATGTCCGCTGACACGGTAATTGTTGTGTCGACAGCAAACATTGTCCCGTGACAATTTTTTTTCATATAACAGGGTAAATCATTAACGTATAACATGAACAGTAAAGGACCCAATACGGAACCCTGAGGAACACCAAGTTCAACATCATGTACGTCAGATTTTTCCCCATATTAGCGTACAACCAAGGATCGATTTTCCATATATGACATTAACCATGAAAGAATATTTCCTCTAATACCAATGCTCTGTAGTTTAAAGCTCAATATTTCTTTGTTGACGGTATCAAAGGCTTTGGAAAGATCAAACATTAGTTGGACCACATACCTGCCCTGGTCCAAGCACTAATATACATGCTCCAGTAGATGACAGGATGCCGTCTCAACCGATTTTCCCGATGCTGAGATAACGTCAATTGATGTTTTTTTTCAACAAAGTTTGAAATCCTTTTATACCCCACTATTTCTGCTATTTTAGATAAGATGCTCAAAATAGATATTTGGCGATAATTTTTGAGATCAATGGGGTCGCCTTTTTTTAACAATGGAATAACACTGGCATAACACTGATAACTCAATTGAAAGGGTGCTTAATTCTCTATCCATCAATGTAAGGTTTTTTGAATATTGTATATTCTTCATCAAGAAAATTAAATTTGAAAATTTTGAAATGCATTTGAAATATATACAGTCAAATGTATCCTAAACTATTTTATGTACCAAATATCTGCCAAATCTGACTTTTCTAATTAATTTTGTGTCATCACATTCAATTTATGTGCATCTTTTTTTCTGATACGCAGGTGGCAAAATACCAAACAAAAGGAAATAACTATAAAGAGTTTCTTTTTATATATCAGAAAAAATTATAATTTCTTTATTTGTTACATCTGTGCAAACTTATGATTCTAATTATTTATCGCTGATTATCAAGTCGATCATTATTTTAACAATGAGTCTTTCGGTTACCCAAAAAATAAAAATTTTGATGTTATTAGGATATGTGTTGATATTATCTGACCATATTTCTTTGATAGCACATTAACTGGCGCGCGTTACTTGGATTTTTTGAAATATTTCTTAGTTCCAGAGTTAAGAATACTTTTCCCAGCTGACGACAATCCTAATGAAATTAATAGAAATATTTATAATCAGCAAGACGGAGCTACACCACATTTTGCATTGGAAGTTTTCTTAATAGGTGGATCGCTAGACGCGGTTAAATTGAGTGGCCTGCATGTTCTCCCGATTTGACCTCGCTTGACTATTTTTTATGGTGTTACTTAAAATCGAAAGTCTATTTCAACAGACCAAATAACGTCGATGATTTAAAAGACAAAATAAGGCAAGAAATTAATCAAATCACTATTGAAACGATACAGAAAGCTTTAGAAGATTTCCAGCAACGCCTCCGTTATTGTCAAGAGGCCAGGGGCGTCCAGTTTGAACATTTGATTTAAACTGTTTCATGTTCTTTTGTTTACTTGATAACATTAAAAATATAATATTTTTCAATAAGAAAAATAATTAGAGAAATTCAAAAAATCTTATATTGCTGGATAGAGAATTAAAAACCCCTTGAGCTATCACACACACTCTCGTTCCATTTAAAAATTATAAAGGGGTAGCTATCGCATCAAGAGGGTTAAAGGGGGAGGTCTAAAATTATGCTCAAAAAATGCCATTTTAGAATTTTTTAGGAGAGTGTTTTAGGATTTTACCCATAAATTGTTAATTACGTAGTTAATGAATTTGTTCCTTATTTATGGACCGCACTGTATACAGGGTGGGGCAATAGTGCGTCGGACCTCGATATCTCGAGTTCTACGATAGCTAGAATTTTTTTTAAAAATTGCAAGTAATCTAGGTAAAAAATTCAATAACTGGAAATTATTTTCGAACATATAGGGCGAGTCAAGACGACGTGCCTTTCTTAAAAATGCAATGCTATGTAGCCTAGAAAGAGGCTTCAAAAAATGTATTGGTATAATGGAATGCCCCTACCATTTAAAAAAAGGCACTTGGTCCTATAATTTCGTCTTGGCTCGCCCTGTATGTTGGAAAATATTTTTCAGTTATAGACTTTTTTATCTAGTTTACCTGCAATTTTTTTAAAAATGTCTAGCTTCATAGAACTCGAGATATCGTGGTCCGACGCATTATTGCCCCACCCTGTATATATTTTCCGATGTAATTTTTCTTTTATTTCTTTATGTCTATTTACATTATTCAACAGATAAAACGATCCAGCTATGAAATAATAAAATTATAATAAAGTTTGCAGCTAATCAATAAAACATAGTGAAGACAAATATTAAATATAAATATACAATAGGAAAGGAAATAGGAATAGCCAACGATCAAATATATCAATTATTGTAAATTCAACTTTTTACCGTCTTACTGTAGCCCTGATAGTATTAAACTTGAACATACCTAAAGTATCTGAGCAGTTTATACTGTTATGAATAATCTTATATAAAAAAATGAGAACGCTTATGCATTTATGTACAAATAATAGCAGTCAAAGTAGGACTTTGTTACCTCCTTTCTCTTATTATTTATTTTTGAGAAAGAATTGAGGCAACATGTGCGGACGACTAGCTGGTTTAAGCCGGAGCAGAGAGCCGTGGGTCCAGAGCATTCGTAAGACATGTACAGCATACGCGACAGATTTCTGTTTATTTCGAGAAAAGGAGACAAAGAAAAATTGATGTTAAATTGGGCACCATCTATAGTGAAATAAGCAAAATTGTCTCTTTTTCTCGAATAACCAGTCTGCTATAGATCAGTCTGAAATTATTGGTAAGAGAAATAAAAAGATAGTTTCAAATGAATGACAAAATATATTACATGAAAGAAAATTAGACAAATCGGTATTGAGACAAATTGAAATGTAAAAAAATATATATATATATATAAAAGACAAATTGATACCAGTATCCTAGGTGGTTTATGGTTCAGGTGGCTGGTTCTGGGACAGCAATCCAGGCCCACAATTGTCTCTTATTGCAAGAATTCTAAATTTTCCTTGGCAATTTACGTCTCTCAATGAATGGGGTGAAAATTGTAGGAAGTTTAACCAACTATGTAGTTTAATGAAAAGGTAACCCAAGTTTATCAAATTTATGCAAGTTATTTATGCAAAATTTAAGCAAGGTTAGCTATGCAAATATAAGCTAGTTAGCTGTACAAAATATATTTAAATTAGCTGCACGAAATATTAAGCTAGCTATACAAAAGCTGCAGGAAATTAATTTAAGCTATACAAAAATAAGCTGATTAGCAGTACAAAAGTAAGTTAAGCTATACAAAAGTAATTATTAGCTATGCACGAGTTAGCTGATTTCTTAGACTATAAATGGCTAAAAAAATTAAAAGGAAAGAGAAAAATATTTTTAAAACCATGTGGTACATATAGTATTTTAACTACTTATTAAATTAAAAAGAATTGACTTTGAATTCAAAATTTATTTTAAAAATAAGTGAAATTATATCAAAGGCAAAATTTGAAGATTAATTAAAATATTTTAATGAGTATAATGAAATGAAATTACCTGTATATTCAACACTTTGTAACTGGGATATAAAAATTGTAATATCAATTACTGAAGTCCACAGTTAAAAATTATAATGTTTGAATCAGTACAAAGGCTGCAAGCAAATGACTTCCTGGTGAGTTTTACAGATAAGGTAAACTTTTTGTCCTGTTTACTGGAAAACAGCGCCACCAAAAAAATGTGAGAAATCTAATTCCCTATTTAAATTGAAAGCTATCAAAATATAGAAATAGTACCAGTATGGCCATCTGTCAGTGGTTGCGTTAAGCGTACCAACATGCCTTGTAGATTCCCATACTCAACTAAAGTAGTGGCATGTAATCGATAAAAGGAATCTATAATAATAGTTTATTTTCCATGCCAATGCTTTTGCCTTTGCAATTTCTATTTTATACATAACCAACAAATATTAACAGATGTAAATAAGTAGTAAAACGTATTGATAAATCGGTAAATATATTACATCTTATAGGATTTACTATACATAGAATGAGAGAAGGTAAGGAAAATAACCATATGTACCCCATAGTAAACAAAAATATAAAAATTGAAAAATAGATCTGATGTAACTAAATTTTGTAGACAAATTGTTTCCTGGGATAATTATGCTGTATAGCAGCGGATATGAGATACATAATAGTGTATAGAAAAGAGTTCCTAAGATATAAAGCTAAGTACATAAAACAGTGTGACATGGTTTAGCAGTTATACAAGTTAAATTCTGTTAGTTGAAAGCAGTTTCACCTACAAGAATCGAAAACATGTTATACAGGTCGTACTAACTATCTACAAAACACTAGTTTTTAAATAAAACTGTTAAATGGACATAGGCCATGTAACAACTTCAAAAGTACGAAATATGAATTATCTGATTAGTACTATTTATTTATTAACTTGTCTAAGGGACCAAATTAGCCTACCAAATAATATCAATAATATGAAAATTAGGACGGGAGCTGAATGTTTCTAACTGGCGCCTTCGCCAAAATATTGAAATTGCACTTGCGAATATTTTGAAAAATAAATATGTAAAAGATCACCAAATATTTGTAACTCATTTCTCCAGCTTTTAGCATAAGAGAATACTGTAATCGTAAAAAACTGTACTGACATTTTGGGGTGACAATAGGTTTCGCTTCCGCAGCATCGTCATGGCTTGTGTGGTTTGGAAAAAGACACCCTCTGATTGTTACTTTTACGTAGACGTTACAGATGTAGAAAATGTAGGAATGTAGTACACGCAAATGCGAGTCGCGACACTTAGACATTTTTTAAATGACAGAAAATTTGAAAATTATTCCAATAGTAATTTAAATTTAACAACTTTCTTGCCCCATACTTATTTTTATTGTAATAATCAGTTTTAAAACAGTGTATTTTATCAAGTACCACTAATTTTTACAATTGCATTAAAATAAAGTACGTATCCACAGGGAAGTGTATGATATAAACAAGAAATTACAATGAATTGTGGTGCTGTTATTGTTACTATTAATAATGCTAATGTGACACCAAATCTGTAAAGAATGTGTTTTTAAAAATATCGATTTATACAAATGAGCAACAAAATACAAAAAACCTAATTATTTAAAAATTGAAAAATTTGATTTTGAAACAAATAAAACTAGGGCTAATTTACGAAGTTTCTTAAGTTTTGTTAAATCTAAATCGAAAAACATTTTTTAATTTAATAAAAAATTGTCTACAACATAGAAGCCTCGAGAAACATCAAAAAGAGATTCGGTAAATGGATAAAGTAATTAGGTAATGTAGGAGGCGTTTCTTTGAGGAAGGTGGTAGGTGACCAGGATTGTGTAACCAACACCGGGGGTTATTTTCACCCTTCAAAGAGATGGATATTTGATTTTTTTTTAAGAAATAATTATTTTGTAGGAGGTGTTCCTTTAAAGAAGATGGCGGGTGACCAGGCTTGTATAACCAACCCCGGGGGTTGTTTTCATCCTTCGACGGGGTGGAAAAAAATAATATTTTGTAGCAGGCGTACCACCTTCCTCAATGAAACGCTTTCTACAAAATATTTTTTTTTCAAAAAAAAAAGTTCCATCCCTTTGAAGGGTGACAACACCCTCGGGGATGGTTACACAACCGTGATCACCTGCCACCTTCCTCACAGAAACACCTCCTGTAAAATATCATTTTTTTTCCACAAAAAGATAATAATTTTCCAACTCCCTAGAGGAGTGGACTGGTGTAGGGGTGGCTGAGGTCAAATCCCTCGAGGGATTTTTCGTTCTACTCGAGGGAATAACAGTTAGTCGAAAAACTGGGGAAAATAAACGGGTTCACGGAAAAGGGCACTTTGGGGGTGGTTTTCGGCCAATTTGAAGGGGTTGCCGAGGAAAAAAAATTGCCCGCCATCCTGTTCAGCGACCTTGAAAACGGTGGGGGGGGGGGATCCTCTAGATTAGCGCTCTGGCAAAACAGTAAAAACTCCAAAAAATCCCGACTCCTGAACTCGACTATTCAGTTAGAAAAGTGATCAGATCAGAAAACAAACTGAACAATAGACTAGTAAAAAGAATAATGAGAATTAATTAGTTTTAGCAGTAAAAAGTTGTAATTAGCATTGTAACCATAAGGACTAATTATTATAAGTTAATTAATTGTTAAATAAATCAGTGGTTATTATTCGTGTTGTAATTATGGAATCTACGTTTGGGGTGTTTACTAAAGAGTGTAAATGTCAAGGAACCTACCAACACATATCTAAACTCATCACACTTGAAATTAGCAAAAAAACCCATCGAAGAATTTTTGCGTAACTATAACGAAAATATTTTGCATGAACCGCGTGCGACACTTAAAAACATCATCGGGATATATTTTCGGAGGTACAAGAAAAAAGGACTCCAATTTAATTTTTCACCAAATTTTTTGCGTAACTGTACCGAAAATCCTACATTTTGCAAATTATCATAAAAATCAATTTCGCGAGAGAAACTATCGTAACTGTAATAAACGACGTACCGTGGATGAAAGTTTTTTCAATTTATACAAAATTTTACGTATTAAAGTTTTTAAAGGGAGATTTGGCGCGAGTAACAAAATTTTTGAGGGTAAATTTTTAATTTATACTTTTTCCGTCGTGTTTGCCCTTAGGCGGTTCCTCAGTGATTCGGTGTCACAAAAGTATCCTTACCATGTACATAGTGCTTGGGGCCGCCTTTCCTGAACGTATAATATAAAATAATCTTTAGTATGAATTGTTGCGATTCAAGCATTTTCAAGCTCTAGAGTTAGTTAGCGCCCGAAACTATTTGTGGTATTTCTAAATATGTATAGAGATAGGCAAGCTAAAAGCCTACATAGTCATAAATATTGAACTTTTAGTTGAATCTGTTTGTGTCAATCGTTTTGTTAAAAACTTAAACATTGGATGGTAGTTGGAGACTGCATTGTCCGAGTCGTTCTAATCCTCACCATGTGTGGTATGGATCGACACTCTTGTTCAACTTATATACTTGTTAACCTTATACTTATATATTTTGAATTTGTAACTACAACAAAATTTATCTGAAAAGACCCAATATGTACCTTTACTCCAATATCCTATCTTTTCATTGTGTTTTACAGAGTCAAATTAATCGAATTTCCCTTTCAGGTTAATTAAGAAAGTTATTTATTTAAATCATGATTGTTAGCTTTAAGACAGTGTACTCGTCAACAATGTCAACGGTATGGTGAAACGGAAAGTAGACAAGAAAAATTTAATCTTTTACCTAGATGGCAAACTCGTTTCGGACAACTAGGGGGGAGACAGCGTCCCAGTTAACAAGTTTATCATTTTTTTGGCATTCAGATTTAAGGCGAGTTTTGATTTTAATAGGGTAGGATAGGGTCGGTGAATCGTAATCGTTATGGAAAACTTTAATTTAAACACCTTCACCTTAAAAAAATAGTTATTTTTGCATCTAGAGTGCGAAATACTACTTTGGTGATAGAGAACAAAAGTTTTTTAACGAAGCGCAGCCAAGTCAAGAAATCGTTCGAGGTGACCATAGAATTTTGCACACGAGATGCAAACAATATTTTTTCTGCAACTATGTTTGCGCATTAAAAATTATAAAAAATTGGCAATAATAGGTATGTGATGTGTAAAATATTTTGCTCCCTAATGAGCAAAATATTTTGTGCATTTTGCGCACGGTGTCATGGTAACGCAAAAAAAATAATGTAATTGAAAAAATGTCTCACTTTAGACACTGACGTTAATGCGCAAATATAGCATTTTTTGACAGTTGCAGAATTTTTTTCTTTTAAACTCGCTTTTTTGTAGAAAGTCGTACTAAAAAGTAAAAAATAATACTGTACGACTGCAAGAAAAGCAAGGTGTGCACACTTTGTATATAAGTACATACAACAATACTTATCAATATGTTTACAACAATTTTTTCGTACAATCACGCGTAGAATCATACAATGTGAGCATGCTTTGCTTGTTTGCAGTCGTTTATTTTACTATTTTTACTTTTTAGTACTTTTTACAGAAAAGCATGTTTTCAATTTTTTTTTCTACTTTTTATTCATACTTTAATCATACATTGCCTAATAATTCAGACAATGGGTACAAAAAAAGGGGGTTGGCTTGCAAAAGGTGAGACCGAAATGAAATTTGGTAGGATGGTAAACATAAACCTACTAATGGTACACCTAAGTTTGCGACTTTGGGGGTGCCGCTCGAGGGGTGCAGGGTGGAAAACTGTGCATCGCCGCACTTTTTGAGGAATATAATATATTTGTCGATTATACAAAAATATATAAACATATATCGACACTAGATACGGATAATTAAAAATCCACATATTTGAGTAGGTCGCAGCGCGCTTCAAAAAATCATATATTTCGTTGTATGCAACCAAACCCCATAAGTGCAGTATCATCAGACTCACAAAATATTGCTCTTTCATAAATGTAGAGAAATTGTTTGCTGTCGATCTTCGTACTAATCGGTGATGAAAATGAGATTTTATTGAAAATTTCAAATCAACCCCCAACTTTGGCGCGCTGTATCTTGAAAACTTTTGGTCGCAAATAAAAAATGAATAACTCAATCAGATGCGGAATTTTATAATCTACATTTTTTTTTTGAAAATTTTTTCGATATCACTCCCAGTAACCTCCATTGCCTGGACTATAACTTTAATTAGTAGGATAATTTAGATTTTCAAAGATAACATTATATTTAGGATAGATTGAGGGTGGGGGCGCGGGGGACGTAGGGGTTTACTCCCTAGAGAGCGCTCAATAAAAATTCGTCTCTTAACGATTTGGTTTGATTTCTCGCTCTTTTATTTTGCAGATTTTTCAATTTCGCTCCCGCGCCCCCTACGTGCGGATATTTGCAAAAATAACGGTGGGATACTGTATTGTCATCCGAACTTAGTAACTGTGCAAAATTTCATCAATTGATGATGTCAGAAAGTGTGTTAAATAAAGGTTGCAAGATTTGAAGACAAACATTAAAAAACTTTGTGAATCGTGAGTTAAAGAAAAGCAAGTCAAAAGAGGAAAAGTTTGTTAAACTTAAAACATATTATTTTTAGTCGCAAACTCTTCTGTAAAATCCTTATTTTACTATAAGGAACGTAACCAGACTGCAACCAACAGCTACTCTCCGGGCTATGTGCTCCGCCGAGCGCTGAATTACAAATTACAAGCCTGGCCCGTCAAGTATAATAATTGCATATTACCATCAAAACGCTAATGCTTCGATTGCAACAAACACCAACCGAAAGACTGATCCTACTTAAAGGAGCTCTCGTGCCAGTGGTCACACATCACTTGCAGACTGCAGTTTCGAGCTGTTGGCTCTCGTCAGTGCAAGGTAGGCACATAGCCCGGAGGGTAGCTGTTGGTTGCAGTCTGGTTACGTTCCTTATAGTAAAATAAGGATTTTATGGAGGAGTTTGCGACTAAAAATATTATGTTTTAATATTCCGCCCTCTAAAAGCACATTTAATCTTTGTTAAATTTCTCAAAATTTCGTTCCTTTATACAAGACATTTAAAAAGTAAAAATTAAAAATAGGCCATTTGTTGCAGCCAATGATGATATAGCCAGTTACAACAATTATTTCCTTTGACGCTCGAAATATGGGAAAGTTAGTTAATTAAATTCCATGTATGATTAAAATAATCATAAACACAACGATTTCATGTTCAAATAAAATATACACTACTGTACTTACTTGGTGTGGGTTGTTCCTGTACCACAAGCGAGCTAATATCCCTCGTCAGTCCGCCTGAAATGCAATGCATATCTAAGTTAGTCGGTAAAACAATTTGGAATCTTAATTAAATGACTGCCATCCCGGCCGCCAGGTGGAAAATTAATTTTAAATATTTACTGCGAAGACCGCAGTTTGAGTTGTTGAGCATCACACTTAATTTAAATTTGTAATAACGTTTAAAAATAGCTCGTGTAAAACTGACTGTAAAATGTGTAATGTATCTAGTAGAGATAATTTCAATCTTGAGGGAATTAACTGTCTATATTTTGTATACAGTGAGTTTAATATGCTTCAATTTATTGTAGAAATGGTTGACAAGAAGTTAATAGCCTAGTTACAGTAGATTTTTATGTTTAAATTTTGCATAGAGTTGGAGTATTCTTTAAGGTATAATATAAAGTCAGCGTTGGTTAACCATATCAACATTGTCTGGAGATGAATAATTTTTTCAGTTTTAATCATCTTCTGACGGTTCTAACATGGTTAGCGAAACACGCGCCGCGTAGTGTACTAGAGTGTAGTGTTCAAATGTTTTGGCGCTTTGTAAAAGTAGTTTTCAGACACCGGGGACATTGATTTGTAAAAAAATAGAACAGAACAACTACGCCTCATAAAAGTAGAAGGAGCATTGCTCATTGAAATGTTCAGTAGCTCGTGGTTTATAAGACAATGTCTTACGTTTGAGAACATTTATTAAGAATTTTATTAATCTCATTTATAGGTATCAACGGATCATGGTAGACCCCCCTTTTTCCTTATTTTTTAGAATATCAGAATGAAACTTGGTATTTACCAAGTTTCATTCTGATATTTACATTACACATTGGCAGAACATTTACATTATACATTTGTATTATATGACCAAAATGACGCTTTGTGGCATAACTGTCATTTTTCTCCCTTCTGGTTTCACAGGAAATGACACCACCTTTTGATTTTTAAGTGGAATACGCTGAATATTATTATATTTTAGGAATTCTTGAAACTTTTTGAGTACGGTGATATTAGTGACATTTCGATCTCATGAAACTCGAAATTGCATCTAGAGTGCCATGACCTGAAAATTTTAATAAAACTTAAATTTTTCAAATGAGATCATGTTGGTAGAGTACTACTGTTACCTCCTTTCCCTTGTTATTTATTTTTGAGAAAGAATTGAGGCAACGTATATGGACGACTAGCTGGTTTAAATCGGAGCAGAGAGCCGTGGGTCCAGAGTATTCGTAAGAGTGGAGAAACTTACCCTTTTTGATATGTACGGCATAAGTGACAGATTTCTGTTTATTTCGAGAAAAGGAGGCAAAGAAAAATTGTCTCTTTTCTCGAATAACCAGTCTACTATAGATCAGACTGAAATTGTTGGTAAGAGAAATAAAAAGATAGTTTAAAATGAATGTTAAAATATACTACATGAATAATAGACAAATCGGTTTGTAAAGACTAATTGAAATTTAAATATATATATATATATATATATATATATATATATATATATATATAACAAATTTATACCAGGATCCTAGATTGATTATTGTTGAGGTGACTGGTTCTGGGACAGCAATCCAGTCCCACAATTGTCTCTTGTTGAAAGAATGGATTCTAAAGTTTCCTTGGAAATTTACGTCTCTTAATGAAATAGAGTGAAAGTTGTAGGAAAATTAACCAACTAGGTGGTTTATGAAAAGTTAACGAAATTTTTTCTATATGAAAGATAATCTGTACAAAAGCTTAACAGGAATGAAGAAGCCATGCAGAAAGGTATACAGAAATGTATAAATATATATGTGCATAAACATATAAGTACATAAGTACATATATAGAAATATATAAGTATATAAAAGCATATATATATATAGAATTTCTAAGAATTCAAGTACATAAGCTGATTTCTTAGACTATAAATTGTCAAAAAAAATGAAATAGAAAAAAATATTTTAAAACCATGTGGTACATATAGAATTTTAACTACTTATTAAATTAAAAAGAACTGACCTTGAATTTAAATTTATTTTAAAAATAATTGAAATTACATCAAAGACAAAAATTGAAGATTAATTAAATTTTAAATGAGTAATAAATGAAATTGCGTGTATGTTAAACACTTGTTAACATGGATATAAAAATGTAATATCAATTACTGAAGTCCACAGTTAAAATTTATATACTTTCGAATCAGTACAAAGGCTGCAAGCAAATGATTTCCTGTTGAGGTTTACTGATAAGGTAAACTTTTTTGTCCTACTTACTGAAAAATAATGCTACCAAATAAACTTGAGAAATCTAATTCCCCAATTAAATTGAAAGCTATAAAATATAAAAATAGTACAGGTATGGCCATCTGTCAATGGTTGAGTTAAGCGCAACAATTTGCAGGTCGCAAATTCTACAAGTTCCTTTACTCACAACTAAAATAGTGGCATATGATCGATAAAACGAATCTATAATAACAGTTTTTATTACTTCCATACCACAGCTGATTTGCCTTTGCCTCAGTATGTAATTTCTATTTTGTACATAACCAACAATATGAACAGCTGTAAATAAATAAATAGTAAGAACGTATTGTGACTATTGTGAGAACTCAGTAAATATATTACATCTTATAGGATATACTATATATACCTAGTAATGAGAAAAGGTAAGAAAAATAACCATATGTACTTCATAGTAAACAAAAATATAAAAATTGAAATATAGGTAACTGATGTAAATAAATGTTTTTAGACAATCACTAATTGTTTCCTGGGATGCTGTATAGAATGGAAATACATAATAGTGTAGAAAAATATGACTGAGTTCCTAAGATATAAAATATGTACATAAAACAGTGTGAAATGGTTTAGCAGTTATACAAATAGAATTCTGTTAGTTGAAAACAGTTTCACTTACAAAAACTGAATCAAAATGCTACACAGATCGTGCCAAACAAAATACTAGTTTTTATATAAAACTGTTAAATGGACATAGGCCATGTAACACTACCATAACATAGCAGATATTCTAAGGAATCCGTGGATGTGCCCAAATACACATCATCTGGTCATGGCACTCTAGATGCACCAACAAATTTCAAGTCAAATTTTTTTCATGGAGTCGAAATGTCACTTCTGGAGTATCGCTATACTCAGAATTTTTCAAGGATTTCCAAAATGTAATAATATCCAGGGTGTTCTATGGTATAATATCCATAAGATTCGAACACGAAATGCTTCTTTTTGAATATTTATTCAGAATATCAAAAAGGTATTAATTAAAAATCTTGTTATTTACCATTAAATAGAGGGACGCTCCATATTTAAATTTTTATTCCTCGGTTTAGAAGAGTCAAGATATTTCATCAATCAGCAGTATATGAAGTTTGAAACCAGTCACACTGATAAGGCATATATGCCAAAGTACGTGTCTACGAATGTTTCAAAATTTACTTACTGTAATACTGTATTTTGGCGACTTAATGATGCCTAAATTGTAGTATATTAGACACTTCCTTCAAGTTCATGGCATTGGATTTCAACGAAACTTGAAATATAAGTCTGATGATCCCTACTGAATAGGCGAAGTTTCATATAAATGTCAGCATTTTAATTTCAATTTCATGATGTCTGATTAAAGTTAAATTGATATACTAGGTATTGAATGTGATCGTTTGCCGTAGAAATGCCAAAGGGGTCTTACCTTTAACTCTATCCATACTTTCAATTGAACAACGATTAAGATGCATTAAAAATTAACCAAAAAAGATCACATGAGTTAATATTTTTGATGTCCATAAATAATCATCTAACGATGCCTATATATTGGCATATTACTTCTTTAGAGTTCATGATATTGAGTATACTAAGAAAGATCAAAATTTGTTAAAAATTAACTGAACAATAATAAAAATAATTAATATTTATACAATAATTTGGGCGATTTACTATTTAACGCTTCAATTTGTTTATTTCTTTTTAAAACTGATCAACGCAAATACCTAGATACTTGATTGATCCGTTTTCTATATAGTTTTGCTACAGTTGCATGTAGAGACATTATTACACTCATGAAATATAATACTCAAATCGGGTTGACTGCTACATTCAATGAGACACTAACAAATTTAATTTAATATTGCTTGGCTCTTTTGATAAAGTCGAGGCTAGAATTCAAGCGATGCACGTCACGAGTGATCTCATTAAAGAAATTTTAATACTAACATAATTTTTAATCATTAATTACGTTAAAAAGAGTAATTCTTGACAGCCAGTTACTGAGCTTTTTTCGGAAATAGGTACAGTTTAATGGGTTTTCATGATTCTTCGCAGTATTGTCTTATTTATAGAATCGATCTGTGACGTTCATCGCTTGAATTCTTGCCTCGACTATATCACTCACTTTAATATTATGTAATCCTAGGGAAGCATTATTTTCCAGGCTGCTTATACAATTAATTATTTCAATCTCTGAAACTGGGTGCATGAAGGTAGTATATTTTTAAATAATTCTTAATTAATTTGTGTTTTTCTATAGAATGTTGATTAAACATTGAGTAAAACTACAAACAATTAAAATTATAAATTTTCAATATTATTTAATAATTTATTATGCATGAATTATTATTCCTAAAAAAATTATAGAAGCATTTTTAGAGCACAATTTTATGTACTTCAAAACTGAATATTATATTGCGTACTTTTTTATTTATATTTTATACTTTTTTTTATTTCTGTGATATATGCTAAAAACCTCTTTCTTAATAAAATGCATTTTTCTGAAAAAGATTGACCTATGCACATGTAAACCTTTCTTTTATGCTATTGCTTTAAAATATCCGAAAACAAATATTGCATTTTTGACGGTTTGGGGTTTATTTTCTTCTGGCAACTGGACATAAGTTCTAATACAAAATCGGCCCAATTTATCTGAAATAATAAATATTTTGGACCCTTACCAATACTCGTAGCTTGACACATATACGCTCCAGTATCTGCAAAGGCTATATTTCTCACTTTTAAAGCGGTCCCATTTCCGATTATTTGGTATTTTCTGGGGGTCTCCAGATGTAAGGCTTCATCGTTTTTCAACCATTCCACCTATTAAGATATTTACAAGTTTATTAAAATTCTTCAATATAAAACCCACAAAAAAGTGATATCATACTTTTTGAGCAGAGTTTGAAATTTTAAAAATTTTGGAGTACCGAAAAGGAATTTGACATGCAAGTTTCTCCATCACTCTTCATGTTATATTAAAGACGAAAAATGGTAAAAATTGTCAATTTATGGCTTTCAAAAGGTAGATTTTAGCACTCGAATTTTTTTCTAAAAAATATTTGCGTTTTCCGGCTTATGAAAAAATTATAAAAATCACCTTCACATCCGTTACTTGCCTTAGCTGTATAATACTATTACAATATGATTGAAAGTGAGCAAGAGACATCAGATTGTTCAAATTGGTGTTCTTTACCTTGCCTGTTTCTTGATATGAAATAAATAAATAATAAATAAACACCACAGAAATGAGATAATCCCCAATTCCAGAAGCCAGGGCTTGTGCGGAAGGGGGTTACACATTGAAAAAAACGCGGACATACAACCATTTCCTCCAACAGTGCCAGTGCCACCTCGCGCCTTAACCCACTCGGCTATCGACCAGACATATGGCGCACATAATTAGGAATGTAGAGGCTGTTTTCTTTTACTTATATGCAATTTTTGGGAATACTTTTAAAATTAAGTCTATATAGTAAAATGTTCTATTGAATCTATTTTTGAAAAGCGTAAAGCGGTTTTCGGTATATAAGTCGCGATATCTCGAAACCGAAAATCCTACGAGGATAAAATTTTAAACGAATATTGAATCATGTATGAATTGCATGATGTTTACGATGGTGATGTAAATAATGTGTCGTAACGAAAGCACGCTTTCATCCTTGCTTATTAATTGATTGCCAATGGAAGTATAACTTTTCAATTGTGAAAATTCACTAATATTATTTGAAAGCAGGTATTTGTCTGTACTATTTGTGCATTTCTATATTTTTATTTACGGGTACTATTGTAATACTATTCGACGTAGACCGATGTAAGACCCTAAGAGTATATCCTTAGAGAGCGAGTATTTGACAACCACGACCTTGCTTTGTCAACGAAAATGGCTGTCTACAGAGCAGTTGTCATTCCAACACTGCTATATGGATGTGAAAGCTGGGTCACTTACCGTCGTCATGTGAAAGAATTAGAACGTTTTCAGCAAAGACACCTCAGAAGTATGATAAAAATCCGTTGGTTCCATCACATATCAAACGTGGAAGCACTCACGAGAGCAAACAGCCTTCCAATTGAGGTGCTTATTTCAAGAGCACGCCTAAGATGGGCAGGTCACGTTCATCGTATGCATGATAACCGCCTTCCTAAATGTACACTTTATGGTGAATTGCTAAGCGGTAGAAGAAGGCGTGGCGGTCAACGAAAGAGATTCAAAGACGCTTTCCATGAAAATCTAAAATCCTGCGGTATTGCAGACGAGCAATGGGAACAACTTGCAGCGGACAGAACCGAATGGCGAGGGGTTGTGGCCAGCTATCAAGGAAATGTTGCTGCAAGAAGGCCGAATCCAAGACCTAACCAGGTCTATGTTTGTCCTGACTGCGGTCGACATGTGCTCTCCCGAATTGGCCTCTATAGCCATAGTCGTGTGCACCGTAGATGAATGGGAATTACAATAGACTACACCTTTTACTTGTTTTTTTATTGTACACAATTTATCGACTGTAACATTTTTATACTCGGACTCGAGTAACGGCTAATAAATAAATAAATAAATCCTACTCATGTTTTACTATAGCTTTCGATCATTTGCACTACATTACTTTGTAGTCGAGCGCACCCTATGGTTCTTTGATATACATAATCGATATCTTTTACAAGAATAATTTAATTGTAGAAATTCTTTCAATAAAATACAACTTGACCTTTCCACTATTTATACTATTTTCCATACACCCACAGATTTACTTTATCTATGATACAGCCCAGAAATATCTTTAGAAATATGAGAAGTACCCCGATGCTACATTTTAAGTCGATACAAATTATTTTTTCTATATACCAAAATGTATTGTTACCAAGCGACCTACCCCTCATCGAATTGAGCGAAAATATATTGGATTTATTTTTTAATTGAAGTTGTATAGTTTGAGTTTGCAGCCTTTTTCTAAATTCCAGGTGGTATTGCCTCGATAGCCCGTTTACGTTTTGAGGTGTAGAAACACCACTTTCCTCTCAGTAGGAAGACAAATAGAAGTAGATGTAGCGAAAAAACTTAGCCGTTTTCCCTGTGGAATGGATAGCTACTGGTTTTTGCAATACTGTTGATATAAAAATTATGTAATCCTGGAAATCACATTTACAAATACTAAATAATGAAATGATCCCTTTCCAATACCACCACCAATACCAAGTCATGATACAAGTCGAACTTAACTCAAAAATAGCACACGAAACTGTGACAATAATCATTTAACTTAATGAGAATGATACGTACTAATAAATCAAAATAACTATAATAATTAAATTATCAGGTACTCGATATACGTGTATATGAAACTATAACGTTAAATAATGAAGTGAGGATTGGTGGCAATGAATTTTGATATGCGATCAGGCAGACTCGTCTATATTGAATCGAGACTAATTTGATATAATTACTTAAATGGAGTAAGTTTAATTTAAACACAAGTAAGTACAAATATGACTTATTTAACGTGATTCTTTTACTACTTTACAATAAAGTAACATGAAAAAGGTAAAAATTTAATGCTAGCCTTATCATTAATTGTATTTTCTGACCTTTGGAAATGGCTCCCCTGCTACATGGCACAACATCGACGCATCCTCGCCAGGTCTTTTTGATTGTATCCTGGGTGTAACATGAACTTCTGGTACAGCTATAACAATGGACAAATTAATAATAATAATCCGGTTAAAGTAGACAAAAAAAAATAGTGGCAAGTGTACAATAATTCTTATGTTAAGCAATATGAAAATCCTAGTATTGATACGCAAAACTTCTAACATGCAATTGATTATGAAAAAACAATGAGGGATATAAGTATTCATTCTACAATAGATTTCTCAATAATACACCAAAACATTAGAAGCATATCAAAGAACTTTGATGAGACTACCGCTTTTTTGTCTCAATTTAATAACACATTTGAGTGCATTATATACAGCGAATCATGGAATGTACCTGATGTATCTCTCTTCCAAATCACAGATTACAGTCTATTGTATAATGAAGGAAAATATAATAAAAACAATGGAAGTGTCCTCTACATAAAAAAATCGTATAATTATCAATCAAATATTGTACAAATAGCGAAATATCTTTAATAGAAGTTAATATATAAAAAGAAAATAAGAATATTACAATAATTGCGCTTTATAAGTCACAATCTATATTCATCATTGCATTTAATTAAAATTTAAAAAAATATCTGAATACGTTAAAAAAATCCGATATGATGTTTTTTGTTGGCGACTTGAATATTGATATACTATCAAAGGACATACATGTGCAGGATTATATCGATATATTAAATGAGTATGGTTTTACTTCTCAAATAAATAAATTGTTAAGAGAACAAGATATTTCAAAAAGCTGTTCGGATCATATTTTTTTTAAAAGACGCTAATAATTGCCATAATACAAACAAATATCACGTACCACTCTACAATTTTATTACATGTACTGAAAAATAAAACCAAATCCGAAAAATTAAATAATAACTACACAAAATTAAACAGACAAAAACTAATAGTTTACGTACAAAATGAAAATTGGAAAAACATATACGAAAATGATGACCCGGATATATGTACACAAATATTATTGAATAAAATATAAAACATTCATCAGAAACCAAAAAATGTAGCAATAAAACTCGGAAACTAAAGCCTTGGATCACAAGTGGTATAATAAATTCCATGATAAAAAGAGACATTTTGTACTAAAAATATCTAAAAAACCCCAGTGACAGTAATAAACTCCAGGACCCCAGATATAGAAACAGAATAAATAAGTTAGTAAAAGTAGCAAAAATTTCTTACATAGAACAGCTTATCTATAAAGATAAAGTAAATAGTAAAGCGTTATGGGATGGAATAAAAAAACTAACAAATAATAAAAGAGGAACTGATCAGGAAAATAAGTGTATTGTTAATAATAACGAAACCATAACTGACAAAAAAAAAATAGCTAAAACGTGTAACGAATACTATGCAAACATCGGTCAAAATCTCGCGGAAAAAATATACTCTTTAATAAAATTCAAAAAAATAACTTGCATACTCTTTTCTCCTACGTCGTTCAGATGAATTGGAAATAAAAAAATATATTAGAGAACTAAAAAATAACAAAGCTCCTGGAAAAGATGAAATAAAATCTGAAGTTATTAAAGACATTTATATTGCAGCCATTATGTCATATTTGTAACAAAATCATTGAAACAGGCATATTCCCAACTTTACTGAAAGATGCCATAATCACACCCATATATAAAAGTGGAAACAAAACTCTGGTAGAAAATTATCGGCCAATATCTTTAATTTCAAATTTTAGTAAAACCATAGAAAAAGTATTAAAAGTTAGAATAACAAATTGTTTAAAAAAATACAACTTAATATCTGAAATGCAGTTTGGCCTTCAGGAAAAAAAAATCGACAAATGACGCCAAATCGCCAAACTTACTTCTTTAATGTACCATGCAATCGATTAGTCGAAGTCTGCAAAGGCTTTCGACACCGTGTGTCATGTTCAACTTCTTAGTACCTTGAATCCATTGGATTTAGAGAAGTGATAAAAAATCTTTTCAAAAGCTATTTAAAGGGACGAAAACAGTTTGTAAAAATCGGAGAACAATTTAGCGATCATGAAATAGTACAATATAGCGTCCCACAAGGAAATACCCCTGGTACAATTCTATCATTTGCTAATGATACCGCTATTTTTTATGATAGTGATACATGACAAAACCTAAAAACTATTATAGAGCAAGACCTAGTTCGAATAAAAAGAATTTTTGATGTAAAAAAATTGACAATAAACTATAAAAAATACTTATTAAAACTTATGTCACGCAAAAAATAAGAGGTTTGTTGTATAAATTTAAACAGCTCCAGCGAATTTTAAAGGCCGAACAACTGGTAATAGTTTATAAAGCACTTGTTGAACCCATCTTCACGTATGGTATTATAGGTTGGGGAGGCGTTGAGATAACGTATATCAGACCACTAGAAAATGTACAAAAGAGAATAATTAAAATAATGTTCAACAAAAATATACTTTACCCTACTGTCTTACTATTTCATGATAGCAAACTCTTAAGTGTACGACAATTATATTGCTATAATGCCTTACTATATAAATATAAAACTGTAAAGAAAAAAAGTCAACATATAACCCAGGAATATAATACGCGATGTAAAGAAAAAGGAAATAAAAGTATAGGACAAAAACAATTCGATATATAGAAACCAAATTTTACAATAAGTTAAATAAGGACATCAGAGATACGTTACATATAATTTTTTTAAAGAAGTAACTAAAAGATTGGTTGAGAACAAAAAACTACGATTATCTGTTCTAAGTAACTTCTAATTAAGCCAAATAAATACTTCAGAGGTAGACATAATAAATGCCATTGAAATACCACGATTATATCATTAGGTAATTATATAGTAGTTCAAATAGGAATGTACTTAATTTTTAAACTAAATTTATCTATTAATGTAATTCATCATGTTTCTACATGTGGATATGTATGATGTCGCAAACAAGTATATCTTACGCGACTTTTCTCATATTTACATTTATGTGATTTCATTTAAATATTTGATATTGCTATCATTTGCATATTTGATATTGTTATTATGTGTATTTTTATTATGTATATGTTGATATTATATTATTATGTATTATATGCAAACTGTTATCGTTATTATTCAATTAAGATAAGTTTATGTTACTATTATTTCTATTTATACATTTGTCTATCTATGAATATAAATAAATTATTATTATTCGCATAGAGCTGAATATTGGTGTTTAAGGTCAAGTTTAAAATATCGGTTTTTTGCATTTTTCTCCTAAACGGTGTTATCATAAAAATGGTTCAGACAAAA
The DNA here is from genome assembly GCA_963675555.1 of Leptura quadrifasciata. Classification (NCBI taxonomy): domain Eukaryota; kingdom Metazoa; phylum Arthropoda; class Insecta; order Coleoptera; family Cerambycidae; genus Leptura; species Leptura quadrifasciata. The sequence goes on from OY776673.1 coordinate 211,280,160, forward strand.
GTTGCAGATAATGCAGTTACCTACAAAAACTGTTGTTATACTTTTTTCCTACGAATCGCCATTCCTGAGATATCACCATTTGAAACATCGAAAATATTAATATGTACGCCAACGCCGCCTATACACATCATCGGACGTTCAACATAAAGAAAAGTAAAAAGTAAAAATATTGGTTTGTGTAACTTAACATACAAATTATCAGATTCTGAGAATGTATGTTTAAAATAACTCAGTGCCTAACTTCATTTTCCCGTATAACCTTGAGCAACATCTGTCTGCTACTCTATTTTTCGAGTGGCGACGGTCGTATACCTGCTTTTTTTAAAGGATATAAATGAAATACTTTTAGTGTTGAACGTTCCTTTGCAGTGAATACACGTGCTTATTGCTTATGTTACTTATTACAATTTGTGCGGTTTAATAGCTTTTAAAAAATATCGCAATTTTGCTTTACATGTAGTAAACCTTCGACTGACGGTGAAATTGTAGTTGTTAATCGTGGAATGAAGACTTTGATTGATTCAAGTACTGAAAGAAATGAGGTACATTCAAAATAGCGATAATTGTCAGTTTTCATTGTAAGAATTAAGAAATATTTGCGAAAATTCAGCTTTCGATAACAGGACAATTAAGATACGATTGAAGTTGAAGTATAGTAATAAAATTATTATAACTGAAAAACAAGAAAGATTAACACTTATTTGTTTTATTGACAATCATCACGATTCTAACCAAGCTTGACATTAGAATGAAAAACAAAATGAAAAAGAAGAACGACTAAGGGCCGGTTTTATAATATCGGATTAAACTACAGAGCGCAGATTAAACTACAGATCTTAAAAAAAGTCTGTTTTATAATGTCAGTAATATTTAGTTTGCAGATTAATTACGTCACAGTAAAGTTAAACTTCAAACGGTGGATGGGGATGGTTTAAACTCTGGATTATCAGATGTCAGAATGTTCATAACCTCAGAATTAATAAAACTCGATGTAATATTTGATGGATGTATTCGAAATATTAAAATTATTATTAATACGCTCAAAGTTCTGGAAATTTTAGAATCAGACCTATAGTTACAAGGAAGAGACTTCGTAACGGAGCCGAACAAGTCAAGGGCGGCCTGGTTGCTAGGCAGAAGCAGGAGGACTCTGAACCAATTGGTCGGAGTCCTAACTGGTCACTGCAGGCTCAGAAGACACCTATCACTGATAGGGGTTGAGGAAGATCTCACCTGCCCAAGATGCGAGTGATGAAGAAACATCGTTTCACTTCTTGGGACAATGTGAAGCGTTAAGGCGCCTGCGGTATGAACTCTTTGGCGCCACAACGCTCCCAAAAGAGGAAATGGACTCTCTCGAATGGAAAAATGTCCTGACCTTCATTGGAAGATCAGGAAGGTTTCTAGAGGGAGTAGGAGGTCGAGTAGAAGTGAACCGTTGAGGGGACGTCAGGGAGTGGCTAAAAAGGGCCCATTTGTGGCCTACTTGCCGGGCACCAGGCCTCCCCCAACAATTACTGCTGCTACTACTACTACTACTACTACAAGGAAGCATGTAATCAGAAAACTTTATAAGCTGTTTAGATTGGGCTAGTTATTATTTTACTGGAGCTAACTGAAAATTTATTATTACATCTGACAGAAAGGTAAAGATTTATGTTTGATCACTTCACACCTATATGCATATATATGCTTATTGTTACCAGAAATTTTGGAAGCCTACACAAATTAACTGACTCTTGTATAAATAAAAATGTTTCACTAATAAAATTAGTTCAGCAAATTTGGCCTTCTTCAATTTCCCTCCATTTTTTACAAAAATAACTTGAAATGTCATGTCAAAATGTGACAATAGGTTAGAATCAAACTACGTGAAGTTGCAATTTCTGTTGAACAGTAGTGCCAACTGTATAAATTTAAGTTTATTTTTATAAAACAGGCGTTTGTAAAGTAAAGTTTAAATCATGGTTTAATCTTAAGTTTAAACTTAAGATAAATGTGGAGTTAATCTAACATTATAAAACCGGCCCTAACAATACTGAAAGCTGAGGCAGTAATCATTCGAGAGGATATTCAATCTTTAGTATTTGATAGTAACAATTACCCCAGCCTAGTCGAATGTCTGAAAATATTAACAATGATATTCCGGAGTCGTTGACTCATTTTTTGGGGCCAGTATTTTTAAAAATAAACGATTTAAATTAGAACATTTAAAATTAGTTTTTACAAATATCAACCACAGTATTATGACTGCTGTTCGGCCTAGGTCTTTTAAATAAAAATTGTAATTGTGTCTTTTAGTTTCTTTCATCGATGATTTGGATCCAAACATCTTATACAAATTCACCAGCATGTACCAATTGTCAGGGCCAGCCTTGATCCAATATTGAATCAAATACGACAGATGAGAATTTTCATGATATCGATGAGGAGACAACCGATGCATCTTTCTTAGAACAATTTACAGATATCCAGTAAGGCGAAGAAGAAGAAAGCGAAAAGGACATTACTGTTGAAGTAGCATATGAAGATTTCCCGAAATCAACAATAATTCGTACCTCTTTAATCATTTCCAATAGTATCATTTTTTAGTTGATATAATATTATTTAAGAAAACTATAATATATGGTAGAGTATGCTTACCGGGGAAACCAGGTTAGAAAAATGGTAGGTGGTATGGAAATGTGTGCATATTATGTAGAATACGACTTCTTCAACTTTTGGAATCGCGATATCTCAGGAATGGTGATTCGCAGGAAAAAACTATAAAAACAATTTTTGTAGGTAATTGTATGATGTACAACTCTTGTCTCACCTATTTTTATGATAACACTGACCGTTTACGAGAAAAATGCAAAAAATCGATATTTTTGACTTGACCTTGAATACATTTTTTAGCATACGTAGGATCGGTGGGGATTTTTGATATTTTATTTGTAATAGTGTAACTAAGACCTGTACCAATATTCAGCTCTATGCGAATTATATTAATTTAAAATATCTACTTTGACCGGATTACCAAGATAATTGAAAAACATTGGTAGAGTTTGAGAAAAACGCAAATAACTTCTTTATTGATATTTTAAAAACTGCGCAAATATATTCATTAAACAAGTCTCTGGTGGTTTCCGTTAAAGAAACTATCCAAGAAGAAGCGTTAAAGAACATTCTTTCCGCATAGTCGACAAATGGTTGCTAATGTAGGCAGACTTTTAAAGAAAACGGGACAAATATTATCTACCATGGACGTTCTAATTTAATTGCTTCACATGACAAAGGAAATAAAACTAGGTAGCTAGGCGGAAATCGTCAAAGAAACACTTTTTTGTAAGTGTGACATTGAAAAAATTCGAGTACACCTATATATTTTTTTTTAATGAAAGAACCATATTAATTCTTTTCTATCACCTACTTAAGTAAATGTCACAAATAAAAAGGGTTCGCATTGATTTTTCTATAAATAAAATTTTTGTAAAAATGTTTTGAAAGATATTTAAGAAGTGAACGACAATGTATAATTTTTCTTACATCTCTATTATTATTTTATTTATTATATCAAATTACATCACAACTGTTGTAATATTATGTGATCCTTTTTGTATTCCAAAGCCTTGTTATGTACGAGAAGTAAATTGTATGTTTTTATTTTATCTGTAATTTTTATTGTCTACAGACATTATGCTTATGCTTACAATGCTACAATTTTATTCACAAATAGTAAAGTATGTAAGTGAAAAGAAGATCTCAAGTTTTTCCATAAAATTAACCTGATGACTGGGGTAAATAGTGTAATTGGCAGAAAATATATTGGATATGAATCGTACGATATTCAATGCCCAAGTTCGAATCATAGAAACAAACTTTGTAAAGTTATTTGTGTATATTTTACTTGAGTTGGAAATACTACTATCTTATCTAATGAAAATTAATAGTATTGTTTGGGTAGAACGTGAGATCTTAAGTTTAATGGTCTGAAGCTAGAATCACGGACAGGGTTTATTATTATAATAATTAAGATGCCATTATCTATCTGAACATTATTAGAGTTGGGAAAAGTTACTCAAAGAGCTTTTCCTGATTAAAGAAAATTCCCAGTAACTGAATTATCTCCTAGACAGTGTAGACCAATCTTTCAGAAACTGTCAAAATCTTTTTATTATAAATTGAAGTTGACGCAAATAAGGGGTGTTAAAGAATTTCGAATTGATTTATGGAAAATTGTCATTTATAGATACAGTATCAATCTACCACAAGTACAGAATATCTGTTATAATCACATTTTAATTGACAGCTTTCTATAATATTGGTTTTACGAAATTGTGTTGGATATTTCCCCTCCACGAATCACAAATAGAATAATGCGTAGGTACTAAACTAAACTAAGTAAATAAAATAATTTCTCGATTCTAGCCTTTTCCTTTTACAATTATGATAATTATTTGTTAACTCTTTTTGCTTACTTTTTTTGTGTTAACCTATATATTAACTGAAAATACCTAGATAAGCACAAAAGTAGGTAGTATAAAATACCTATAATCGGTAGTATAAAATAGAATGTGAAAATTTTACAAAATCTAACTAAGTACCACCTTTTCATAGCCCTATTCTAATTATTGTTATATAATAAAAAAAAGGAACGTATGCTGTCAAGTTGTTATATTCTTCTTTATAATTAAATTAATTTTAATCGTTTCCAAGTATAAGAAAATATTTAATAATTTATACGAATAATATAGTAAGTATATATCAAAAATTATTTTAGAGGACAATGCTCAATACAAAGATATTCTCTGATTATCATTAGGGACATATTTAGAGTGCACGACCCTGTTCATTTATTTATTTATTAAGTATTAACTTTATTTAATACACAATATTTGCATGTTTTGTAAAACTTGTTATATAATAACATGAATAAAGTATGGTAACGTGAATAGAGTTAATCTGTATTTATAATTTTTCAGAATCTTGACTGAGAGATGATTTTTTTATCATATTTTGATTAGGTTACTTTATAAAGTAAATTTTTGTTCTAATTAGCGTATTTTGCAAAATTAACATTTTCAGTATTGTTTGCAAGGTACTATAACAGAGGAAGTTCATTTACCAAAGTGATGAACCTTTTATTAAAATCGATTGTAGTATCTTGTTCATTGCCTAAAACTTCTATTTTCGGATTAATCATTTTAGAAGGTATTAACGTTAGTATTGTCAATAACTGTATACGAAATAGTTTTTGATTTATTAGTAGAATTTAGAATATTGTTCTGATAATGGGTTTTCTCGATCTCTTAATATTTTAATATTTTACTTGAACCTATAGATAAATTAGTAATTTTTTTACAGGTAAAATGAAGGCAAAAATACATGTCGCGTAAATCTAGTTAAAAATTTGTTCAACTTTTTGTTTCTTTTGTTTCGGGCAAAGGTCAATTAACTGTAGTAGAGCTACAAGAAGATATTGTCTTTAAATCAATATTTAATGGCCAAACATAAATGCAATAACAAGAGAAACATCATTGTCTATATACGAAAAACGAACCCGGAAGTTATCATAAACTACAAATAAAAGAATATCAACTATAACACTTACTGTGAACGGTTAGAACGTGCGTCTGTACAACATCTTTATTCCGCTGAGCATGGCAAGTGTAATTGCCAGCATGTTGCAGTTGAATTCTCGTAAGATACAGGCTGCCATCGCTAAACACCCTCACATCCTCCTCGTTAAGCGATGACAAATCCAGATGATTCCTTCTCCAAACGATCGGCGGGACAGGGGATCCAGTGACATCGCACTTTATTTCGACATTATCGCCCACTCTGGCAGTTAGGTGGTTGGTCTCTAGTGCCTTGTCCAATGAAACTACGGAGACACCTAAGTCAACAAGTATAATTTGAGAAATGATTCATATAACAGAATGCTACAAAAAGTAGTTCTATATTATTATATCGACTATGTTTAAATGTCTTTTTTCGCCAAGTCAAAGGAATATTATCCAACAAATTTGTACCATCAGTAGGCTAGTTAGCTAAAGAAATATTTACGACTATGGATTTAGACCTAGCTTTTTTATTATTTTACCTTTCCAAGAGACCCCTATATAGTAGTCCAGTCAGTATGTCAAAATTTCCTGTGTTAACCTTGCCAGTCACCCGACATCGGCGATGTTTTGAGGACTTGTTGGGGGACTTTTAGAAGGTATAATGCCGTGCTGTTGGGAAACTCTGGTGGGGGGAGGGGGTTTCGCTGCTATTTTGGAAAGTGTATCGCCGACGGTTCTATTTTAATAACTGGGTAACGGTCAAGCTGGAGTAAAATTTTGAAAAGTGTTTTAAAGATTTTCAAAAGTATACAGCTTTGTTTATGAGTACTTTTTTCAAATGCTAAATGATTTTTTAATTATTATTTCGCGGAAAAGTGTTAATTTTGCTCCGAAATTGCTTTTTTGTCTTTTTCAGTTCGCATTTTCTTTTGTTTGTCTCGCGTAAATGATTTAGCCCTTAGCGCACCCAAAAAAGTCGGCCTTCGACGCATATATCACAAGCTCGCTAGTACACCACGCGAAAGGTAGAGTCTTTGGTGCCTTGTTTTTACGTGGTTTCCCCAGGAGGCCTAATCTACGGTTTGCTGTTACCTTATTCCGGATACATTTTGTAACTATTTTGTTCTTCTTCTCTTGGCTGATCCTGCTTTTCATTTTCGATGTTTTCTGTTTGCTGACCCAAAGTTGTGTTTATCGTCATATGTTGGTATATACCTATTGCGCCTTCTTGACACCATTTAGGAAGCTAGGAGGGATTTTTGCAATTTCCACCGTTTTAATTTTTGTAGATAATCGAGCACCTTCACCACTTTTCGCCCACAATTTCCTTTGCATTGGCATGAACTTAGTTTCAAAAGTGCATCTGGTGCAGCTTTTTCTGTAGTAATGGTAATCAGTTCAAGTCCACTCAGCGCATTATTCCAGCCCCATATCTCAGGATCAAGTTGATTTCCAAAACTCGCTCGCACTTGCAGGTACCTTTGGAAACTGTGTTGTTTTGACGTGTCGGAAGTAGATGGAAGAACTTTTTTTTCTAATGTAAATATGTCTCTATTTGAATATGTAAGGAGTGGTCGAAATAAAACAGATATCACTTTTAATTTATTTTTTATTTTAATGCTGTAGTTATTCCTATAGTAAATGATGGATGGTTAAGGAGACAAATTACACTGCATTATAACATTAACAAAAATTTGGTGTGTAACAATTTAAGAAAGTAGAGAATAAATGGTACGATTAGTAGAAATCCTGGATCAAAGGACAAAGGATATCCCTACTTAACAAGAAACTAACTATAAATATTTCGTTATTGCACCATTTCTATTTATAACTTCTATAAGTCTGTTTAGCATATAATTCATAACCTTATACAATAATCATTAGTAATAATATTTTCCCATGCATAATTATTTATTATTTCCAGTAATTCTTCGCCATTCCGTGGTTTCACATTTCGTTTTTGGATACTTCTTACGAGTAGTCCTCATACTTCTTCCACAGGGTTAAGATCTGGACTATGACTGGGCCAGTTAAGAACATTGATATTGTTGTTGATATTGTCAGTTAGTTACGGTATGAGCAGTATGAACGGAATAATTGTCTTGTTGAAATATGAACTCATTATTGGGAAACAATTGTGACACAGAAGAGAGCATAATATTGCCTAAAATCCTAATATACGTTTAGCTATTAAATCGTTCCTCAATATGCCACAAAACACCAGGACCACGTGCCGATATCCAAACCCACATATTGACGGAAAATCTACCACTTTTATCATTGTTAGATATATATTTCTCATCGAATCAAGTATTCGGAGGTCGGTAAACACGAATACGATCGCTGCGTGTTGACTGGAAACTTGACTTGACTTGACTTTTTCGTCTGTAAAGATTACATTGTTCTAAAAATTTACATCATGCGCTAAAAATTCAAGCGCAAATCCTACTCAAGCTTCTTTATGTTCAGTTTTAATTAAGTATTTCTGTGCTGCTGCATGACAACGTAGCTTGGATTCTCTTACTCGCCGGAGACCAGTACTACTCGACCCAGGAAAATTCGTTTCTTCTGCAGCCTGAATAACTGAGTAAAATGGATCTTCTACTAAAGCATTTACCAATTGCAAATTTTGTTGTTCAGTTGATATCCTTCGTCGTCCTGATCCAGGATTTCCACTAATCGTACCGTTTATTCTCCACTTTCTTAAAATGTTACACACCGAATTTTTGTCAATATTATAACGCAGTGCAATTTGTCTCATTGACCATCCATCTTCTGCTTTAGCAATAACTCCAGATTTAACTAAATCGTTTATATGAGGCATATTAGTTTTTTGCACACTTGCAATAAATTATGACAACTGACTGACAATGTCACAAAAATTAAAGTTAGATGTACACAACTAGATTTTAGCAAAATACCGTTATAAGACTTGTCCTATTTTTTTTTGCTCACGACCGTACTACGAACTCTCGACATGGCGAAATTAAAAGAAAAATGTTTTCTAGAAATTTTCATCTCGGTTCGAGCCTTCCACTACTCTCTGTTCTCCCGCTATACAGGAAAACTTTGCCGTCCTCTATGTCCCTTCCTAGCGACTTGGGCGGGCGGAAATTAAACGTTATTAAAACCTAGTGGCGAAAAGGACTTACCCCCCCCCCCCCCCAGAAAAGAACTCTTTGAAAAATGTGCAATTTTTATTTCGAGCTTCAGGCATTTTATGCGTGTACTACCTTGTAGCAAATAAAAAAATATAAAAAATTACGTCAGTCTGATCACGATAGGTCAATTACACGGGAAGTTATCAGCATGTGAAATATTTTATTATTATTTATATATTTATTATTAATATTATCCCTCCGCCCTCACTCACCCTTCTATAAAAAAAATGATGAGATGATGAGAAATGAATTAAATTTTTTTAATTCTTTGCACCTGGGATTCGCGATATCTTGCGAGTCAATGGTCTGACCTCGATGAGGTTGGGAACAAAATTTGCATATTTTCATGAGCTCTTCACTTTTGGTTGAATTTTTTTCGTCAGATAAAAAGCCGCCGCGTTGTCTTCGAAAAACCATATCCTATATATTTAATATGTCGTTTTCGTCTCTCCCCTTTTGACATCCGCGGCACCAATGTGTCGTAATGTTGGTGGACCCAATTCTATTTATTGACAAGAAAACCACAATACAATCGGACGTGTCCTTATTCGAACTTGGCTTTCCTTCAGATCTGCTCCACTAATATCAAATAAATTGTTTAGACCAATAAGTTGTCCTTCGACAACCACCATTCCATACAGTACCATCTTAACAGTGTGCTTTATGTGGCGCATTATTTAGGCTTGAACAGTAAGGTCTTATATTCGTTCTTTTAATTAAATTTCTAACTATAACTTTTGAAGGAACAATCACACGAAAAAATTAAAAGAGTCAGTGAAATTTTATGTTCAGCACAAGACGCAGATCTCATTCCGACGAAACACGTTTTTAAATGACTATAAAACGTACTCCATTCTTGACAAATTAAAATAAAATTAAGTCCACATTCATAAATTGTGTTCTACTCCTCCAATGACTAACATTCAAGATAGTTTCCTCAAATACACGCGTAATATAAGTAATACAACTTGCATTTCATGCAGCAATACGTCCCTTGTAAGCGGAAAGAACAAAACACAGTTTACAGATGAAAAGGTTCGTTACAAGATGTCGAGGTTACACCATTTAAATTAATCAGGGCTAATGTTCGTGCACGCGACTATTGAATAATTTCACAGCGATCTGGTGATTCGTGAAGTCTACAGTGTTCCGGCTCAAAAAGCATGAACTGAACTAACTACGGAACAATATAAATCTAATGAGTGAGACAAATGACACAATGTCGAGTTAAAATTGTTAATTGAAAACTATAGTGAAAAGTGAAACTATAAAAAACATAACTATTTATTACTATAACAACTAACTAATCTTCTTCTAATCAGAACAGTAAACGTTTTCCAATCTTATTTCTCGTCATTTTTGGGTCAGGTGTCAAAAATCTTATGCTCTAAACGATCATTATTATTTAAAGGTAATTCATAAAGCATTTTCTCAACAATACTCTCAAGAATAAATTCCAATGGACTAAGCTCAGGTGATATTAGTGGCAGCTGAACTGAACTTCTTCGTATATCTTGAAAATGCCCTTCTATTTATTTACAATATATTGAGACAGATGTTTCGTGACTCATATATTACTCTATTTGGCCTCTCCTTGCTGCGTAGAACATCTGAAAGCATTTAATCACCCGATTTGGTTCTCTGTTAGGTGTATAGCATCAAAAAAGCTCTGTGTCATCAGCACCTAACATTCTAAAAGGCGTTCTCCTGGTAAAATCTTTTCAAATTGTCTCCAAATAATGTTACCATGATGCGCGAGTAGAGTATTCTGGCTATACATTCAAAATTAATGTATGATAGTTATTTGCTAAATACCCAAAAAAGCATTTTTCAGTAAGATGTGTCTTTTCTGACACATTAAAAAATACCCCTACAAATTGTTTTCTATTAAGCATCGTTTTTCAATATAAATTCGTGCCTGCATTGTTCAAATATCTTTCAGCTGACAATTTGATTACTAGGCCGTAGTAATTAAATTACCTCTCGTGATTACAGTACTGTCAGATTTCAACCAACTAATCACAGGCAAATTGTTCCTAAAATTTTAATTACTGCGGTATTATCCAGGCAATATACTCTAATGCTATATTATCACAGAAATTTCCGCTAGCATAATATACATATAAACATCATATTCACGCTCTATAGACACATACAAGAACAGGGTTTGCATTTAACATGAAACACGACCAAGAATCTACTTTTTAACGGTAACACTGAATTAAATAATTATAAAAGTCAGGCTAATTAACTTGAGACGTATTTTGTCTGAAGAATCAGCCAAATAAGTATGGATAAACTTAAAATTTACCAACTGATATAGGAAGGATATACTTACTATATAGCTTGCTGAATGCAACATAAAATTCATTAATGCTGAGTTTGTCATCATGGTCTGTATCGTCATATTGAATCATATTTGATAATGAACAACCACTACTTAAAGTGTCTAGACGCTCCTGGACGGCTATCTGAAAAAATTGAAGAACAATATTTGAGACATTTAAAAACAAAGCATAACTGAGGAAGTTTAAAAATCGAGACTTTTGTTTTATCTACTTAAAAATATATAGTACTTGCCAAGCCAGTATTTAAAAAGCAAATGCAGTTAGAATCTGTATAACTGTAATTTGTAATTGACATAAAAAGTGGCTCACTCGAACTTTTACACAAGTTTAATCTGTCATAATTTATAAACTAACTGAGTGATTGCCACGAACCTTTTTTATTTTGAAGAATGATTCTTTAAGATCATCATACAGGCCTAAACATTTCTATTGATACTTTTATAATTGATAGAAGGAAAAATAAAAGTGACTGTTTTATTCAGGAAGTTAAAGCACCCTGTAGAATTATTTGGCACTTCGAATAAGCGGCGGTTTAAGCGGGATTCAAACTAAATTTTTGTTTTTGATTCATCTCTTTATCTTGCTTTGTTTAGAAAATACACAGTTGTCGGTGAAACAAGTTTTTTTTTCTTATATACTTTATTTAGCAATCAGAATTATATATTATTCTATAAGCTAAAGAGCTAACGATCACTAGGTGTACTAGTGACTAAATAACATGATCAGGTTGATATCCAGCGATATCACCTCTATAAACTTAAATGAGTTCTGTTGGCCATAGCTTTTTAAGCCTCTTGTTGATCACTGGTTCCAGGAGTTCTTCCATTAACGGGTTTGGGTGGACTTCTATAACTTCATGGTGTGTGGTGGCTTTTTTTGGATAGCTTCTTTTACTGTTGGGACATGAAGATCTACATGTAGCGTATGGTTTGTTACATACCAGGGGGCATCTACAATTTGACGGAGTATCTTTGATTGGTATCTTTGTATAATTTCTATATTCGATTTGGAAGCGCATCCCCATAGTTCTAATCCATATGTCCAGATGGGTTTGATGACAGATTTATATATTAGAATTTTATTTTCTATAGATACTCGTGATTTTCTACCTATCAGCCACTGTAGTTCTCTTGTTTTGATTTCTACTTGTTTTATCTTTTTTGTGATATGTTGCTTCCAAGTCAGTTTGTTATCTAAGTGTAGGCCTAGGTATTTTACAGTTTGTGTTTGTGGTATCTGTACATTGTTTATTGTGACTGCAGGGCATATTTCTTTCCGAAGGGTGAACGTAACGTGAGCAGATTTGCTCTCATTAACTTTTATCTTCCACTTCTTCATCCACTTTTGAAGATTGTTTAGAAGGTTTTGGGTGAAATCTGAGGCTATTTAAGGATCTTCGTGACAGGAGAGAATAGCGGTGTCATCGGCAAATGTCCCTGTTGCCGTAGTTTGCTTGATATCTAATGTGTACAAAACATATAGTAGTGGTCCAAGGACGCTGCCTTGCGGCATTCCTGAATTAATTGGGAAGTAGTCGGATTTCTCTGCATTTACCTTAGTTTGGAAAGTTCTCTCAGTTAAGTATGACTTTAGTAGGTTGAAGTAAGTTAACGGAAGAGTATGTTTGATTTGGTAAATTAATCCTGGATGCCAAACTTTATCGAATGCCTGGCTAATATCAAGAAAGACTCCACTGCAGTATTGTTTATTTTCTAGTGCTTTATTAATAGTTTGTGTTATTCGATGAACTTGTTGCTTCCACAGTGCTTCTGACGGAATCCAAACTGATGATCTGGTATCCAGTTTTCTGATGGTACGTCGACTTTTAGTCTACGAAGCACTAATCTTTCAAGCAGTTTTGAGATTACCGATAACAAACTTATGGGTCTGTAAGAGCAGACGTCTGTCGGTTCTTTTCCTGGTTTACCAATCATTATAATTTGTGCCTTCTTGAGACTTTTGGCCCGTATCCAAGTCGAAGAATAGCATTATAAATATAGGTTAGCATCACAATCCCTTTCTTTGACAATTCTTTCATCATTTTATCCGTTACAAGATCGATTCCAGGTGACTTTCTTGGATTTAGTAACTTAATTTCTTCCCCAATTTATTTAGGTGTTCAAGCTTTGATAGTCGTTTGTATGACAGGTGGAATAGAAATACTGTGTTCTATTTCTTGGTCTACTACATCGTCTAACCGTTGGAATACGGTGGATAAATGTTCTGCAAAAAGATTGGCTTTCTCGGAGTCACTTTTTGCCCAGGGTTCACTGCAGTTCTTTCTTATAGCAGGTGTAGGAGTTTTAGGTTTTCTTGAATTTTTAATTGGTTTCCAAATAGAGTTATCATTTCTAGTTATTTTTGATATATATTGCTGAAATTCTTCGTTTCGTACTTCTTTGAGCTTTGTTTTCAACCTATGGCTCATTCTATTATAGAATTGTCTGTCAGCTGGGGTATGAGTGCGTTGCCATTTTGCTCTGGCCCTTCTTTTTTCCGCTATTAATATTTTAATTTGTAATGGTACATCCTGATTTATTTTCCTTGGGTGAAGTTGAGGTGAAGACTGTTGTGCGGCTTGTTGCATTTTGTTTATAAATGCTTGTGTAATTGTCTCTATTTCTTCAGTTTCCTTGAGCCGGACTTTCAGGTCTATGCTGTTATCTAATATATTTCGAAAAGTATCCCAATTTTTTCGAATATTGTGTAGATTAGGGGTGGGTTTCTTGTATATTACAGATGTTCCGATTGTTAATATTATTGGAGAGTAGTCCGATGACAGGTCGTAGCTGGGTATAACATCAGTATATGTAGAATTAATTCCTTTTGTAATATAAAAATCTAGTAAATCGGGATCAGTAATGTGTGTTACCTCCTCGTGCCTTGATTAAAGTCTTTATTCTTCTTGCCATGCTTCTGATTAAATTTGAAATATTGATTTGTGGAATATTATTCCACTCCTCTATAAGCGCTTCTCCTAAAGTATCCAGAGTGTCAGGAACCCTATTCTTCACTTCATTTCATGCCAAAGGCGTTCTATAGGGTTCATATCGGGACTTTTTGCTAGCCAAATCATACGGTCAATGCCAACTTTATCGAGATATTCATTTACGATGTGGGCAGTATAAGGGCGCGCATTGTCATGAACCAGTATAAAATCGTTCCATATTAAAGGTACAAATGGAATTACATAGTCTTGTAAAATGTTGTCGATATACCTGCTTGCCGTGAGGGAATTCCTTGGAAGCACGTAAAGCCCCTCCCCAGACCATAACGGAACCTCCGCCAAAGTCCTCTTTTTTAGTATTTCTTTTGTTACTGATTATTGAGTATTGTTAGTTAGTATTGTTATAAATATCGTAACTCTGTATTGTACCCATTCAGTAATTGGTGTTATACTGTTAAATGGTGTAAGTTAAATAATATAAAATAAATATCAAGTCATATATTTCTATCGCATTAAGATGGCAGGTATTATTTTTGTCTCACGATAAAAGATAATAACTTCAACCAAAGCAGCGCGAGAATGTGCTTTTTGATATTATATTTCTCTTTTTCCTCCTTAACTTAATTAAATGGATATTTGTCCTATAACAACCAAGGTTGTGTTATGGGAATATTATGTTAGAAATAGAATAAAAGGGCATTTCCACAATCCGCAATAATAGCCAAACACAATGAGATAAGGCGAATAAACTGTTATCTTGAAAAGTAGTGATTTATTAATAAATATGGAACAATAAAATTTCATCGCTCACCTCGTTCAGCTCGGTTGCTTCCAAGTTTCCATTGTTATTCCTGTCATAGTGAGAGAACATAATGGATACCAAGTAATCCTTGCTATGATTATCCTGTGACATCAGCCTAGCGTGGTTATACAATAATAAATTATCCTAAAAACAAAAAACTGGGTATAACTGAGTACGAACAAGTTGATTCTAGTTTAATATAAATAAGGAAATGAATATTTATATATATATGTCCACAACTTAGTGATATATTTAACAGTATAATTTTCAGCTTTAAGTGGTTATTGATGGCCTTTACCGTATTTTCGTGCATGTAGAATGTTTTCACATACAAGTTGAGAAATTTGGCAACTTGTATTTTTGTACTCATTTTAGAAGGTCTTCCTTAGAATAAAGAGTTAAGAATAAAACAAAAAATGTATACCAAAGAAATAATTTCGAAAAAGTATTGCATGATATTCTCTCGCACAAATTTACATTACAACTAAATTTAATATCAATCAGGTAAAATATTAAATCTGTTAAGTAATTCTTTTATTAGACTATACTGGAATATTATTCAAAATATTTTCAATGAAAAATGTTTGCTTTTAAATAACAAAATCATGGAAGTATTTACAATGGGTTATAATGAGACCTGAACCAAATTTTGAATTATGATCTGGTTATACTAACTAAATAGTTTGTATTCTAGGTCCGAATATTTTAATTGTGCCAAGATGGAAAAGTAATGTCGGAGTTATAATTTTAATTTGTACACATGTCTTTGCTTGTATTTTATTTTCAAGGTTACTTATTATTATGTGAGTCTCATGGAAATAAATATATTATTATTTTATGTATGTATATTATTAGCCGGTTAGTTGCAGTTTTTTATATTGGTCTAATTAATAATAAAGATTATAGTCGTCAGCTTCCTGAGTCGCATTTTCTATAGACAGTGATCTGTTTTGTATGATTGTAAAGGATTTGATTTCAATCGTAGTTTAAACACATAACATACCTTCATAATCTCATATTCCTGCATTGAACAGTCCTCCTTGTCATAGTACAAATCACTCTTGTCATCCTTTTCATCGATACTGTCTTCTATTTCGTTTTCTAAATAACTGGGCTCTTCTGAAGTAGAAGTTGGTGCCGGAGCTTCGGTCTGCTAAAAGAGATAAGAATGAGTTTCAATAAAGGATATTAACATTTACAATGTCGGACATTTCGACAACAAAAAATAGTATTTATAGGAACATATATTTTTCGTTATAAGTTATATAACAAGAAACTAGAGATAATATTTATTTAATCATATTCGTATTTCCCGGAGTGGCGAGAAATTTTAATAGTGATTTTTTTATATGTTTAGGGCTAATAACCTTGTCTGGGGTCTTCATTTCACAATTCTTTATCTTTTCATTACATTTGAAAATCCGATTGTAAAAAATAAATTTAGTTTTGAAGGAGCCTTAAAAAACGAGAGAGGTAATGTAAAGAGGAGACGTTCTCAGGTTACAGAACACGTAAAGCAAATATGAGATATAGTATATCGACTATTGTGACCACAAGACTACCATTCTCATAAAATATTCACGTAATTGTTTTAAGGTCAACATAAGTTTATCTATGTGATTTGATCGGATAAATTTCTGTACGATATATTTTTCTAAAATTGCTGGCCTTGGACTATAAACATAAACATAAATATAAATATAAACAAAAAGCACATAGCATACAATTCCCAAATTCAAAGCCTATCCGAACATAAAAACATCCATTGCTCACCGGCATTACCAATATTAAAATTGTAAATCGAACCCAGTATACGAAAGACAGTCTTGTTCCTAATTGTTATTAAGGTTTTAACATAATTCTGGTATTGTTTATATTTGCTTTCTAGTTCGATATTATTTGACCGTCTTTTAAGTTTTTCAAAACATTTTCTCTCTCTCCCTTATAGTTTTTAATATATTGTAGGTCATCCCGGGCTTTAGCTTTGAGTCTTTATTTTTTTTTTGTTTCTGTGCATTCTATAATAAATTCGGTTAACTGTCGATTAAATTTATTGTAACTTAAGTCAACTTCATCAGGTATGATGCACGTATCCCAATCATAGTTTTTTATCAATGTTTTGATTTGTTTGAAGTTAATTTTTGTTTGTTTGTCTTTCATATATCGAATTTTAGTTATCGCCCCCATTGGAATACTTGTTAATATTAGGTAATAGTCCGTCAAACTATTGTTGCTAATGCTTCTAATAATTGAAAATATATGTATCACGTTGTAGAGAAATTCTTTACAATTTTCATACGGGAAATACCCCTTTTTGATGTTTAATTTTTTTAATCAATTTTTAAAGATTTTTTTACCAAGTGCAGCACGCGCCGTTCCGCCATGTCGCCGTGGCGACAAATGTCAGCTGACCAAAATTTCTTGTATCAAAATGTAGAAAATTTCTCTCTCTACAACGTGATATTTCTTTCTTAAGTATTAGAAGTATTTTATGGGGGCGAGCGTGGGTGCGTCTTTACTATATACATACTTCGATATGCGATGTAAAGCAACGTAAGGTGCGGTTAGTAGTTGGATGGGTGACCGTTCCAACGAAGACCGCGTCCTCGCCTCACACATCTTCCAGCGGCTTGTATATCAGTGTATGCACGGAAGCTATACAATCTTAGGCGATGGTTGTATAGGGGATATACCATCCTTCGGAGGGGATGTAAAGCTGTCGGTCCCTTGTCTATTAAATGTTAGGCAAGTAAAAGATCCGTACTCTTCTCAAGGGAAGAGGTTCGGCAAAATTTCTGGTTGGGGGTAGATCGTCTACAGGCATCGGTGTTAGGTCTCAGTAGCGGAAATAGGCCGACGTTAAATAAATGTATAAAAAAAAGTATTATATGGCCGTCGTACCGCGTTTAAAGGCGAGCAAGGCCAATTTATTGATAGTTTTTATTTATTTACAAAATTGCTACAACACCTATTATTTCAAAACCAGAACATTTAATTATTTTTCAAATAGTATTAAAGAACTGGCTGTAAGACAATTTGAAGCAAAAATAAAACTGCACCTTTGGCCAATGCTTACTATAATTTAGCAGATTTTAATTTAATATAAACATATACTATTATATGTTTTAGGTCATTTGTCGTGGTGTTGATTACAATCATATATTAATGTTTGTATTATATATTTGTGTTTTAATGCATGTTTTTACGCTTATTTACATTTATATTTATATTTAACTGTTTATTATTATCTAAGTTCTTGACTATATATTAGGACTTTATCCAAATGTTTATACTATATGTACGTATATGTCTTTTATATATATATATATATATTAATATATATATATATATATATATATATATATATATATATATATATATATATATTTATATCTGTTATATTTTATACATGACATGTCAAATCACTACGGTGTAATTTTTTGGCTATTTTTTGGGGTGTAATGGGGTAGTGAAGCGCAAGTTATAGCCTCTCCTACTCAATTGTTAACCTCACCTTCGCGATGAGTTCAATTTGAACTTGGTGCCCCCTGTTTTCACTAACGAGGGTCTAACGACCGAGTAAGGGCGGAATAACCCTTACCTTTTGCCGTGAGCACATCCACCTTCTCACGAAGAGTGCGGTAAAAATAACCCACCGCACACAAAGGTTGCTTTTGGAATCGTTTGGTTACCCCATCGTCGCAGTCTCCTTCTGTGCCATGGGACCACACCACTCGCCTTCCGCAACCAAGCTGGTCAGTTGCATACCTGCTCCAGCTAAAACTTCAAATGCAGCTTCGTTTTCAGTCGATTAAGGCTTTAAAAAATGATGGAGCGTTCAAGTGGGACAAAATCATCCGGAGGTAAAATACCCTCCCGATCGGATCTCCGGGGGAGGGTGCCCACAGGGACACCTAATCGAATGTCGAAAAAACACCGACAAGTTAAATCCAACAAAACGAATTCTTTCATCTACGGCGCTTGGAATGTTCGTACGTTGAACGACAGCACTCGCACCGATCGGCCTGAAAGAAGAACTGCTCTAATAGATAGAGAACTTCACCGACTCAACGTTGACGTTGCAGCTCTCAGCGAAACTCGATTTTTGGAGGAAGGCTCTCTCACAGAAAAGTACTACACCTTCTATTGGAAAGGTCTTCCCACCAATTCAAGAAGACAACATGGAGTAGGATTTGCCGTTCGGAATCAACTTGTATCCAACTTAACACAAGTACCACAAGGCCTATCCGAGCGTCTAATGCTGCTACGCTATGAGCTATCAGATGGCAACGCGGTAAATTTAATAAGCGCCTACGCTCCCACTCTGGATGCAAGTCACGAAACCAAGGAAAGCTTCTATCAACAGCTGGAAGAAACCCTCTTTAGAATACCTAAAACGGAACGACTCGTTATTCTTGGCGATTTTAACGCTAGAGTAGGGAGAGATGCAGACACCTGGCCAGGCATCATAGGCAAGAACGGTTGGGGCAACATGAACGCTAATGGTCAACTACTCCTAACTAAATGCGCCGAACATGATCTAGTTATAACAAACACCATTTTCCGACAAAAGGATAAATTTAAAGGCACCTGGCGTCACCCCAGATCAGGTCACTGGCATCTACTGGACTATGTTATCGTACGTAGGAAGCATCTCAAGGACGTCCAAATTACAAAGGCGCGCATTGATAGCGAATGTTGGACCGATCATCGTCCTGTTGTCTCTAAAATGAAAATTGTTATGAGATCCAAACACCGAAGAGCTCAAGTAAAACGTAGACCCCGTCTCTGTATTAGTAAATTGCGTGACCAACAAACCGTCGAACAGCTAAAGCAAAAAGTTCAAGAGAATTTGAGTGCACTAGAAGAAACCAATTCTGTAGATGTCGCTGCTACCTGGACACAAATTAAAGACAGCTTAAAAAGTGCGAGTGAGGAAATTCTTGGCACTGTAGCAAGTAAAAAACAGGAGGACTGGTTCAATGATAATGAAGCTTTTATACAAGAACTTCTTGACCGCAAACATATTGCCTTCCAAAACGCTATCAACCACCCCAACGACTCATCAAAAGCAGAAGCTTTTACCCAATCTAAGTATGAAACGCAACGCGAAATCAGAAGAATAAAGAACGAGTGGTGGGCAAGCAAGGCCAGAGAAATTCAAAGGTACGCCGATTCACACGACTACAGGAATTTCTTTCAAGGAGTAAAAGTAGTGTACGGCCCCAGTCGGAAAAATATGTGCCCTATTAAAGATTTAAATGGAAATCTCCTCAAAGAAGACCAGGAAATAAGAGCCCGATGGAAAGAACACTACTCTAACATTCTTAACCAGCAAAGTCAAGCCGATCACGATATTATAAATCTTATCCCTCAATACGACACCTTCGAAGACTTAGATAAGCCACTAACAACGGAAGAGATCTTAACCGCCATTGGGCAGCTAAAAAATAACAAATCTCCCGACGCCGACTCACTCCCAGCTGAGATCTTTAAAGCTGTGTCGTCAGAGCTCATACCCTACCTCAAAAAACTGTTTGATGTCGTGTGGGAAAGTGGTCAAGCTCCGCAGGAGTTTCGTGATACACTTTTAATTAACCTCTTCAAAAACAAAGGGAGCGCTGCGGACTGTGGAAATTACAGGGGTATAGCTCTCCTGGCTGTTGGAGGGAAGATACTCACTAAAGCGATGGCAAATAGGCTAACACCTGTTATGGAAAAATTACTTCCTGAAACACAGAGTGGCTTTAGACCAAACCGAGGCACATCGGATTTAATCTTCACACTTAAACAGCTTCAAGAAAAAGCACTCGAACATCAAGGAGAAATTCACATGGCCTTCATTGATTTAACCAAGGCGTTTGACTCGGTGGACAGGGAAGTGCTCTGGAAAATTATGTTCCGCTTAGGTATCCCTAGAAAATTTGTGGAAGTATGTCGCAGTCTACATACAAACAACAACGCCCAGGTTATGTATAATAATGAGGCAACCGAACCTTTCCAAACCCTCACTGGAGTTAGGCAGGGATGTGTCCTGGCACCCCTACTCTTTAATTTGTTTACCACTGCTCTAACAATTATTGTTGACAACAAACTGACTGTCAGAGGAATAGGTCTCAGATACCGTTTTGATGGCGGTCTCTTTAACATAGGGCGCTTTAGAGCTTTCACGAAGACACGCATACGATTCATTTGTGATCTCCAGTATGCGGATGACTGTGCACTTTTAGCCTCTACGCCGGAAGAGCTTCAAGACCTTTTAGATGTGTATGCCCAGAGAGATGATTCCTTGGGACTTAAAATCAACATTGGAAAGACTAAGATTATGTCAACTCCTCATCAAGTGAACCAAATAGACATTACACTTAACGGAAATTCTCTTGAAGTGGTGGATCAGTTCAATTACTTAGGCAACGTTGTTAATGACAAAGCAAACATGGACAGCGAGATTCGCAATAGAATTAACGCTGCATCTAGAGCACTCTGGGGACTTAGAGAGAGAGTATTTGACAACCACGACCTTGCTTTGTCAACGAAAATGGCTGTCTACAGAGCAGTTGTCATTCCAACACTGCTATATGGATGTGAAAGCTGTGTCACTTACCGTCGTCATGTGAAAGAATTAGAACGTTTTCAGCAAAGACATCTCAGAAGTATGATGAAAATCCGTTGGTTCCATCACATATCAAACGTGGAAGTACTCAGGAGAGCAAACAGCCTTGCAATTGAGGTGCTTATTTCAAGAGCACGCCTAAGATGGGCAGGTCACGTTCATCGTATGCATGATAACCGCCTTCCTAAATGCACACTTTATGGTGAATTGCTAAGCGGTAGAAGAAGGCGTGGCGGTCAACGAAAGAGGTTCAAAGACGCTCTCCATGAAAATCTAAAATCCTGCGGTATTGCAGACGAGCAATGGGAACAACTTGCAGCGGACCGAACCGAATGGCGAGGGATTGTGGCCAGCTATCAAGGAAATGTTGCTGCAAGAAGGCCGAATCCAAGACCTAACCAGGTCTATGTTTGTCCTGACTGCGGTCGACATGTGCTCTCCCGAATTGGCCTCTATAGCCATAGTCGTGTGCACCGTAGATGAATGGGAATTACAATAAACTACACCTGTTACTTGTTTTTTATTGTACACAATTTATCGACTGTAACATTTTCATACTCGGACTCGAGTAACGGCTAATAATAATAATAATAATAATAATTGTCTCACAAGCTGGAATATCTCACGGCAAAAGATTTTTAAACAGTAAAAAGGTCTTGAAATATTTAAAGGGACACATTGTTTTGAAATATTTCTTGGAAGAAATGCTAAAGGGCTTGAAGGTTTCTGTGATGCGGACTACGGTGGAGATATTAACACAATTAGATCAACCTTAGGCGTTCTCTATACATTTTCTGGATGATCAATCTTGTCGTCAAGCAAAAGCCAGAGGCGTGTAGCTTTGTCAACTAAGGATGAGAAGAATTTTCTGTGTGATCAATTATTTCTCGGCTGAGTCACCACCTTTACTGAGTATCGATAACTATAGCGCAATAAAACTACTCAAAAATCAAGCCCTTCATAGACCCACCAAACACATCAACATACGAATAAAATTTGTGTGAGAGAAGATGAATTTGAAGAAATTGTGATAAGAGCAATCTTTTTGGTGGACCAGGGGCCGATATTCTTACTACTTCCTTGGCAACGTTTTGACTATTATGGAATATCATCGAAATAAATGCTAGTCCTGTTAATGAGTAGTACAATCAGTGAGTCAGTGAATAGTGCTGTTTCTAGTAAATCTTGTGTTCATTATTAATAAGTAAAACATGTGTAAGTGGGGGGGAAGTGTTGAAATGAAAACAAAATAAAATTCTTGCTGTTATCGTTGTATTATCCTAGGATATTGTTCATAACTTTCAATGTTACTAGTGTATTGCTGTACTGTCATTGTTATTGTTAATATTATGTCAAATAAAATGTATCAGTCTGCTAAGTTCATTAGAATACATGCAGTAGAACATTACATATTCAGGTACTATTTATTTTTCACAAACAATGTTACTTAGCATATATTTTGTTATATATTATTGAAACATTTAATTTTTGCTATAAAGTAACAATAAAAATATTGTTTGTGTTGTTATTTTTTATCGCAGTCAGTTCTGTGTACTTTGTTTATTTGCTACAAATGTGTTAAATGTGTTATCCGCCTTTCAGATTTCTTGAATGGTAAGAGTGGGATTCGAACCACTTCTTGCTGGTAATTTATAATTGAAAATTACTATGCAGTAGGTGGGGTTCGAACCCACCTCATTAGGTATGCTCAGAGTCGAAAAAGTAAATTAACTGTAGATAATAAACTTGTTTTATTTAAAGTGATTTTTAGACCGATCATAACATATGCCTACGCGTCAAGGAACACCATTTCAGACACGGAGTGCAAGTGTCTTCAAATCCTACAAAACAAAATTCTCCATTTTATGACATTTTGACAAACGGCGATAAATGCACCTCGATAGCTGAACTACACGAAATAACTAATATACCTTACATGAGAAAATTTATAAATGATACTGCACAGAAATTCTTTTTAACAAAACTTCAGCTATCGTAGGTTATACAAGACTTGACAGACAGAGGTAGACGTAATGAACCTCCCCATGCCTACCGTTTATTACATCAAAATCTCCCTCTATACACCAAGGTAATGACGACCCCCTTTATCCCGGAAGGTTCTAGAAGAACCTTGTGCGGGAGGGGGCTACACATTTAGAGACAAGGGACACAGGTGTATAGTGAAAAATCCCTCTCACAGTATTTTCCACTGCCACGACCGGCGAACGAACCCGGAACTTTTGGGTGAGAGGCAAGTGCGCTTACCTCTCGACCATCACTCATACAACGAAGTAGACTAACGAAGGACACACGGAATAATTAAATCTATCGCGCTAATCACTACGCTATCGTACAGTTGTATATCATGAACGTAGTAAAATAAAATTGATCAATTATGTTCTGCTTGGATTTTTCAGTTTGATGAGGTTCAAAAAAATTGAAACTGTATTTTCTACTGTACTAAAATAACTCTGTGGTAGTGATGATTTACTACAGTTAAATCAGACTTTTACGGTGATATATCTTACACAAAACAAGCCTCAGATTTCTCGCTATAATTAAGTACTGGTCGCAGGAAATATAGCTCAGTAAACAGTTGTGGAGTGGTTTAATTTATTTTAGCAAACGTAACACCTGCCTATGTCCACTGTCAATGTGTCCTTTAGAACCTAATAGAATTAGTCGCGAATGCGGCAGGCAACTATGTTTTACTGTTCGCAATATGGTTTATGAATAAATCATGAAATCAATAAGTGCAGTTTTTGCAATATCCATTACTGTAAATGAAATGCATCCAATAGGCAATTTACCTCTGACGCAAAATTAACAGCTGCTCGTAGCTAGCAAATTAAACGATAATTGGAATTGACTATACGGGTAATTAATTTAACGACCTTCGGGGCCAAGTGCCGCGATTCCTTAATTTTCTCAAATAGTGCAAAGAAGAAAGACTAACTAAATTTTCACGTCACGAATACCGCTCTGCACAATAAAATCTCTGCCTTGAGAAACGTAACTTCTAAGCCAATTCAATTCTGTTTAATTCAGGAAGGTTGCGGGAATAGAAGTTATTGACCGGTGGCCAGTAGCTCTGAGATTGATTTCGAGATATTCATCTTACTTCTTTACAATGGATAATTTGACTTTAACTTTGTTATTTCAAAAAGCACCCTGTATGTTTAGGGATCTTTTTCATATACAGTTAACTTTTCTTTATACAGTTCTTTTCAAATTTAATATTGGTTCATAAATAATCAATGATATTTATTTGCACATCAACAATAATACAGGAAATAAGTGTAATATTAAAAAAATACATAGCTGGTTCAAATGTTGCAGTGAAATAGTAAAAAACATTCCCATGTTGGTTGGGTCAATTATGAATACATTTTACTGCTAAAAATTGTTCAGATTCAGATTTAATGTATAATATAATATAATTTAAATATCAAAAGAAATAACTTTTATTGAATAATTTTTATTAAGAATTGCCTTATCAGGGTATCTTTGTAAGTTCGGCTAGATGTCAATAATATTCACAAATCGAGATAAGAAATGAATATATTAAAGATTTAAATGGTTTTTTAACACTTAATATTAAATATTTTTTAAATTTCATTGATTTTATAACAATAAAGAAACTTAATACCAATTAGCCTTTTTATTTAATTAAATTGACGAATGGAATGAAAGATTTATGCATAAATTTTTTTATTATAGAGCTCATACGAACGAAAAGGTTATACCTTTTACAACCATCCGGTTGTTGGTATACTCCCTCGTTGTCCCGTAGAAACTCGCCTCACTGGATTCACCATGGACTGACTTCAATGTATACCAATTAAAGTATATACGATTGGAATTGAAACTGGTCAGTTTTAAAGCACAGGACCGTGCGTACTGAACTTGATATTTTGTCCTATATATTTGGCAATGGTATTGAGATTCGAACGGTAGTTGAAACTGTGCAGGCGAGTCCGAAACTGGCAATGTAATCAGCCTGAATGAACCATCTACGACTGCACTGGTTTAAAGGTAATAAAACGGACAGGCCTACTCGCACAAAAAAACTCGTAAATCGTTTCTTTATCTTGGAACGTGGAAGTCTAATATCGTGCTGTCTATGTGCCAGTGCAGCGCATAAATACCTATTATAATATCAAGCGTAGGAGTTTAGTTAGTTACTGTTCATATTTATAAATATTTACTACTGTATAAAAGGTAAAATATTTTAATTATTTACTAATTTACCATGGCTTTCTGGAGACCATTTGAAACAGAGGATAATATAATAACGCCCGAAAATCTTATCATTTTGTTATGACAAGCATTTCTATTTACCTGCGCCCATGTACAATAAAGAGATGCCGACTGTTTTTGCCGGCTTTTAGTTTTTATACGGTTTCAATTCCAATCGTATATACTTTACTTCTGTCAACTTGCGAAGTGAAAAGTTTTTGTTTATTCTATGTTTGTTTTGCCATTTCTTGCTTGAAATGTTGAAATTATGCTTGTGAATTTGCTGGATTGTTCGAAGCAATTTATTATTATTTAGGTACGTTAAAATTCACTATTTATTTGCAATTTAATCACAATATTAAACAAGCGTACACCAACTTGTATAATCAACGATTGTATATTATTTACGATTATTTAATACTTATTTCATCATCATTTTATCGTTTTTAAGTAATTTCAATAATATTTTAACATACTGACTTGACATTTACTTTGTCTTTGTCAAAATTTTTGTTTTCCTCTTTTGAGGTTATATTTCCTCTTCAAATTTGTACATACTGTTTAATTGACGTTCAAATACACACTAAAATTGCCGATTTGTGCCTAAAATCGTCTAAATTTGACATTTCTAAGCAAATCCTACTGCTTGATATGATATTTTTATAATAAATTTTTCTTCATTTTTACTTTTTACAGCTATTATTGATTTTTTCTGAAAATAAATATTACCAATGTGTTTCTTTTCATTTCTACCATATTTTGATATGCTATTTGTTAGGTTTTTAAATAATCTTCTGAACATTAAATTATCCGAGATAAATTTACAAATATCTTTATAATTAGCTATTTTCTATTTATTTTACCATTTAAATCTTTTTCTGAATATATAGAATACAACTTTGTTTTCAAAAGTCAAATTTTGGAGTTTTATCACAATTGGACAGTTTTTTCTCTTTGCTCTGGAGTTTGAGAACTTTCTTTTTGAAAAACTGTTGTGTCACTATATAGAAGTTTATTACAGTTTTATATTGAAGAGAATAGTACACTTTACAGTATGATTATAGCGATTCGTAAGTACAAATGTCTCTTTTTATTATTTTGAAACTTAAACTATTAACAAATAACTAACAATTATTAATTAAATGAATTCATTTCTTACTTCAACTGCTTTCCCTTATTTGTGATACCCAGTTGAGTCTTGCACACTCGTATATGAGTTTATTTTGTCGAACATTATTATTTCTTTTAAAATACCCTGATTTTTATACTTGAAAAGCATACATTTTTTTTATTATGATTTATTAATAAATTATTCATTTATTATTCCTATGTGCTATCAAAATACATGTCCTAGACTTGGACTAAATGTGAGTAGAGTCGAGGAAATAATAATTATAGTAGGATGGGGTCTCGAGGAGGGAACTAGTCCATCCTTTACATCGCTTGCGTGGAAGTGAGACAGTTGATAGTTATATTATTAGCGCACCAATGAAAGTTTCTCAACATTCCGTCTCACCGCGGCCGCATTCTACTATACTGTTTGCCGCGGCAATGCTCACTCTGTAGAAAACACCTGTTGGAGGATCAATGATTTTATTTTCTGCCGTATTGAATATAATATATGTAATGTTTAAGTTGTACTACTACCAGCCGTAATAAACCACATTGTTGTAAATAAAGAGAATAACAACAGTCTAGGTATCAATATTAATATAAACCCAATAATTTTTGAATCTATGTTCTCTGATCATTACATAATTTGTTTGTTTAAAATTCGATGAAAGTGGAAAGTTTCTAATGTAATTTATAACAAAATAAATTTTGAAAAATTACTAAATTGTTTAGAACGAGAAAATTGGGATGAAGTTATAAATTGCAAAAATATACAAAATAGCTCTGTTTAGTAAAAATGTTTCCACAGCCATAGTCGTAAGAGGATATCTCCATAAAATTTATCCCAATCAATGGATAGATCGTGGAGGACCTATAGCATGGGCATGACCTTAAGCCAGTCGATTATTATTTATGGAGCCATTTAGAATTCAACAATTTTTGATAGAGTGAGAGGATCTAATAGAAAACATACCCAAATGTGTATTGAAATAAATGGATATCACTTCGAACGAATTTTTAAAAAGTGTAATAAATTTCTTGTGTCATTTATGTATCCTAATTTTTATTTCAATTGAAAATGATAATTTGCAATGATTTTTTTTCTTCAATATGATATGGTATTAGTTAAAATAAAATAAGATCAATAATAACCTAAACTACACAAAAAAGTTAAGAGATCATTTTTATTCAAAGGAAAATTTGCAATAATTTTTTTTTTTTAAATTACCCAGTGGAGTGCTAATTTCTGTAGAAAACATTGCCGTCATATTTCATATCTACGACAATGATTAAAGCTGACAGTTAATTCTTCTCATGTTGAATATAATTCTACTCATGTAAAGTTTCATTTAAATATCCACATTTGTTAAACTGTCTTTTTTAGTAACTTCTTGTCAACGTACCCTCTAATGAAAAATGCTTCTTAAATTTGGACGAGGAATACGCTTCTTCATACATGATATTAGGATACATCCTGTACACTATGTATATGGGAAGTGAAAGATAGAAGTTGAGACTATATAAAGCTAACGTCTGCATATCATTTAAAAAAATAATACCGCATTACATGTGTTTGTTTTATTGTAATGTCTGAGTGAGCGTTTATGTAGTATGCAGCTTTACGATTTGGCTAATAATCCATTAGAATCATAGGAGGCTTCTATAGTGACACAGTGACAGTTTAATCTCAGTTTACGCCCAAGCTGAATGAAAGAGTAGTCGTTGTGTCAGGAAATTTCATAGTTGATCTGGATTAGGTCGGACTTCGAAACGACTTAGTTTAACAGATTATGCCGTTCAATTGACGTGTATTTGAAGCGCAACATACAAGATAATCAACTGAAACTTCTCCCTGTGATTCAAATTATACAAACTGAGTTAACTCCAAATTCACAATTATGCAATTTGTTAAAATTCTTAATGTGCCAATATTCAAAGTATTCTGTTGCTAATACCTCACCTTCCACGTTTATCAAAATTAATTATCCAATTTCAGTGAAATGTACAACGGAATAACTGTCCTTTAACGCGATCACTTTCACTAAAACAAAAATTGTTACTGATAGTGGCTTTGTTTTAATTTAAAAAATATGGGGATATTCTAGTGTAGAGAAGGCAGATTGACAGACACATCATGCAGTAGCCTGCTTGACATCTACCAATCAAACTTCCACCAAATCCTCCAGGAAATTGTCCTCACGCCGATAATTTTCAATATTTTCTTAAATAATATACATAACACAGAGATGAATGCTCAATTTTGTCGACAATGTGATGGTGTTATTTCTGTAAGTGACAGCTAGAACAATTTTAATTAAATTGGTAAATGAAAATGCTTTCTTTTCAATATAACAGTTTTTTGAAGCAGGCTTTACTACTTTATGTAAATAACATAACTTATATGTTTGTTTGTATCTATACGCATATTGTTCTTTAAATTATATTTATTTTTTATTCATTTTTTATTCATTTTTTATTTATTTTTTATTTTATTTTTTATTTTTATTTATTTTCTATTTTTAATTTTTTTATTTATTTTTTATTTATGATTTATTTATTTTTTATTTATTTTTTATTTATTTTTTATTTTATTTTTTATTTTTATTTTTATTTATCATCTATTTTTAATTTTTTTGTTTATTTTTAATTTTATTTTAACGCCTTATTTAGACCTGGCGAAGTTTAGCATTAGCCATTCCACCACTCAACCAGGCCACATCCACACTCAGAAATTAAACAACGACCATTCCCTACGACATTGCCATCTGCCACAGATGAGACTCGAACTCAGGAGTGGTAAGGCAACTAGCCGTGTTGTATCTCACACAGCCTCGTCTAATCTACTGCCATCAAGTCGGTAACACACGAAAGACACCACTAAACATCCATACCTTAGCAAGGATTCAAACCCGGAACACCTTAGTTGCGAGCCTAACACATAAGCGTTGAACCATTGAGCCGATTTTATTTCTGTGTTTTCTGTTTATTTGTATATATAACGGGTTTCACAGAATGATGTATTAATTTTCAAAGTTAATTCGTGTCATAACGTAATGAGATATAATTCCAAATCAAATCGCTATGCTTTCGCGATAAATGAAAATCTATGACAGTAGTCAAAGCATTTGCGAGTAATGTCAGTTTAGCTGTAAATATGGAGACTTGATCAAATATTCAACATTCTTTTGCGGTTGAAGCTAATTTAAAAAATACCTATTCTATTGTAATCACACAGCGTTTATTTCCTCGTCACTTTCATTTAAATCTACGAGATCCAGTTCCCAGTCGAATAACAATTAAAAAGTGGATACACAAGTTTCGCAATACTGCCTCATATGCCAGAGAAAAAACAAAAGGAAGAACTTGCTCTGTACGCACACTTGAAAGTGCTGAAAGTGTAAGAGCAGCTGCGCTAGGAAGTCCTAAACGACCTGCAAAACGACAAGGAATAGCACTCAATATTTCGAACCGTTGTTATCGCCGCATCTAGAGACTTACACTTTCATCCTTAGAAAATTCACGCCACACAAAACTTCTGCCTCAAAATTTTGGAACACGCGTTGATTTTTGCGAAAGTTTCTAAGGGCTATTTGCTGAAAACCTGAATATCGTTGATTCCTTGCTGATGTCAGATGAAGCTTATTTTCATCTTTCCAGATATGTTAATGAACAGAACTATCGTTACTGGGCGACGGAAAAGCATCTGCAATTGCACGAAGTACCGCTTCATAGCAGAAAGGTTACTGCGTGGTGTGCAATATTCGCCTTTGGAATATTTTGACCGTTCTTCTTAGAGGAACATGACTTGACGGTTAGTGTTACATCACCACGTTATCAACAAGTATTGCGTAACTTTGAACAAACTTCGTAATGTTGGTATGGATATTCGAAGAATATGGTTTCCACACTGCTCTAGGGATTCTATGACAATTTTGCGAAGAATGTTCCATATGTTATGTCATTTCGAAATTTAGGTACATCAGATGGCCGGATCTCTCAGCACTATTTGTTCTCGTAGGTAATATTTTTGTGAAAATAAAAAACCGTCAAGTTTAGATGTGTTAAAATAAAAACTACGTTATCACTGGCACCTCCGCCAGAATCACGGCAGTGCTTAATTGTGTGCTGTGTTTACGTTAGTTTATGCGTAAAATCATATGTAATACATATTGCAAAAAAAAGTTACGTGGTATTAAGCTAACACTAAATTTATTACTCAATCTGTGCTAGAGGCTGCTAACCATTTGAAGTAATAGGATAACGGATATTTTGCCGTTTAGTGCGTGTTTATATGATTTGTTCATTGTAGGTAGAAGCTCCCGATTGAAATGTCGTAGTGGGCGATGAAAAACTTTCGTGCATTTAGAACAGTTTTTTTTGAAGATATTGGAAACATACATATGTATGTTAAATTAACTAAACTACAGTGGTACATTTCTTGAATCAGTATTTAAGTTAAGCTTGTTGTGAAATGGATTGGTGCAAACAAATATTCTCTATGATCATTAAAGATTTTCGTCCAGTTATAATTGCGATTAATTATTCTCCTGCGAGTCTCCCATCTTTTGCTCTTTAATATGATAATATTAATAAATATGTGTAATGGGGTAGTGAAGCGCAAGTTATAGCCTCTCCTACTCAATTGTTAACCTCATATTCACGATGAGTTCAATTTGAACTTGGTGCACCCTGTTTTCACTAACGAGGCTCTAACGACCGAGTAAGGGCGGAATAACCCTTACCTTTTGCCGTGAGCACATCCACCTTCTCACGAAGAGTGCGGTAAAAATAGCCCACCGCACACAAAGGTTGCTTTTGGAATCGTTTGGTTACCCATCGTCGCAGTCTCCTTCTGTGCCATGGGACCACACCACTCGCCTTCCGCAACTGAGCTGGTCAGTTGCATACCTGCTCCAGCTAAAACTTCAAATGCAGCTTCGTTTTCAGTCGATTAAGGCTTTAAAAAAATGATGGAGCGTTCAAGTGGGACAAAATCATCTGGAGGTAAAATACCCTCCCGATCGGATCTCTGGGGGAGGGTGCCCACAGGGACACCTCATCGAATGTCGAAAAAACACCGACAAGTTAAATCCAACAAAACTAATTCTTTCATCTACGGCGCTTGGAATGTTCGTACTTTGAACGACAGCACTCGCACCGATCGGCCTGAAAGAAGAACTGCTCTAATAGATAGAGAACTTCACCGACTCAATGTTGACGTTGCAGCTCTCAGCGAAACTCGATTTTTGGAGGAAGGCTCTCTCACAGAAAAGTACTACACCTTCTATTGGAAAGGTCTTCCCACCAATTCAAGAAGACAACATGGAGTAGGATTTGCCGTTCGGAACCAACTTGTATCCAACTTAACACAAGTACCACAAGGCCTATCCGAGCGTCTAATGCTGCTACGCTATGAGCTATCAGATGGCAACGCGGTAAATCTAATAAGCGCCTACGCTCCCACTCTGGATGCAAGTCACGAAACCAAGGAAAGCTTCTATCAACAGCTGGAAGAAACCCTCTGTAGAATACCTAAAACGGAACGACTCGTTATTCTTGGCGATTTTAACGCTAGAGTAGGGAGAGATGCAGACACCTGGCCAGGCATCATAGGCAAGAACGGTTTAGGCAACATGAACGCTAACGGTCAACTACTCCTAACTAAATGCGCCGAACATGATCTAGTTATAACAAACACCATTTTCCGACAAAAGGATAAATTTAAAGGCACCTGGCGTCACCCCAGATCAGGTCACAGGCATCTACTGGACTATGTTATCGTACGTAGGAAGCATCTCAAGGACGTCCAAATTACAAAGGCGCGCATTGATAGCGACTGTTGGACCGATCATCGTCCTGTTGTCTCTAAAATGAAAATTGTTATGAGACCCAAACACCGAAGAATTCAAGTAAAACGTAGACTCCGTCTCTGAATTAGTAAATTGCGTGACCAACAAACTGTCGAACAGCTAAAGCAAAAAGTTCAAGAGAATTTGAGTGCACTAGAAGAAACCAATTCTGTAGATGTCGCTGCTGCCTGGACACAAATTAAAGACAGTTTAAAAAGTGCGAGTGAGGAAATTCTTGGCACTGCAGCAAGTAAAAAACAGGAGGACTGGTTCAATGATAATGAAGCTTTTATACAAGAACTTCTTGACCGCAAACATATTGCCTTCCAAAACGCTATCAACCACCCCAACGACTCATCAAAAGCAGAAGCTTTTACCCAATCTAAGTATGAAACGCATCGCGAAATCAGAAGAATAAAGAACGAGTGGTGGGCAAGCAAGGCCAGAGAAATTGAAAGGTACGCCGATTCACACGACTACAGGAATTTCTTTCAAGGAGTAAAAGTAGTGTACGGCCCCAGTCGGAAAAATATGTGCCCTATTAAAGATTTAAATGGAAATCTCCTCAAAGAAGACCAGGAAATAAGAGCCCGATGGAAAGAACACTACTCTAACATTCTTAATCAGCAAAGTCAAGCCGATCACGATATTATAAATCTTATCCCTCAATATGACACCTTCGAAGACTTAGACAAACCACTAACAACGGAAGAGATCTTAACCGCCATTGGGCAGCTAAAAAATAACAAATCTCCTGGCGCCGACTCACTCCCAGCTGAGATCTTTAAAGCTGTGTCGTCAGAGCTCATACCCTACCTCAAAAAACTGTTTGATGGCGTGTGGGAAAGTGGTCAAGCTCCGCAGGAGTTTCGTGACACACTTTTAATCAACCTCTTCAAAAACAAAGGGAGCGCTGCGGACTGTGGAAATTACAGGGGTATAGCTCTCCTGGCTGTTGGAGGGAAGATACTCACTAAAGCGATGGCAAATAGGCTAACACCTGTTATGGAAAAGTTACTTCCTGAAACACAGAGTGACTTTAGACCAAACCGAGGCACATCGGACCTAATCTTCACACTTAAACAGCTTCAAGAAAAAGCACTCGAACATCAAGGAGAAATTCACATGGCCTTCATTGATTTAACCAAGGCGTTTGACTCGGTGGACAGGGAAGTGCTCTGGAAAATTATGCTCCGCTTAGGTATCCCTAGAAAATTTGTGGAAGTATGTCGCAGTCTACATACAAACAACAACGCCCAGGTTATGTTTAATAATGAGGCAACCGAACCTTTCCAAACCCTCACTGGAGTTAGGCAGGGATGTGTCCTGGCACCCCTACTCTTTAATTTGTTTACCACTGCTCTAACAATTATTGTTGACAACAAACTGACAGTCAGAGGAATAGGTCTCAGATACCGTTTTGATGGCGGTCTCTTTCACGAAGACACGCACACGATTCATTTGTGATCTCCAGTATGCGGATGACTGTGCACTTTTAGCCTCTACGCCGGAAGAGCTTCAAGAACTTTTAGATGTGTATGCCCAGAGCTATGATTCCTTTGGGCTTAAAATCAACATTGGAAAGACTAAGATTATGTCAACTCCTCATCAAGTGAACCAAATAGACATTACACTTAACGGAAATTCTCTTGAAGTGGTGGATCAGTTCAATTACTTAGGCAATGTTGTTAATGACAAAGCAAACATGGACAGCGAGATTCGCAATAGAATTAACGCTGCATCTAGAGCGATCTGGGGACTTAGAGAGAGAGTATTTGACAACCACGACTTTGCTTTGTCAACGAAAATGGCTATCTACAGAGCAGTTGTCATTCCAACGCTGCTATATGGATGTGAAAGCTGGGTCACATACCGTCGTCATGTGAAAGAATTAGAACGTTTTCAGCAAAGACACCTCAGAAGTATGATGAAAATCCGTTGGTTCCATCACATATCAAACGTGGAAGTACTCAGGAGAGCAAACAGCCTTCCAATTGAGGTGCTTATTTCAAGAGCACGCCTAAGATGGGCAGGTCACGTTCATCGTATGCATGATAACCGCCTTCCTAAATGTACACTTTATGGTGAATTGCTAAGCGGTAGAAGAAGGCGTGGCGGTCAACGAAAGAGGTTCAAAGACGCTCTCCATGAAAATCTAAAATCCTGCGGTATTGCAGACGAGCAATGGGAACAACTTGCAACAGACAGAACCGAATGGCGAGGGGTTGTGGCCAGCTATCAAGGAAATGTTGCTACAAGAAGGCCGAATCCAAGACCTAACCAGGTCTATGTTTGTCCTGACTGCGGTCGACATGTGCTCTCCCGAATTGGCCTCTATAGCCATAGTCGTGTGCACCGTAGATGAATGGGAATTACAGTAGACTACACCTTTTACTTGTTTTTTATTGTACACAATTTATCGACTGTAACATTTTTATACTCGGACTCGAGTAACGGCTAATAATTAATAAATATATTAGTAAATTATTCAGCGGTCTTTAAGTACTGCGTTCCTTCAAAATTTCAGTAAATATTACCTCACGTGCTTTCGATATTCTCAACTTCCCAAACTTTATGTTACACAGCAAACTTTAGATTTATAGAATAGACGTTTCACCAATATATTGTTTACCGCACTCACGACGAGCTCTGTAACTGCAATTTTTATAACTTTGAACATCATTTACTGGTTCACTTCTCGATAAAACAGATCTTAACGTGTTACCAATCTGAAACAACGTCCGCAAACACTTATTGCCAATTTTGATGTAATTTGTTCTACAAAACACGTAGTTAAGGAATTATTACTGCAGAATGAAACTTTTATGTCAACTATACTTTCTGGTGTATCTCTGCTTGATAATAATATTGTTAATATTAATAACAATATTCCTTTGCTAATGAATTGTTTTAACAAAATTATCTTTATTAGTGAAAACTTCATCTATTTCAAAAAAACTGAGTTCTTTGTTAGATAGATTACAAAGGGATATTAAATCACCTATTATTTTAGCAGATATTTTTATTCATAATTTTGAGTTCTTTCATTATTAATAACCAAAAATATAACAATAATCTAATCTATTATTATCGATATGTGGATGATATATTCTGGTACTTTAACTAATTTAATGGATTTTCTGACCTATTTTAATATATATTATAATACGGTTGAATTAAGAAATGACTAGAAACAATTAAATTTCCTTGACCTAACCATCTCAACAAAAACAATAACCACTATTTTGAAATATTTTGTAAACCAACTCATACAGGAATTATTATAATCGATAATTCATCAAACCATCCTTTCTAACATAAATCAGCGATGTTTCACAGCTATTGTAACGAAGTTACTATATTTTTTTGTTTCAATTGCTAGAAACTATCAATCTAGGATTATTTTTAATTTTGTCGAGAAGTATTTTGTTTTTTTTTATCCACCAGGTATATTTTCAGAAGGTAACGTTCCATTAGTAACAACCGTGGTTTCGAAAATCTAATTTCAAAAAAGAAATTATATTATTTTAGTAATAATTAGTAAACCAGGCCGATCAAATTTGATTCTTTTAGCAACCAGGTACAGTTTTCATTTCAAACTGAGTGCAAGTAGTTTTAACCGCAGGTGTTAATTGTTTAAGGTTGTTACCGCTCGAAAGTAACAGTGTAAATCAGAAGTAGATAGGGAATAAAGTAGAAGTATTATTTTCGATTTGGATTGTTTCGAGACTACTGAGAGATGGCGCTAGTTACGCTCTACTGCGGTGCAACTTAACGTCTATCAGATGCGAAATTCGGGTATTATTGAAGGTATCACTTGCACTGCACTGACG
Source organism: Leptura quadrifasciata (assembly GCA_963675555.1). NCBI lineage: Eukaryota > Metazoa > Arthropoda > Insecta > Coleoptera > Cerambycidae > Leptura > Leptura quadrifasciata. Next base: position 211,316,611 of record OY776673.1, read on the forward strand.
AGAACCAAAACTAGGTCGAAACCGGTCTGCAGTTAGTGACAACCTGAGACGAATCTTCTTCGCATATTCCTCGCAGCATTCGAGCATTCCAAGTCATTGTATTTTAGTGCTAACTGTGTTTAGACAAAATACGCAAATTTTACCATATAATTCAGCGCTGTAAGGGGGAAGAGCTGTTTTGGTTCAGTTTGTTGAGTCCTTATTTATATAAGGCACTTGCAGATAGGTTGGAATATTATAATTCCTATATTTTATATTTTTATAAAATAATTGTTTATACCAATTAACACTGCCGGTTATAAACATTTTGTCACTCCGTCGATCGATGACTGTCTAGCTCACATGTGACCACGGAATGTCTGCTCGACAGGATTTCTAGCCCAGCACGGCGAGTTCATGAAACGGGCCACTGCTGAGGTCCTTTTTGGTGTGTAACTTCTGACCTGACCAGTCGATTATTTTGATAAGAATTCGTTGGGTCGAATTTACATCTATTTTTTTTGGCAATTTGGACTTAGACTATTTTCAGTATTGATTCACGTAATTTTAATTGGTCTTTGTTTTAGTTTGCTAAACTCTGCCTTTAACAACCTGTAGCATCTTTGAATTTAACAATCGTATCTAGATTATCCGGAGAAAATATTTTATCGTGAATAACACCCCCGGAGGACGCTGCCTTTAAGTGCGACACTCCACTTGAGTCGAACTGAAATAAATTAATATTTTACAGGATCGTTCTGTGGACAAAGACAAAGTTATTGGCCGTGGAATTCTGAGCCGGTGACGCTGCCTTTAAGTGGGACACTCCACCTGAGACGTACCGCATTGTTTAACAATTAAATAATTCTTCACCAGGTTCACCACGTCAAGGCGTAAAGTCTAGTTATTTTTATAAAAGTAAAATTATTTGCTTCTGGTCAAAAATTTCTTAAAGATTTGAATAACAGCCCATCCATCACCAAAGAGCAGCCCAAGTTACTTTCTATTACATTTGCCAAACCGCCGCTTTGCGCTATTTACCGCCTGTTTGCTTTATTTTGCATTTTTGCCCTTGCATATCATCGTTTACTTTCTTGCTGTCATTTTCTATGAAACCTGGTATATAATAATAATAGAGATCATGTTTTAAAAACTAAGAATTTAATTATTTCTCGAAACTTGGATAATTAAAAATTACAAATCAGATACATAGTTAAATTAAAATTAATTAAGTGTAAATTATACGTTATTTGAAATATCAAGCGATTTAGTTATTTGTTTTCTGGTAAATGTAAAGAAAAATATCCAAACTGTGCATTTATTTGTTAGTCTAGTAAATATAAACGGAAATAACTTGAAATAAATACAATATCTTAAGTGAATATAATTTTACACTGTAAATATTTTCAATATATTGTTAAAACGTTTTGGGTGCCTTATTTTGAGTCTCTAGTCTATTCTGTACTGTCCTGAGAAAGTAAAAGTGTTACGGGTATAAAATCTTTACAGCTGTCTATTCCTTGAGAACGACGGCCTAAGTTTCGACCCCTCGTAAAAAACCGTCTTCATTGACTCTATCAGAGGCCTATATTATACTGTTAAAAGAGAAAGTGGTGTTTCTACACTTTAAAACAGAAACTGGCGCTCGAGGCAAAAAATCCGCTTGTACCAGTTTAAAATGCAAGTTGCAGCACCGAAGAAGCGATGTTACACTATATCGATAGAATTTTAAAAATTCCTCTGAGTTGTCCATTTAAAGAGCCTGGACGGGACTTATGATGAAATTGACAAATGTTTGCGATTCGGATTGGATATTACCCCCCCCCTTTTAGAGGATGCTAAATCGATTCCCGGGGTCAAATCAATTTTTCCACCTCAGCAACCCCCTCAAATTGGCCAAAAACCACCCCCATAGTGCCTTTTTTCGTGAACCCGTTTATTTTCCCCAGGTTTTCGGCTAACTGTTATTCCCTCGTGTAGAACGGAAAGTCCCTCGAGGGATTTGCCCTCAGCCACCCCTACACCAGGTTTCCACCCCCCTAGGGGGTTGGAAAATTGATATTTTTTTGTGAAAAAAAAGACATTTTACAGGTGTTTCTGTGAGGAAGGTGGCAGGTGACCAGGGTTGTGTAACCATTCCCGGGGGTTGTTTTCACCCTTCAAAGGGGTGGAAAAAACATTTTTTTTGGGAAAAAAATAATATTTTGTAGGAGGTGTTTCTTTGAGGAAGATGGAAGATGGTAGATGACCAGGATTGTGTAACCACTACCGGGGAGGGGTGACATTCTCTAGTCTAGTAAACGGGTTCACGGAAAAGGGTACTTTGGGGGTGGTTTTTGGCCAATTTGAGAAGGTTGCTGAGGTGAAAAAATTGGTTTGACCCCGTGAATCGATTCAGCACCCTTGAAAACGGGGGGAGGGGATATTGTCTAGTCCGAATCGCAAAAATTTGCTACTTCGTCTGAATTCAATGGACTAAAGTACAGAATCCTTTAACAGAGAATTAATGATTATTAAAGAAATTGCTTATCATCATAACTTTAGTCCAAACCTGATCGATAATATACTAACAAAAAAACAGAATAATATCACAAAAAATTTAACCTACATTATTGAACCTTCCAAATATAACTAGATAAACAATGAGAAATATTTTTCTTTGACATATTTAGGACCAGTTTCTTATAAAATAACTAATGTATTTAATATTCATTGTAATAAAGCCTTTAAATCGTCTAATTATCTAAATAAGTTTTTTATACAAAATAAAGAGAGGATACCCCTTTTAAATAAACGTGGTCTATAAATTTAACTGTAAAGATTGTAATAGTGTATACACTCGTTTGTTTATAAAAATATGACATACTCATGAGACAATGAATTGTAAAAGAATATTATAGAAATTTCAAAACGAGATTAAAAGAACAGATGTCTCAGATTAAATTCAGGGTTTTCACATTTTGCGGGACAGCTCTTAAATGATAATCACAATTTTGATCTAGACATTGGTTTTGAAGTTTTACATTTAGCGAATAAAGGGAATTTACTCAATAACTTAGTGTCATTAAAAATTCTTAGACACTCCAATTCTAATAATGTTAGATCACTTAACACCCAGTTACAATTCAATTCTACATGTACTTTCTCTGTTTTGTTTTGAAATTGGTTCATTGTCTTTTATTTATATTATGCTCCATAGAGTCTTCGACTCGCATTTTTCATATTTTTTAATTATTTATTTGAATATTCTGTCGTAGATACATATTATTGACTTTACTGTTTATTCATGATTTTATTTCAATTCAATTACTTTCTATTACATATTTATAGATTTGTGATTTACATTTACTTTTTAAAATTCATAATTAGAGGGCAGCAGGTGTACTTAATACTAACTATCCAACAGAAGTCTCATATGAGTGGCATTCAGAGCTCGTCTATTGAATACAACATTTGGTTTTGGTTGTTTGTTGTCTTTCTTAATTATTTTTAATTTGTTAATGTTTTTCTGGCATTTTACTGTATTTTTAGTTTTGTGTAACATTTCTTATTGCATTCTAAATTTTAAATTATGCCTTTCTATAATGAGTATCTTATTTAAAAACATTTCTATATTATTTTAGTATTGATGCCTGAAGACGTGGTAATATTTAATGTACATTATACCACGAAACCGGTAGCTAAATAGGAAATATAGAGATAAACGACCTTTATTTTTCTAATTTCCAACCGATAAAAGGATATTAAGCAAAAAATACGTTTACATGATATACTATAGAATGATAAAGTCAATTTTAAAATATGGTAGCCTGGGATAGTACAAATAAAACTACTATTAAAATATTAATACTAATCCAAAAAATGTTTTTAAATGTATTATATCGAAACCAAGCCGTTTGAACTATTACACAAGGGGCCAGAATTGATAAATATGAGCACGATATACTCTCATTGTTTATTGATCCATCAGCACAAAACATTCTGGGAAAGAACACTCACGGATCATATCCATAACCCCAGAGAGAATGATGGAAAGTTAGTAAAGGTTACAGTTGCACAAAAAGCTAAATGTTTTATCTACTTAGGCCCTAGACTACACAGAAGTTCCCAGAAATAAATAAAATCTATAATAAAATACACAATAGAAAAGAAAAAATGTTTGCTGAAGAAAGTAGAAATATTCTATGGAATTTTTTTATGAATTTATTATATCTTGCAAGTTTTTCTTTTTTAAAATTCACATCATAACTAATATTTCAAATTTTCCTTTTATGGTTATTTTATGAATAAATGTAAGCATATGTTATATAAGATATTCAACCATCCCTATATTTACAAGATAATAATAATAATAATAATTTTGTAGCTATGAGAGGGACCTTCACTTCAATAAGTATAAGATTACCTAAGTAAAGCTATGATAGGTGTAGTTATATGATTCAATAGCTCTCCAACTATACTAAGGTGGTACATTTTTTTAATAAATATTTAAGGTTGGCATATCCAAGAGAAAGAGAGATCCGATAGGGAAATATTTATTATTTTTGGCCTTGGCCAACTTAAAGTCTATAACTGGAAATTATTTTCGAACATACAGGGCGAACCAAGACGAAATTACAGGACCAAGTGCCTTTTTGTAAATGAAATGCTATGTATATCAGTATATTTTTTGAAGCCTCTTTCTAGGCTCTATTCAATCCTATATTAGCATTGAGTATCTCCCAATCACTTGGATGTAATGAATTTTTTTGTTGAAATAGTGCAATCCGCAGATTTATATTAAAAAAATTGCCTCAGTCACAAATATGGATTTTAAGAAAATCTTATGTGTGTTGCGGACCTCTAGCGTATGCGACCCACCATACGCTTTAGCGTTTTGTGGGCCGCATAATAACAACTACTACGTCCGTAACAAATTTCGCTATTCTCCACGGGAGGGCGATACCCTTGTGGCACGTGGTCAGCAGAGAGCGGAAAACGATGGGAACCATTTTTGCTGGGTGGTAATTAGTTGATAATTCTGTGAACCTCGGTTTTATCCAAGGCATCCTGGTGGATTTCAGAATTATCAACACAAGAAAATTTCCTCAATCTGTTGTTGGTTCTTTCAATCAGACCTTTGTGGCAGAATTTATGACAATTTATGAGGACATTGTAAACCGATGTGTAGCTACACGAGGCATTTTATGAATGTTATAACTTATTAATCGAGAAATTTGCCACAACTTTGAACGCCAGGTTATATGCTAGAAAACCAATATCTGTAAATTGTTTAATATAGTGCATTTCATTTTTAAAGAAAGTGTTATTATTTCGTCTGCGACCACTACGTATGGAAACCTCAGTGAATTGTTAAGTAAGTAAACTAATAATTTATCATAGTTTATGTAAACTTGGGCTTAACGCCCTGAGATAGTCTGAGCTAGAGAAATTTTATCGTAGGCACGTACATCACTTTCCGGGTTAAGTTTGTGGTCTACGATATCTGCTAAGCTACAGTAGCCCAAGTGATTTCGCTATGTAATATCTTATAATCATTAATATCCAACGTATTTATTTGTTTATGTACGTGTAAAATCCGTAGCAGTGATAAAATTTCGCTAGCTCAGACTATCTCAGGGCGTTAAGCCCAAGTTTACATAAACTATGATAAATTATTAGTTTACTTACTTAACAATTCACTGAGGTTTCCATACGCAGTGGTCGCAGACGAAGTAATAACACTTTCTTTAAAAATGTAATGCACTATATTAAACAATTTACAGATATTGGTTCTCTAGCATGTAACCTGGCGATGTTCAAAGTTGTGGCAAATTTCTCGATTAATAAGTTATAACATTCATAAAATGCCTCGTGTAGCTACACATCGGTTTACAATGTCCTCATAAATTGTCATAAATTCTGCCACAAAGGTCTGATTTAAAGAACCTCCTTAAATAAATATACATGCATAAAATCTTTAAATATATACGAGTTAAAATGCGAAAGTATGAATTGATATCCAGCCGAACCACTGAAGGTGATCCCCGGTAAGTAAAAAAATACAACACAACACACTTATTTAGGGTGGTACGATACCGAGTCCGGACGTGGAAGAACTGTAGCCCTACGGAGATGTCTTCGGGACACAAGAAATGGACCCAAAGATGGGGTTGATGGTAGCCTCACCAGCCCTGGTACCTTCCACTGTGTGTGGATGCCCCGTCCGTGGAACTCTCACTGAAGTGTGTAGAAGTCCCGTCCGTAGAACCCTAAAGATATCACGATTTAATTCACAAAGTCAGAAATGCACGTGAAGCGTGCCTAATGTGAGCAATTCTGACATAACCTACAAAGGAAGCATAATTTACCTCACTAATGAGGGAACAATCCACCAAAAGCCACAGTCGGATGAATGGGGTCGAGTCCGCCTTTCAAGTTGACACTGTATGTCCAAAGGAGAGCCTGCAAATTTGCGATACACGTGGGTAGAGAACGGGCAAGATGGCGTGAATAGGTTAGCTTACCTTGTGTAATTAAATATCCTGATTCCGCAGGAAGCTCACAACCACAAAATATTCCGCTAAACGAAACAACAACAGATTGAGGAAATTTTCTTGTATTGATAATTCTAAAATCCACCAGGATGCCTTAGATAAAACCGAGGTTCACAGAATTATCAACTAATTACCACCCAGCAAAAATGGTTCCCTTCGTTTTCCGCTCTCTGCTGACCACGTGCCACAAGGGTATCGCCCTCCGGTGGAGAATAGCGAAATTTGTTACGGACGTAGCAGTTGTTATTATGCGGCCCACAAAACGCTAAAGCGTATGGTGGGTCGCATACGCTAGAGGTATGCAACATGTGAGTACCAGTTACGAGACATCTAATTAATGTTTTTGGATAATTTTCATTTCCTAGAAATGTACAGGGTGGCCAATAATGATTTTTCAATTAAGAACATTTTAAATTGAATTTGCTCAATGTTTTCAAATTGAACACCCTGTATATTTTTCGACGATGTGATGTAGAAATGAAAAACGAACATTTTTTCTTAAGTACTTCCCTATGGCTAATTGCAACCGTTTTCGTTTTATAAATAAATAAGTGTCAAATTCAAGAATAAACTTGAAAAAGAGTTTCCCTCAAATAATTTAATAGAAAAATTTATAATAGGCGTTCGACGTGTTGCCCATTTTGAAATGAGGTCATTTAGTGGGAATAAGTAGACGGTTTGTGGGTCGAATCTTAAAAACAAATAAGTTGCATGCATATAATATTCAAATGCACCAGGAATTATCTGATGACGATTTTCAAAAACTCCTACAGTTTTCGAATTGGGCCAGAAGTGAAATTCAACTATGTCAACTTCTTCAATAATGTTTTATTCAGTGATGAGGTACCAACAACAGTACATAATACGAAGAAAAGAATAATAACTGCCATTACATCTATCACACCGGCAGTTTTAGGGACAGTGGGAACCTCATTTCAAAAGCACATAGAGATGTGTGTCAGTCAAAATGGGCAACATGTGGAACATTTATTATCATTTTTTCTACTGTGTTATTTGAAGGAACATCTTTTTTTAAGTTTATTTTTGAATTTTGTAATTATTGCTCAATAAAACGAAATTGGTTGCAATTAGCCATAGGGAATTACTTACAAAACATGTTCGTTTTTCATTTCTACATCACATAGTCGAAAAATATACAGGGTGTTCTATTTGGAAAAATTGAGAAAATTCAATTTAAAATGTTCTTAATTAAGAAATAATTTTTGGCCATCCTGTACATTTTAGGAAATGAAAATGATTCAAAAACATTAATTAGATGTCTCGTAACTGATATTCACAAAAGTTTTTCTTAAAACCCATAATAGTGACTGTGGTGATTTTTTAATATCCATCTGCGGATTGCGTTATTTCAATAAAAAAATTCATTACATCCAAATGGTTGAGAGATATTCAATGCTAATATAGGAATGAATAGAGTCTAGAAAGAGAGGCTTCAGAAAATTTACTGATATACATAAAATTCCATTTAAATAAAAGGCACTTGGTCCTGTAATTTCGTCTTGGCTCGAGCTGTATGTTCGAAAATAATTTCCAGTTATAGACTTTTTTATCTAGTTTACTTGCAACTTTTTAAAATATTTCTAGCTATCGTAGAACTCGAGATATCGAGGTCCGACGCACTATTGCCTCACCCTGTATATATAAAAAAAGTTCTGGCAAAAAATAATAAATATTTCTTTATCAGATTTCTCACTCGGATATCCCCACATCAACATCTTGCTCTTGGCCTGTACCACTTGTCCTGGTACTTGAATAATTAACCAAAGTTGGAAATTCGTTATTTAAGTAAACTAGGTTTCGTGATCTATGATTCCAATGATCAAAGCCAAATAAAAAAATATTGCTTTTGTTGAAAAAATGCAGCAATCACACTTAATAAAAACCCTACAGCTCCCCAGAGTTAAAATCTGACGCAGTTTGTAACATTGAAATGCAACTTCCGCTTGTGTGTAACGACTGATAAATGTTTGTTTCGATTTTTTTTTTGCCGAGGCGCCCTGAATAAATAACGACGCTCCAATGATTTCGATTATTGTCCGATTCATTGGACATAAAGCTATTTCGGTTGATAAGCCAAGCTGTAGAATTAAATGTTCGTTTGAGAAGGGTAAAATAAACAAAAATACAATCTATTTAATTTTAACAAGAGTAACCAACAGGGAATTTTCATTATTTAACTTGAACTGCTGCGAATATTTTGAAACGAGTACCCGAGTTTGTAGAACACCATCACAATAATAATTTTTATACCAAAACTATCAAGATCATAATAAATAAACAAAAAAAAAACTTCTAGGGAAAAATTAACAAATGAATAAATGAAAAATAATAGGCGAATAAAATTTCTAACATTTGACCAAAGCGGTATACATAGATATAAGTTACCTGAAAATGATATAACACAATATTCAAAAGTAATTTATTTATTACATTGTTTAAATAAAAAAATCAAAACATTTACAAAAAATGTCCTGTTTTATTTCTTGGGACGAAGATCTATCTAAAACAATATAAATATAAATTCTCCATTCTATAATCCCCATATGTAATTAAATCGGTATTAAGTACCTTGACTGAAAGAAATACATAGTTAAATTTGTCTGGGTCAAAGCTTGCGTTGGCCTTGTGTATAACGAAGAAATAGATCAATTAACTAAAAAGAGTATCCAATTCGAAATATCCTTATATAACGTACTATGTCTAGAATATGCTAATTGTAAATAAAAAGTCTGTTAAAAAACAGTGATCTCATCAACGGAATGAATACATTAGAACATTAGTATAATACCTGCAATTATCCAAGAAAAAGCATAACACATAAGCAGAAATATATTTGGTAATTGGTTGTTTCCATATCACCTACATAAATTACGAATAATAAATTAACTAATAAAGTATTAGGAGGGTTAGATCACATTTTCTTCAGCTGCTAAGCGTAGATTCAAGAAACAAGGGAATTGTATAACTTAATTAAACACAAAATAGAAACTCTATTTCGTCTATTCTATATTTTGCTATTAAATAAGAAAAAGTATAGTGGATTCCTTAATTTTATTGATTAATGAAATAAAATTTAATATTTAGAGTAGGTTCAGCTATGGTACGTATATATCTGATCTATTGTCTAGCTACAAGACGTGATTTATGTTTATGTGTGTAACTGATAAAACACCCTGATTGACACCTGGGCAAGAAACGTGCGTCCCCATCTTTATTCTCTTAGGTTACAAAATTATTCATGACTGGTCGAATTTTAATACTTCAAAGTTTTCAAAGAGAATTGCGACTGGCAGGGAAACATTATTTTCTATTTCCCGTCAATTTAGCACCCCCTACTACTTCAAAAACCCACCGTCACTGTCACGTCCTCCACCTTGAATGCTAATAGCCACCCTGTTTCTCTTGAACTGACTTATCCAATGGGGTTCTTTTGTACACCCGCCCCGCACTGTACGTGTGACCTTCCTGGATATGTTGTGGTCATTAGAATGGAGTGATAGATCTAATTATGTAGGTGGGATGTGACTTCTTTGCTTTAAATAGAATTTGGTAACAAGACAGAAGTCATACCTACAGTGAATATTTAGTGCAACAGTTCATAAGTACGGAAGTTATACATTTAGTAAGTCTAGTTTACAGTCGGATCTGAATCTGAGGGTGGTTCGGGAGCGGAAATATATGGCGAGAAACCCAGAACAAAATACGCACTGGGTAAATTCGCAACGGTACTCCAGACCGAGATATTCGCTATTTTGGTCTGCGTACAGGAAAGTGTTCGCAGGAGATATTCTAACAAACGCATATGTAGTTACAGCCAAGCGGCCTTTAAGGCCCTGGCATCAGTTAAAACCAAATCTTCTTTAATTCAGAACTGTAAACAGGTACTCTGCGAACTTGTTTTGTCCAACAAACTTCTCTGTGTGCCTGGGCATAGTAACATTGAGGGTAACATGCAGGCAGATCTTCTTACCAGAGAGGGTTCTCAGCAGCCCTTGAGGGGCCTGGAGCTAGCCCTGGCTTACCCTAATGCAAATGCCAGAAGGTCAATAAAGGATTGATCTCACTCCCAATTCGTTGACCTCTGGATCTCCCACCCAGGAGTTCGGCAAGCGAAGCTCTTCATTTCAGGACCCTCGCCGAAGAGGGCAGAACAATTACTGTGTTTAAGCAGAAAGCGAGTAGTGGTAAGTCTCTTGATTGGACAACGGCCTTTCTGGAAACACCTGAACACTATCGGAGTGATTAACAACCCGGACTACAGGTTCTGTGGAGAAGTAGAGGAAACTTCCATCCATCTCTTAACCTCCTGCACCAGTCTCATGAACTTGAGGCATAGACATTTCGGTATTGGCTTCCCTATGCTGGAGGAAATTAAGAATTCCTCGCTGGGAACGATTTTGGCCTTTGGTTTGGAGTCAGGCCTAGATAGGGACATTCACTCATCAGCTAGCAGATACACAATGGGCCACACGGCCTAAGTGAAGAAGAAAAAGAAGAAGCCTTCAACTATTTATAAGTAAAGCGGTCATACCTACTGTGAACCTTTAGCAATTGTGAGCTCAGTACATAACCGGCACCGATACCAATTAGTGCCAGTTAACAATATCTTATATTACTTTTTGTAATTCTTTCATTGTATATATCTATTTTAAATATAGCATACTACGTTTTTAAACTGCAAAGTTGCTGGTCATAGAACTAAGATATTTCAAATATAAAACTTGCTGGATGGGTATACATGTATAGAATCTATTACCTAGTCTTAATAGTATAATTTTGTTCATTTGGTTTAACATGAGTAAATTATGATATTCATATATTACATTACATTACATTTAAAAAAGGTGATCCAAATATGGCAGATAATTATCGGCCCATTTCAATTATTCCAATTTTTGGCAAAATCATTGAAATAATATTGAAAAAAAGATTGTATAAATATCTTCAGTTAAATTCTATACTATGCAAATGTCAATTTGGCTTTAGAGTAGGTTATTCTACAGCTGGGGCAATACACAAAGTCGTGCAGGAGGTAGTGGAGGGTTTTGAGGTGGGAGAACATACAGCTGTCGCTCTATGTGACCTTATAAAGGCCTTTGACTGCGTTCCACACGACATATTATTAAGAAAGTTAGAGCGCTATGGAATAAGAGGGTTACCACTACTCTTCTTCAAGTCTTATTTGGAAAATAGATCGCAGTATGTGATTATAAATAATAAAATGTCAGATCTTAAAAGAAGTACACATGGTGTCCCACAGGGATCAGTAATTGGACCAGTTCTGTTCTTGATGTTTATCAATGATATTAATTATTTTATATCCCCTAATAAGTGTGTATTATTTGCAGACGACACCACACTTATCATATCTCATAAAAATTTTGCTGAATTGGATTCACTATTAGCCACACTCGAGGAAAAAGTTGAAAATTGGTTTACGGTTAACAAACTTAAATTAAATAATAGTAAAACTCAGAAACTTTTTATTTCTTCTAATCATATTCATACCCAGGGAAATAATGTGAAATTACTCGGTATAGTTTTAGATGACAATTTAAATTGGTCTGGACATATAGAGTATCTATCGAAATCACTCCCAAGTACTATCTTTTTAATAAGACAGCTAAATTTTGTAGTAGATAGAGATACCCTAATTACCACTTATTTCGCTTTGTTTCACTCACGTATAACTTACGCAGTATTTTTATGGGAAAATTCTGTTCAAGCATTTAAAGTATTTCGCTTACAAAGGAGAGCTATTAGAGCAATTGCAAATATCGGTAGCAAAGAACATTGCCGACCCTTTTTTATTCAATTCGGTATCCTACCATTACCTTCAATTTATATTTATTCTACTGTATTTGAAATACATATGAAAATTAAAAAAAATTGCCTTCAATCGGATATTCATACCCATAATACCAGATCAGCAAATATGGTTAGAATGGAACGATTTAAGCTTTCAAAGTCAAAAATAAACTCTTTAAATGTGAATTTGTATAATAAAATACCACTTAGAATCAGACAATTAAATCAATACCGGTTTAAATCAGCAGTAAGAAAGCATTTGACTAATAATTGTTTTTATTCGGTGCAAGATTTTCTTAAAACACCCTTTGTATAAGTTGTCGCACAGTATTGTAATTTGTAATGTTTTTATGTTTTTTTATATCTCTCTTTTTTATTGTACTTTGATTATGATACATTATTGTTATGTAGTGTATATTATTGTTAGTTATCATTGTATTATAAGCTTATTAATTATTTATTTATTGACTTACCATAAACATGACTCTTGTAACATGGTTAAAATAAACTATCTATCTATCTATCATTATGTACAAAAAATGTTACCGACGCGATACAGAAAACTTATATTTTGTTTAGGAATATTATTATTATTATTAGCCGTTACTCGAGTCCGAGTATAAAAATGTTACAGTCGATAAATTGTGTACAATAAAAAACAAGTAAAAGGTGTAGTCTATTGTAATTCCCATTCATCTACGGTGCACACGACTATGGCTATAGAGGCCAATTCGGGAGAGCACATGTCGACCGCAGTCCTGGTTAGGTCTTGGATTCGGCCTTCTTGCAGCAGCATTTCCTTGATCGCTGGCCACAACCCCTCGCCATTCGGTTCTGTCCGCTGCAAGTTGTTCCCATTGCTCGTCTGCAATACCGCAGGATTTTAGATTTTCATGGAGAGCGTCTTTGAACCTCTTTCGTTGACCGCCACGCTTTCTTCTACCGCTTAGCAATTCACCATAAAGTGTACATTTAGGAAGGCGGTTATCATGCATACGATGAACGTGACCTGCCCATCTTAGGCGTGCTCTTGAAATAAGCACCTCAATTGGAAGGCTGTTTGCTCTCCTGAGTACTTCCACGTTTGATATGTGATGGAACCAACGGATTTTCATCATACTTCTGAGGTGTCTTTGCTGAAAACGTTCTAATTCTTTCACATGACGACGGTAAGTGACCCAGCTTTCACATCCATATAGCAGTGTTGGAATGACAACTGCTCTGTAGACAAAGCAAGGTCGTGGTTGTCAAATACTCTCTCTCTAAGTCCCCAGAGTGCTCTAGATGCAGCGTTAATTCTATTGCGAATCTCGCTGTCCATGTTTGCTTTGTCATTAACAACGTTGCCTAAGTAATTGAACTGATCCACCACTTCAAGAGAATTTCCGTTAAGTGTAATGTCTATTTGGTTCACTTGATGAGGAGTTGACATAATCTTAGTCTTTCCAATGTTGATTTTAAGTCCCAAGGAATCATAGCTCTGGGCATACACATCTAAAAGTTCTTGAAGCTCTTCCGGCGTAGAGGCTAAAAGTGCACAGTCATCCGCATACTGGAGATCACAAATTAATTGTGTGCGTGTCTTCGTGAAAGTTCTAAAGCGCCTTATGTTAAAGAGACCGCCATCAAAACGGTATCTGAGACCTATAATATAATATAATATAATATATTATAATATATTATAATTAAATTATATAATATATAATATAATATAACATAATCCGCTATTGTCAATACGTACTTGAGTTCTTTTCAGCATGAAATCATGACTTTAAAAAGTACATTCTACACCATAACAAAGCGTTTTCCGCTTATTTTTTTTTTTAAATTCGCTAACTGTTATTTTTGGCACTTTCATGATTGTTTTTTTACATTGAATGTATTTTAAAAACGCTTTGCATTTTGAAGGGAATCGTTTATACAACCTTCAGCATAGTTGCCAATTTTCAATATCTGTGTCTTTTAAGTATTAAAGGATATGTTCTAGCACTGGCTAGTGATATTGCAGAAGTATGTCATTAATAGAAGTAATAATAATAACAATTGGCGTGTAAAAGGAAACTGATTTATTGAAGATATTTAAAGTTTGGAACAATCATAGTAAAAGCAATTCAGTGTAATTAAGGCTGCAGTAATCCTTTAGTTCGTGTACGCGGTCATGAAAATTGATCAACAAGAAATCTATACAATCCTTCAAAAGCTAAAGTTTATATTTTTAAATGTTTAATAAGGCGGCTCTCACCTAAACCTGTAATAATTCACATAGCACACTTTCACAGAATGAATACATAATTTAATATGCACCATTTCGTCAGTTTGTTACACCATATATCAAATGTGAGTGAAAATTTGCATAATACAGGCTTATGGGTACATCACGACTACTGTGCAATGACATAAACTTGAGCTATATAGTGGCTCTATAATTTATTACATAGATTATCTATGTGATGTCCTCAATTCAAGTCCTGTCGTGGGCAGAAAGAAATAGGACAACTTTTTTTTCTAATGTAAGTCTGTCTCTATTTGAATATGTAATGAGTAGCCGAAATAAAACAGGTATCACTTTTAATTTATTTTTTATTTTAATGCTGTAGTTATTGCTATAGTAAATGATTGATGGTTAATGAGACAAACTGCACTGAGTTATAACGTTAATAAAAATTTGGTGCGTAACATTTTAAGAAAGTGGAGAATAAACGGTACGATTAGTAGAAATCTTGGATCAAAGGACAAAGGATATCCTACTTAACAAGAAACTAACTATTAATATTTCGTTATTGCACCATTTCTATTTATAACTTCTATAAGTCTGTTTGGCATAGAATTAAATAATCTTATACAATAATCATTAGCAATAATATTATTTACTATTTCCAGTAATTCTTCGGCATTCCGTGGTCTCACATTTCGTTTTTGGATACTTCTTACGAGTAGTCCCTATACTTCCTCCACAGGGTTAAGATTTAGACTATGACTGGGCCAGTTAAGAACATTGATGTTGTTATCTTGAAATCCCTAAGTTACGGTATGAGCAGTATGAACGAAACAATTGTCTTGTTGAAATGTGAACTTATTATTAGGAAATAATTGTGACACAGAAGGGAGCATAATATTGTCTAAAATCCTAATATACGGTTCACTATTAAATCGTTCGTCAATATGTCACAAAACACCAGGACCAAGTGCCGATATCCAAGCCCACATATTGACGGAAAATCTACCACTTTTATTATTGTTAGATATATATTTCGCATCGAATCGAGTATTCGGAGGGCAGTAAACACGAATACGACCGCTGTGTGTTGACTGGAAAGTTTTTTCGTCTGTAAGATTACATTGTTCCAAAAATTTACATCATGCGCTAAAAATTCAAGCGCAAATCCTACTCGAGCTTCCTTATGTTCAGCTTTAAGTAAGTATTTCTGTGCTGCCGCATGACAGCGTAGTTCCGATTCTCTTACTCGCCGGTGACTAGTACTATTCGATCCAGGAAAATTCGTTTCTTCAGCAGCCTGAATAACTGAGTAAAATTGATTTTCTACTAAAGTATTTACCAATTGCAAATCTTGTCGAGTTGATATCCTTCGTCGCCCTGATTTTTGTCAATATTATAACGAGGTGCAATTTGTCTCATTGGCCATCCATTTTCTGCTTTAGCAATAACTCCAGATTTAACTAAATCGCTTAAATGAGGCATATTAGTTTTGTGCACACTTGCAATAAATTATGACAACTAACTGACAATGTCACAAAAATTAGAGTTAGATGTACACAACTAGATTTTAGCAAAATACAGTTATAAGGCTTGTCCTATTTTTTTTTTGGTCACGACCGTACCTATTAGAACTTGTGCCTAGTATTTTAACTGACTCACAGCAAGTAATATCATATAACGCGGCAAAAATTCTTGCCCCATTCTCCGATAGGATAGTATCATCCATGTTTCAATGGAAACAAAAATAAAGGGGGTGCTGGTTTTTCGATATCATCAATAACAAATATATATATATTGGTACTTGCACGATGTATGCTACTAAAATAAAAAAGAAAGAGAACAAAAAAAAAGAGAAAATTAATATTTTTAAGCATTTTCTAATTCCCCATCGATTAAATTGAGCTTATCTACATGTCCTGCATGAGTGTACATGAATATCTGTTTTAAGCATGCTAGGAGTATATTTATGCCATATCATATTATTCTCGTTGTTTTTAAATGACTGTTTATTAATATACCACATGCATTTCAATGATGAAATATTTGTATATTAGGATCTGTAGGAAGAATATGGTTATTTATAGGAATAAATAACCATATTCTTCTTATTATTACTACTTTTCTTTCGAAGCAAAAACGTATAATATGATCTTTATTTAATATACTTACGAGGAAGAAAGTATTTTATATAAAACTTTTACCAACTATCTTCTGTCTTAGTTGGTCTTAAAGTTGATGATTAAAACCAGGTAATGTTACGATTAAAATTGTGTCATCTTCATGAGATCATAGCTCTGACAATAAGTTCTAAGTAAAATAACTTTTTATTTAACAAATATGGAGCTACCGACAAGTTGCGGACACCTCTTGTCACTAGTCACTAGAGAAGCAGTCAAGTGTTGTTGTGCATTGGCCTACGTCGTACTAATGAGAGCTAATAAGCTCGAAACTAGTCTACGGCTGGCGATGCACAACAACCCACATTGTGCACCTTGATTGGTGGCAATGAAACGATTTCATTTCATAGGTAATAGGTATTTTTACTTTACCACTCATTTATTAGTTTTGTAACTTTTATTATTAAAAATATATAGATCAGATTTTGGAAAATGATAAATGTATAAAGAGGAAAAAATCTGTTACACACGACACGAGTTTCGCAAAGCAAGTTACCACCATCTGGAGACGATTAAACTTTTAATCAGTTTCGGCAATATAATTTAAAACGAGTACTCCTTTAAAAGGGTGGAACTGCTTAGAAATTTGTATTTTTGGAAAATTTTATATTAAAAATTTCATCTAAATTTTGCTAAATACTTTCAACTTTTTCCGAAGCACCCTGTATACCTTATATAATTATATATTCAGTCTAAGCTTAATATTATAGTAAATTTGATTGTACCTCTCTAATTAACGGACCAAACGTAGTAGGAGCCAGCGTAACATTAGAGGTCTCAGTGGGAGCCCCTGTCGTGACACCCTGTTGTGTATCAGGAGCACTTGTAGTCAATTGGTTGGTGTATGTTTTGGACTCGTGCTCTCCAATAGGTGGCCACTCCTTACCTGAAACACAGATGAGAGCGTACGTACATTCACAGTCTGTAGGGACAAAGACTAATGATAATTAGTTAGATATAATCGCGGTATGATTTAGGATCGCAACATAGTTAATTTATAATAAAAGTTCACTGGGTCATCGGTGTTAGAGTCTTCTTATTTCTTCAATTGATTGGTGTTAAATTGCAATTTCGTGGTATAACATTAACAATAACAAGAGAAATATCGTGTCTTGTGAATTACAAATAAAGGAAAACGGAATTTGATATAAATCCTATACATTGAGCAATAGAAAGAAAATACCACATCTCAGAAACTTAAAAAAAGAGAAACTGCGAGGTATAGGATATTACATAAGAAATATTTCTTTTATTTTCTGGAGAATATATTTTGCAATGGATTAAATTATCCTGATCTTCCAACAATCTAACTATGTTTATAGTACAGAAAATTTACAATATCATAATATCGGTTCTAGTAACGTCAACAATTTCAAATGTAGTCTTTAGAAGTATCTATTTACTGGTGATTACATGAATTAAATTTCCTTTTAGTTCCTAGTAATAATTGGTCTATGTAGTTTTAGCTACATCAGTCTATAGATAACAAATAGCAATAGTTTTAGTAGAATCCCTAAAGGATCCCCAACATATCTTTATTAACCAACGTTTATTTTCTCGAAACATAAGATTCAACCTATCTCGACCAACGTCGTGCACATCAAAACTCTTCAACTTAACCAATAAAGGTTTGTGATGAACTAGGTTGCAGGATTTAGAAAAGTTATTGCAAAGATTTTCTATGAAACATTTAGAATATTAAATTAGTAAATTTACTTCGTAATAAGGATACAGGCAAATTAAGTTTTAAGTGTGAAGTATATCTTAACAGTTACTTGTTTATGGCAATGGATAAATTCACCAGTGCAAGATAAGCACGGTAAAGTTCCAAAAAATCCGAAGTGAGCTAAAGACACCATTGGCAATAAATGTATATATTATAAGACTTAATTATTCTTGTAAACTCTTATTTCAAATTCCCAGAAAAAAGTCATTCTCCATAGAAACCTCTGCGTAAAGTACCTTTAATTGCAGGAATACCACCAATTCTTATGGAGACAATCGTTGCAGATAATACGAAGTTTCATCCACATAGTCAATAATTAATTTTCAATTTTTATTTAAAATATGTCATTAAATAAATTGTGCGTATTAGGTTGGTTGTGAATAATGAAGTTAATATTTTCAACATTCATTTTTCACAACAACCTAGCTTATAACATTTATTTACTGATGATATGTTTCCAAGAAATTGGCAAGAAAATTAATTATTGACTGTGATTGAAACTGTTTTTCGGAATGCGCTTGGCATTACTTACAACATTCATCATACGAATTGATTATATTAATGCAATGAGAAACACTTTACTCTTCATACAGCCTTATATTTTATTAATTTCCTGTATAGCAAATCGTAATCCTGAGAATGGTTAACAACTTTTCAGAATAAGCAGAGGTTGTATTTTGAAGTACACACACTTCAAGAAATAGGTCAGGTTTAAGCATTCATATATGTTGCATTGTCTATTAAAAATGGTTAACTGGACGGAAGTAAGTTATTTGTATGTCTTTTTCACTTTTTGGGTATTCTCAAAGCTAATAAAAAACATTTAAGCTGATTATTTCTGTTGACAGAATTTTCAGAAAAAGCACTTTTTTCTCCCTTTATCGATTTTTTGTAAAAAGTTCGGGTGGGCTCTATGTAAGAATTGGGTCTCATGACGACGAAGGTTAATTTAATTCCCTCTAGTTTCTATTTTGTTATCATGAAATGAAAATTCACCGATTTAAAGCCTAAAGTGGTCGAAAAATACTTGTTAGGGAAAAAGCAATAATTTTGAATAGTATTTCTCTCTAGATTGTTCATTTTTCATAAATGGATTAAACAGGGTTTACATTTTTTACAAAATAATATTTGTACGATTTTTTTTTCTTTACCTTACTGTATGCGCAAAATATAACCCAAATTAAAAAAATAAAAGCTTTGAATTACATCAAAAAAATAAATGTAATCTGAAAATGTATCTGAAAAAGATTACTAAAGACATAATCTTAATTAAATCTGTTGCTTTTTTATTCGAGCCTAAATAAATTATAATGTATGTGACAGGACTTTATGTTCGCATGATATTTCAGTCCAATTACATTCTGTCCATGGGTATAATTTAGCCATGAATTAACTAACTCCAGGTGGTCAGTTCATGGCTGTTAAATCTCGATAGGGCAATTCAGCTGAGTAAACAATGAATGATATTTAAGGAATTATGATAATTATAATTAATTTGTCAATATATCTGCATTATTAAGGAAAAAATTGGATCTAAATATTAAATCTCTCTCCGAGGTCACATCACCCCCCCCCCCAATCGGTGAAAAACCACTCCCGGAAGGGGTAAACCGCGTATCCGCCGACTTCTACCAGCCAAACCTATGTTACCCCCCATTTTCGAGGATGCTGAACTCGATGGTGATGTTGAAACCCCTCCTCGACCCCCGCCAATCTCCCAAGCGGCCAAAAACTACCCCTGAAAGGGGTAAACCGCGTATCCGCCATCTTCTACCAGCCAAACCTGTGTTACCCCCGTTTTCGAGGATGTTGAGCACCATGGTAATGTTGGATCTTCTCCCCAAAACGAACTGACCCCTCAAACGTACAAAAACTACCCCTTTGATACGCGGTTTTATGAAGTAAGTGAGTAAGTTTTCAGATCATTGAATACGTACCGGATGATGATTACAGGTATCTTGATTCATTGTTCAGCTGAAAAAAAAATGAGTGCATATTTTGTATCTAGGTTTTAGATGGAAAAATCAGGTATATGCAATCACTGGCAAAATATCAACAGCATGAATAAATAATATTAACAAAGGTATAACTCCATTATTCCGTTATATCTGCGACCAACTAAAACCATGTCTACCTACTAATGTGACTTTGATTTCTATTCAATATCAAAGCGGTGAACTAAGGAAAAATCGAGATACAAGTATAATGCCAAACTAAGTCAATTTATATGAGAATTTGAGAGGTATACTGCTTATGTCGACATAAATAATATACAAGGTAAGAGACTCAGTAACAAAGCTGTTATCAATATGATTGAAGAAAGCCTGTGCTCCAAAAATCTTAATAAAACACTCACACTTATTAACACCTGGAAAATAATCTTATTTATTCCGAGAATATGAATAAATCAATTATAGAATAACCTGATATCCAGCACTTGTGACTTCATGTACAAGTACATCAACCATAGAATCTGAATGGGTAAACTTGCCAGAAATTGTGATTGATGATTGACTTTAGCGTTTGACGTTGGTTATCGGTTGATTTCGGTTATTTGTGAATTATTAAGGTTTAGTGAATTTTTTCAGATTTTGTTGCGTTAAATTCTTTTAATTGTTTTGATATTTTAGAAATTTTTTTGATTTTATTTTTTGCTTATACACGAAATAAATAAATAAATAACACCACAGACCCCCCCTTATTCCGGAAGGCTCTAGAAGAGCTTTGTGTGGGAGGGGGCTACACATTTAGAGACAAACGACCAATATCCGTGCATAGTGGCAAAATCCCTCTCACAGTATTTTCCACTGCCACGACCGGGGATCGAACCCGGAACTTTTGGGTGAGAGGCAAGTGCGCTCACCTCTCGACCACCAGTCATACTATATGTACTATATCATTTGAAACTGTCACCCATCTAAGTACTAATCGCACCTAACTTGACTTGTGTGCGTAAAGGTGACGGGGCCAGTTTATAGCGGTATCCGAACCACTTCTTGGGGCTCGAACCCACTTCGCTAGAGATGTTTAGAGTGAAAGCTAGATGCGCTAATCACTGTGCTACCGTCCCCCTTTAACAAGTTAATAGCTTCTTACTACTGTTTGGAATTTCTTATTGTTGTTAGTAATAAATAAATAAGAAATAAACACCACAAAAATTAGACAACCCTCAATTCCAGAAGCCAGAGGCTTGTGCGGAAGGGGGTTACATATTGAAAAAGCGCGGACATATAACCATTTCCTCCGGCAGTGCCAGGGCCGGAGCCGGGATTCGAACCCGGTGGCGCGATACCGTGTGATTAATCGCTATTGCCACCTCGCACCTTAATCAACACGGCAATCAATATACAAAATGTATTACGACCTTAACATATAACTTAATTATTATTACGTTCAGTGTTTCTAGACCACATTACCGCATTGGTAATTATTTATGGGTATTGGCTATTCATATCATTCTAATTTTGGTAAGTTGGGACTTAAATTAGTTAAATTTAGGTTTAGGTTTTTTTTGTTAAACAGTGTTAAAATTGCATTAGGTTATAATTACGTCTACGTCAATGCCAAACCTGCAATAAAAAAGTAAGGGTATTGCGTATTGATTATATGAGATATTTATAGCTGGCTTTTCTCTATTATTAATGCACCAAACACTCTTACCCACTCCGATATATAATTAATTACACAATTTATTATTTACCGATTTTGACACAGAAGGTTCCCCTCACGGCTGTGATGGCTGTCGATTGCAAACACGCAGCCCTGTGTAGCTCACAATGGTTTAAATAAATCTGTCCGTTGGACCCGCACACCGTCCTCCGGTGCGGAGGACACTGCCTTTGGCATATACATTTTGGCTCTCCTTTTTCTACAATACATTCTCGTCCTTTCATGCAGTATTGAACTAGGCAGGGATCTGTAAAGAAATAAAGAATTGATAGTTATGCAACTGATATTTATTTATAGTCAGACAGTAATAATAATAATAAAAATAAAGTTAGTTAATAATTAAAAAAGTTAATGATACAGGTAACAGAAATCTAGAAATATCATAAATGTTAGATATGTACGTAGAAACACAAGAACCATACATGCTGTGTTTCTCTACAAAATAGTTATAACATTTTGGTAGTGCATAAATATACAGGCTGTCTCACCGAGAACTGAATCGATCGATATAGAGAAAGTACGTATCAGAAAATTTTGAAAATTTAGATAATTACTAATGTTGGTGTGGCCAATCCAACGAAAATAATTACAAGCAGCTGGCACTTCCGCTTATACTGGAAGTCGATACCAACTTGCTTATTTCAAATGGAACAAACTATATATTTTAGGGTTTTCGAAAAGAGCATAAAATTCTGAGTTGAAAATATGTAGCATATCCTATACCTAAACCTAGCCGTTTCAGAGATATTTGACATTTTCACATCACATGGAGAATGTGATAAAGTAATATCAAGAACTTGCAGCACATTTGCTACTCGATATCCACAAAAACGCAAAATAACACTAACACTGTAACATGCGTATTAATCGAATGATGAAGATAATGTTGATAATGGGCTCTCATAAACTTTAATTTTAATAGTTCCCCAAATGAAATAATCCAGAACTGATAAATCGGGCGAGCGAGGAGGCCATAAGAAAGGTCCATTATTGGCAATCCATTGATCATAAAAAGTTTCTTGTAAATAATTATTAATTAAATATGCGTTATGTGGGGGAGCACTGTCGTGCTGATAAAAAATGTTTCTATGTTCGGCGAGAGGTAAATTTTCTAAATAGTTATTATTAAAATTTTGTAAGATATTCAGATATCTTTCACCTAAAAAAAAACAAAAATTTACCTATACATATTAGCAGAAGAGAAAATTTAATTTACCGTATAAATTTTCCTGATAAAATTGTAATGCCACCAGTCTATCGTTTCTTATGGCACAGTAAACATTGAACTGCCAACTTTCTTGAAAGTTTCGCTCTCTGAACATATGAGGATTTGAGTCACTTCAGTAATACAAATTGTGTCTATTAAAAAGTCAATTTTTAGTAAATTTTGCTTCATCTGTGCATACAATATTTTCCAAATAAGAATCGTGATCCTCAGACCTTATTAGAATAAACTCACAAAAATTTCTGTCTTCTTAGGAAATCTGATTCTTTTAATCCTAGAACCATATGGAATGAAAACGGGTGGAACTTATGTTTTAATAAGATTCTGTGAATTGAATCCTTGCATAGTCCCGATTCCAGAGCAGCTTGTCTTAATGACATACTTGGAAATGCATGAAAATATCCCAGAATGACTGTTTCAATGTTTTCGTCATCAACAATAGACTTTCTTCTTTGCATTTTTGCCTTGACAGAGCCATAATTTTTTTAATTTTTCAGTATGCGTTTTACAGTGTTTGGTGACGATTTCCGTTTTTCTGGATATCGAGTAGCTAATGTGCTGCAAGTTCTTGATATTACTTTATCACATTCTCCATAAATAATAAACAAATTTAAAAAGTCTTCGTGGGTGTAATTTAAACGTGCTGGCATTTTTTGACATAAGATAATGACTGATTGTTTCTAATCATGGCTAGTTTCATGAAATGATTATAACAATTTAAGAATTTCTAATAAAATCGCAAATATTTCAAAAAGTTGGAACTTTAACCCCCACAAAAAAGGGAATTCAATTTTACACAACTTGACGTAAAAAAATACAGAGTGTTCCATTTGGCCTAAACAAGTTTACGCGGTTTGAAGTTAAATGTAACTCGAAAAACGGAACACTTGGTATGATATTATTGAATTTATTTCAGTTGTAGAACGTAGTACTCCTTGTGTTCATTTTATGTGACAAGAAGCAAATGAATCTTTTACACGAAGAAAGTTATAAACGGTTCTTGCAAATCGTTGCATCTGTCAAATTTTCTATAAAATGTCAAATATCTCTGAACCGGCTAGGTTTAGGTATAGGATATGCTACATATTTTCGGCTCAGAATTTTATGCTCTTTCGAAAACCCTAAAATATATAGGGTGTTCCATTTGATATAAGCAAGTTGGTATCGACTTTCGGTATTAGCAGGAGTGCCAGCTGCTGGTAATTGTCTTAGTTGGATTGGCCACACCAACATTAGTAATTATCTAAGTTTTCAAAATTTTCTGAAGCGTACTTTTCTCTATATCGATCGATTAAGTTCCCGGTGAGACACCCTGTATATTCAGTTGAGGCCTTATTTTAGTATTTTGAGTTGAAATGTGATCAATTGAGCTTGAACCGCCAGAGATCTCTTGTTTGTAGTGTAATAGCTCAATAACAGATGATAATTATATTGTTTATGATGGTCTGTACAAACCTGTTTTTCGCGTCGAATGCAGCGAGCTAAAACAGGATGTTGTGAAAATTGTAAAAACATGGAGTTCTCTTAAATAGATATGCCAGGCGTGCAATGAAACAAAATCTATTTCCACTGTAAATATTCAACGAGTTCTTGAAGTTTACGTGATGCTGAATTTAACCCACTACATGCCACATTTGGAAATTAAAAAAAATTTTTTTATGCAGTCTCAATTAATATTTCCAAGTTAACTAAAATCCAATATCCAGGAAGCCAGATATATGGGTTTAGATCTAAGTCATCTACTACACTAGCCATAAATACATTGACTAACTTAATAAATAGGGGTTACGAACAAAGTGAAATCTCATATATCCAGTTTTTAGATTTGAGCAAAGCTTTTGACTGTGTATCTCATGATATTTTGCTAAAAAAATTGGATTTCTATAAATTTTCCACTGACAGTCAGAAATTACTTACGTCTTATCTAGAAGAGAGAACTCAATTTGTTCACCACCACAACAAGAACTCCGAATTTACAGATATAGTATTTGGGGTACCCCAAGGCTCTGTATTAGGCCCAACCCTCTTTCTCATTTTCATAAATGACCTCCCTAATAATACTGTAAGAGCTAAATCGGTACTTTTTGCGGACGATACAACCTTGATTTTCAGTAACTTGGATACCACGGCATTACGATCTAGCGTGAACGATAGCCTGTTAACTATTCATGACTGGTTCCTATCAAATAGGCTAATGTTAAACAAGAGTAAGACTGAAACAATTCTCTTTAGCTTAAGATTCCAGACATTAGACGATGTTGTTTCCACCGATTGTGTAAAATTTCTAGGTGTTCAACTGGATAACAAACTAACGTGGGAAAAAAATTCTAATTTTATCTGCAACAAGGTTTCCAAAAATATATTTCTTCTACGCTGCCTTGTAAATTGCGTATCGCAGACAACCATCTTAACGGCACACTATGGTTTAATACATTCAGTAATCACCTATGCAATTTTGGTTTGGGGTCACTCCTCACATACTGCATCTGTATTTGCTATCCAAAGACGTGCGGTAAGAGTAATTGCGGGCTTAGGCTACAGAGACGATTGCAGAGACTCGTTCAGAAAGTTAAAGATTCTAACTTTGTATAGCGCTTATATATTGCAATGCCTCCTCTATGTGAAAGTCAATGAAAGAAATTACACACCACGTGATCAGATTCACTCGTACCCTACTCGTAATAAAAATCAGCTAAACATTGACTTTTTGCGTCTATCAAAAACACGTGACGGGACAGGGTACTATTCAATAAAATTCTTTAATGCGTTACCCCACAGAATTCGGGAACTGGATTATAGTCGTTATAAAGCTGCCATAAAACGTTTTTTAACCGAAAATCCCTTCTATAGTTTAACCGAATTTTTAAATGCTGACTATTCTTCTATTTTAGCTTAGTGATTTCTTGTTGACATTTTTAATTTATTTTATTTTTATCTCGATATTTATAAGTATTTATTATTTATTTATGTATTAAATTACGTATTTGGTGTACAACCCGCATTTTGTATGTTCGACATGTGCAAATACTTCGAATAATGCACTAATGAAAACTTACTAAATACTTATTAAAGTTATACTAATGTTCATTGTATGTTTAGCGTCGATTGTCTAGTTTTTTATTTATTTTGTGTTGCAATGTTATATACTCTAACATGTTATTTATTATTTTTATTCATTTATACATATATTACGTTTTTTTGTACTTAATGACACTGATTGTCATGTTTTGTTTAAAAGTGTTATTTAACCTGTCAAAATACAATTTGTGCATTTATGGCCAATAAAGTTCTATTCTATTCTATTCTATTCTATTCTATCATTTTAGACAAAAAAATTATACTAGTTATTCAGATTCTTCGAAAAGAACAGCCCTATAAATTTAAAATTTTTTCTATGGAAAACATTTCAAATTTAGTGAACTCTAAATCCTGGTAAAATATTTATAATAAATATAGTGCCAGGCGAGCCAAATAAATTTATTACGATGAACTTTTTGTAAATTCGCCAAACAGATCTAAAACTGTATGGAAATTAATTAATAATTCACTAAAGAATAACGCCAAGACTAATAAGCTGGAGATAAAAATAAATTGCAATAAACATCAGATAATATCAACCATCCGCTGCAATAGATTATGTAATGAAAAAAAAATATATATGTATCGAACATAAAGAATTTCCTTCTACTGTCAAATATTTATTAATTGTTAACCTCTCTTATTCCGTTTTTCTGAATACCAGATAGTGCAGAACATGCTCACTCCACATTTCCTCTATTTTTAACTTATCTACTTGAAATGTTAGGAGCACAAACTACTACTAGAAATGCACTTATGCAAATAACAAACAATATGATGCCACTTCCGTTTTTTTTTTGGGAAATAGCATCAAACGATTTTTGAATTTAACACAAGCATTTAGATTTAGCACGATATTGTGAGTTTGTCACGGTAATTTTGCGAATATTTGAGCTAAAGTTCAGTTCTTTTAAGTATTCGTATAATCCCTAGAAAACTGATTCATTTAGAGCTTTGTATTTTCAAAATTCGATCTACAGGATATAAACTCCAAAGGAAAGTATCTTTTTTCTTTTTATCCATTAATAACAATTTGTTACGAAATATTCGAAGTCGAATATATCACTTTTCTATCGAAAACTTTTTTTGAAATGAGAAGGTAGGTGGTGATCTATATAGTGATTAATAAATTAAAATTTTATTGATATCCATTTCATATCAATGAAATTTGTTCTCCAATTTTGTTTAATTTATTTAAAGCTAAAAAATGTAATCCATAAAAAAATTAAATAGCTTATATAAAGAGCTATAATGAAAAATTTAATATTGCCTGAAAAATTCTAAATGAAGCATTTATTTTCATCTAGTTATTTTATGTATTTTAAACAAATGAAAGTGGGAACGTATTATTACATAAATTAATTCATCCTAGTGCTCTCTAACGCTGATAGAATTACGTACAATACAGATAGAACTAAACCACACAAACCTCGAGGCTGGTTTAAGAGCAAATTTAATTTTAGTCTTTGAGCGCTTCAATATTTACATACAAAACGTGTTGGAAACTACCATTACTACCGTCAGAAATAATATAACTCTGCTAGAATAAATGTTCAGGTATTAAGTATTCCATTGGGTGACATATGCATTAATATTGTTTAGAATAATTATAGTACACACTTGGTTTACTGTTTCATGAGAGAATAGATTAAAACAATTGGGCGAATCAAATAGAAATAATTTAGGTTGCTTGTTGGTTAATGATAAAGAAAAAAACAGAACATATTAGAAAATCGGGGGTATATGAAATAAAGTGTGACGACTGTGATGCCATACATATAGGTCAGAGTGGCCGCAGCATAGATGTGAGGTTAAGAGAACACAGAAAATCTATTTTCAACTGGTTTTGCCGAACAATGCAATGGGCAAATTTCTTTAACGGTAGTAGTGTTAAAATTTTGCATAATGGTAACACAGGAAAAATCCTAGATATGCTTGAAATTTTATAAATTAAGAAGGCTCTAAGAAGCTACAGGAATGTTAGAAATATATAAATAAAATTTGTGAATACCCCTATAATAGACACCGTAATAAAACCAAAATGAAGTTCCTAGTACCGGGTCGTATTGTTAAATTTAAAGAAATAGCCAATCAAGTTATTATCGCTTTCTAAGTAAACTGTTTACTTTTAGATCAGTTTTTAAGACTTTTTGATAATGATCGCAAGACCAAAGCATATGCCAGACTAAACATTCATGCGACAGTAAACCAAGTTTTGTACTATAATTATTCTACTGAAAATGTTTCATTAAGAATCTACCGCAGATTCAATCCAATTAATTAATATTGTTTGTAAATTATGAAATAAATTAATAAATAATATACAGAATTAATAATTATAATGTTCTTTGGAAACAATAGCCACCCCAAAAAATTGTTAAACAAATTGATAATGAAGTAACACTGAATAAAGTGAGTTATCTGTTATGGAAAAAAACGATTGCCTTTTTAGAAGTAATATGAAGTTGAAAATATCTTTTATTAAAAATTGTAGTTCTAGAGGTTCAACCGACGCATGAGAGTATGTATGATATCTACATATCATTTCAAAAAGAAACATTAATTAAAACAAAACAGATTAGGCTACAGAATGAAAATAATTTGCCAAATACTTTCTAAAAGCTAATTTGTAATTAAGTCAGCCAATTACAACCACTGAGGTAAGCCCATAATATTTCCTTGAAGGCAGCAATCGTTAAAAATATGTTTTTTTCAGTACAAAATGTTTCCTTACTAGTACCACCGAGAAAAAAATTTACATGCAAAAATATTCACGTAAACTTTACGCGGCATTATGTTTACCGGAAGCAGAGCAGCTTCAAGGAAAAAAAATCTGTATTCAGCGCGCGATGCCTCAAGCAGATAAAATTTTAATTAAAAGGGGAAAGTTTTATAAAATCTTATATATCAAAATCTCTTTATAAATATTCATAGTCTACTGTCCGGAGATAATGAAGGAAGGATTACAAAACTAAAACATTAAATCCCAGTCCTGAGAATACATTTACAAACCTATGTGTACGTATACACAGGGTGGGCAATTGAAAATGAATTAGGCTTTGTTACTACGCTTTTCATTCTTTTTAAACTATGTTCTAGGTCATAAAGGTTACCAAGTTGTAGCACTTTAAAGTATTACTTATGAATTTATGTGGATGCAATAAGTATGCAACCAGGCATACTCGAGTTGTACATAGTATTGCGTTACCGATGAAAAGATAAAATTGTCAGATGAATGTTTCTTGTCAATTAATTCAATTTCAGATTGTTTATTTGCTTAGTGTTCATTAAATTTTTTTGACAGTAGGGGTTGTTTTCTGTTTTGATATAAATATATGTCCTTGTGATTTCGTTGGTTACTCTTCTGAGACGAGGTTTAAGTTGGCAGCACTGAGAAAAACGTCAAATTTTCAGGAGAAAGATAGCGATTTTCTTCTATTTGCCGGGGTACGTGCCACTATACCACTATACCTTTCCTACTTATTTCATCAAGCTCATTCACTCGTTCTTGACGGGCAGATCCCTACAGGTTCGAGTGAATAACAAACTCTCAACACGGCGGGACATTCGCGCGGGAGTTCCGCAAGGATCGTGCCTGTCGCCAAAGTTGTACAACCTGTACGTCTCCGACTTCCCAGAGTTCCCGAATACGAAGCTGGCCAAGTACGCCGATGACACGGCCATGTATGCGAATTCCCACAATGCACAAGCGGCGAATATGCCGCTGAAGGCGCACATGGCTTGTGCCACGGCTTATTACGACCGGTGGAAGATTCGGATAAACGCTGAAAAATCGGAGGCGATAGTCTTCACGCGCCGATTCAAAGAAAATAAAATTCTAACACCAATTTCGATCCGGGGAAACCAAATTCCTACCAAGAGGTACGTGAAGTACTTGGGGGTGAGATTAGATCAACGACTGACGTTTAATACTCACATCAATGAGACAATACGGACGGTCTACTCCTTGTCCAGGAGTCTGTATCCGCTCATGGTCAGGGGTAGCAGACTTAACCGACATAATAAAAAACTGTTGTACACAATGGTGGTCAGGCCGTCCATCACATACGCGGCGCCGGTGTGGTGCAGCATACCGACCACGACAATGAAAAAACTAAAAGTGCTTGAGCACAAATTTATGCGCCTCATCTCTAATTCTGGAAGGTACATCTCCCTCAGAGACCTGTACGCACTTTGCAGCGACATAACCCCGATATCGGATTACGTCTAGCAGATCTCTCAAAACTTCTACTCTTTCAAGCTGGGCGATAGTCCGTTAACAAGACACATAACACAAATTAGACAGCATAATGCCCCATTTCGGATTAAACACCCCTTACCGTACCAGACGTTACCGATTTTCCGGCAACCCCTGTAGCCAAACTTCACCAACTATAACCTCAACTTACCCTATCCACCTTTACTAATATTTCATACCTTTCATATCTTTAAATCTGTCCTGTCCCCCTCTTCCTTTATGTTTGTAATCTTTTGTCGCGTTTATTTTTTCTTGCTTTCTTTTTGTACATTTTTGTCTCTAAATTCATTTCTCATCGCACATTTTTACAAAATCAAAACCTTGTGAAATCAAAATTTTTAAAATCAAAGTTTAGGCCCGCCTTTGCGCAGCCCGGAATTTAAACACCTCGCGGAAGGCTTCTCGTATGGATTGAGGTGCCTGCGTCAGCTACGAAATTTTTTAAAAAAGTGATACGTTTTCTAAAAAAATGTGTAGTTTTAAGTGTTGTTAAATCTTTTATGTTAGATGTAAGTAATTTTAATACCTTTTTAATCTGTTTATCTCAGAAGGAGTCTAGGTTTAAGTTTTTAATTGTTTTTTAACCGAACCAGACCCGTTCCGCCCGACCCTGCAATCCGCCATCGTGTAGCGCGGTGGTTGCACGGTCGATCCCGGGATGGGTTCTGGGGAGGTGCGTATTATATTATAATGTTAATAAAGTTATGTTGAGTTGAGTTGGGGTACGTGCGCAGGAGAAGCTTTCTCCTATTGATGGATTCGCCCAGTTTAGTTTTGGGAATTTTGTTGAGCGAAGTATAGCATTTCTATCGTTGAAAACTTGGTCAGCTGCCACCTCAAGATTTTATTTTCGATTTAGCCTCTTGATTTTTTTGTTTTTTTTCTGTGCAATTCGTGATCTACTCTCTACTTATAGGGGTGAGTTTTACTTTTATATCTTATTAGGGTGCTCATACTTGTAAAACTTACAGAGTGTTTGGGACTGGCTATTTTTGGGACTAAGCTACGATGAAGAGTCAATTTTTGTGATCTACCGATGTACCAGCTAGCAATTAGATGTTTAAATTCATCTGTAACCAGTGAAGTACTACTAGCCATGACTGTCAGGGATCATCGTCATAGCCTTCTTCATGAAGACACCAGACCATGCTGAAGTACCGCAGGAACATTCTAAAATGCCGTAGACGAGCTGTCCGGTCAGTGCTGGAGTATTTTATTGGAGCAGGTTTAGTTTTATCTCTTTCGTTTGTCTATGAATCTAAATTACCTAACTTAATTTTGTCACTCATTTTTAGCAAAACTCTCATGTCAACTTTTATATATTTTTGAATTTAATTCTAAACTTAGCTATGGGCTCCATAGTCTGGGTCAATTTTTATATCTTTCTTTTAAATATAAGCTTTGTAAGGCAGAGCATGGCGATGCAAACCTACTAATTAACATCGTAGATACACGATACCATTTAGTGGATTTTGTGAGTCGGACGAACATGTAAGCATTTTCTGATGCGACCTGAGAACATCCCCTCTCTGTTTTCGAGGATGCTGAAAACGATGGTGGTGGGCAACATTCTTTTTAAGCGTGCACAACCTCCCAAACGGCCAAAAAACACCCCCAAATTGGGGTGAAAAGCAAAGGAGTACGCTTCTGTCGGACAAACACCGGTTTATTCCCATTTTCGAAGATCCTGAGACCGACGCCAACCTTGAAATCATCCCCGATGCAAATTCACCCCTCCAAACAGCCAAAAACACCCCGGGAAAGAGGGTGAAACGCGAAGGAGCAGACTTCCGTCCGACAAACATTGGTTTATCCCCGTTTTCGAGGATACTGAGACCGACACCGGCCTTGAATACCATCTCCGATGCAGTCCCATCCCCCAAACAGCCAAAAACACCCCGGAAAAGGGGAAACGTGAAGGGGTAGGCTTCCGTCCGACAAACACCGGTTTATCCCCGTTTTCAGACATGAATGAATAAGTGATACATTATATACCATGTTCGCGAATCTCTGTTAATACAACTCCTAACTTCAATAGCTGATAATAGACAATAAACACTTTTTTACGCAGAATTTTACTGGGAACATTTGTAAGTAAAATTATTTTTTGTAGGATGAATTTTCCAGAAAAACGCAAAAAACTACCGAATTGCACTTTAGGGGTGAGTTTTAGGGATGAAGGTCCCACTTATTGCTTGGGAACTCTTTTTATTTTGAAAGTACATCCCTTGACAAGTTTAATCTCCAAGCGACAGAAATTTATATATATTTTTTTCTATTTATGCTAATACCAATGGCCTAAATGATCAATTCTATCAAATGTCACAGTACAATATTTTGAATTCGTAATCACACCATCTAAAAAACTACCGTACTGCCGTTTCTAAGGCAATAAAACTTTGTTATTATTAATTATTGTTTACAAGCGGCGCTCAAGCCTCGCAAAGTTTAAACAATTTTTATTTATTGTGATTTTATTATTACTATAAAGCAACTATGAGTGATTTAGATACTGGTATTTGATGCACTATATATTACCTGCTAAGTCCAAATCTCAATATGAGATGGCGTATATATGCTTTGAAAAATGATGTAATGAGAAGAGGACGAGGTACCCCACGGAAACTGTATTGTTAGCATATTTCCAGCAAAAACCATAAATACAAAAGCCATCGTCACTTTGGTACCATTACTCAATGTTGATAATGATATCCAAAAATAAAAATGTTGACATAAGTAGATATAATAACCTAATATCATTTTTTAAAAGGCAATCTGAGGGCTATGAACTGAATAAATCCAAAGTATTCAGTAAAGAAAATATCCAAAATTTTTCAACGAGAGCTGATGATCAAAAATTTTTGATGATTAAGTTATGTCTAATCTTATAGAATAAATATAGTTTATTTATAATGTGATTTCTTTTAAGGTTAGGTTAGGTTATTGGAATCGCGGGGGGATTCAGGAGAGATGAGCTAAGCCGCATGCAAGTTGAAGACACCGAAGATCAAGGAGATGTTTGCCAAATTATCATCCCCAGTACTAAGACGAAATGTCGTCGCGAATTTATAATTACTTGTGGGGATATTCAAAAAGCAACCGATTGGGATTAACATGTTTGATGCTATGCCCAAGAAGATAGCTTTATTTCTAGGATTATCTGATTCTTCAGGATACACAGTACACTGTTTCAGAAGATCTTCTGCATCACTGTTGGCAGATTCCGGAGCTGATATTTAAATGCTCAAGCGTCACGGAGCTTGGAAATCGGCCAACACAGAAAACTCTGCAGAAAATAAGCGGCGGGCAGCTGTTATAATATTGGGAGGGGGGGGGGGTGAATAAATAATTGGTCTCCAAGTTCGAGGAAAATATAGCCGATTTGTGGAATGCTTGATACTAATATTTTCTTGATATTGGCAATTTTCCGTTGTTGAAGTCGACGGCCTTTCACGATTTTCCATTCCTGAAGTCGATGGTATGTTTGAAATGTCCTGTATCGCATTTGCAATTTTATTAGCTGTGTCAAGCTTACTTTTCTTGGATTCATCGATGTATCCTTCAGCGACTGCCATGGACTTCCAGCCACCGTGGCGTTTTAACGTGGTTATGTCACCACCAGCATCAACAAGGATAGTTGCGGAAGATCGGCGAAAGCAGTGCCCGGTATATAATTCGTGATTTGGCAATTTTAAATGCTTAGCAATGTCTTTGCCCATGGCTCCAAACTTATTCAAGCCTATTCTTTGAACAGTACATTTTCCTTTTTGATAGTTAATGAAAAACCATAGACCATTAACATTTGGAGGGCGCAGATTTGCATATTTTTTGTAAATTTCATAGTATCGTTACAGTAAAATTTCGTACAATTTTGGTTTTAGAGTCTGGTATTGTTACTAAAAGAGCTGAACCCAAATCATTGAAATTAGTAATTTTCATTTGATGTAGCTCATGTCTTCTGCATGCACCCATTACGCCCATAACTAATGCGACCTAAATAGTTAACCAAATTACTTATTATTATCACATAATGGCTATAATTAAGCTTAATTTTGTCGCTAAATATATTTCATCTGGCGCTTAATTTAAAAATGTTTTGATGTCCTTTGAGGTAAAGATCTTTGACTTTTTGGGCCTGTAGCCTTCGGATTGTCGCTTGAGGAATGCTTTCAGTTTCAAATATTTGGCGATATCTATATTTTCATGAATACTAAGAGTCGTTCTCAGCATTGAGTATTATGTCCATAAAGTAGAACTTTTGAATTTCTTCGCCAAATCGCTAAAATAAACCATTAAAACGTCCTCGGAAAACGATTTTGCGTTTTGATCCCTTCTCCAATCCAAAAAGAGGTTGTAAGCGCGTTGATACATTTTCTTCGACGTTTCTGGTAATAAATTTAGTGTTGTTAACTTTGCCGCTTCTCTTATGTTTGGGGGTGTCAATTCTAAGTCATTATCACTATCACTTTCCATATTAATCATCAAATTTATTGGAAATAACTCCGAAATTATCTGCAAATGTACAAAGATGTTGACAGAAACAATCTAGAATGACATTTCATTACTCCGTCGTTGGACGTCATATTCTCTAAGCCGCCTTAGAAATTTTGTCACCAAAAACAGTTAAAATGAGTGAAATCTAACACGAAATATTTCATATCGCATTTGTCACTTAGCAACTTGCCTGGCAACCGATGCGAAATGAAATTCCGTGCAAAATGCAGTTACTTATGATTGAGTTTTACACTCTTAAAATAAACATATTTTGATGTTGTCGTAGAAAAAGGATATTTTTGGTATCTAGGTCTGCTGCTAATAGTATCAATGACAGAAGAATAATATTTCGAGATTGATGTACATACATAATTAGGTATATAATATGGTTCTTATTTGAATACAATAAATTACACCAAATATTTATATGAATAATTGTTTTATTATAGTTAAACGCGCAGTAACCATTTTCGATTTATTGAGCAACAAGTGCAGAATTCAAGAATAATCTTAAAACATTTGGGGTTTCTTTAAATAGTTGAACAGATAATATGATAATAAATGTTCCACATGTTGCCCATTTTGTTTGACACACATCTCTATGCCTTTTTGAAAGAAAGAATATAATCCGTATATGCGTACATAATAATTAAATTTAAGAGTATCTATGCATCTCCAGTTATTATTTTTAACACAAAATTTCAGCTAAGTATATGAAAAATTTGGATTTGCGAAGTGCTTAGCATTCCCAAGCCCTCCTCGTTACGCCCATGATGCAGTGGTCCTTCCTGTATATTAATACATAATAAATCTGTATTTTATAATGTTGAGATATGTGAATACGCTTAACAATTTTATTACAAAATTTATGTTCATATATAAAGTAATACCGAATAAGTGAGTATAACATTTTACGCAAATCCGTCTTGTTTCAAAATGTTTGTATTTTTATATTTTGCGCCAATGGACTCTTCATTATGGGAAAAGTTTCAGTTGTGGGATTAAAAGTTGAGCTTAATGTGTCTACGTGTCTATTAAGATTGTGGCTTATAAACTTTATTTTTAATTACCACGATGCTATGGTTTAAACTTGTTTTACAGTACGTTCTTCTTTTTTAATATTACGGACGAACATAGGGTAGCTAATAGGAGAAAATAGAAAGAAAAATTTTATACTATATGCTTTATTTATATAAAAGCTTAATATGTCATATACAATAATATAACTGGTCTGCCAGAACTAAGTATCCGTTTTAAATTGATCGGCTAAATTAAAAAAGGTATTTTTTAGTTACATCACGTGAAAGTACATAAGAATACCTTCATTTTGGTAAAAAAAAAATAGTTCGATCATTTGAGCAAATTGGGGAAAGTTTTGAATTTTTTTTAAATTTGGTCTAAAAATGGAATTGCGGCCAAACTGTTAGATATTTTTTGCTAAAATTTGGCAGACTATTTCTTGGTTATACAGGTGACTTTCTTCTAAAATTTCATCAAATTCTATTTAATTTTAGGCAAGTTAGCCGTAACTAAATTTATGACGTTTTTCCAGTATATTTATATACATATTGTGGGAGGCGGTGAACCGATTTTCACGAAATTTGAAATAAACATTCCTTGAATATCTACAATAAAAGGGTACTGTTCTCGTTTCTTAACTAGCATTTTAAATGGTCCAAAATAAATTAAAACTGAAAACCACCCTTAAAATGACCAATTATCCCTTTTTGCGAAAAAAGGATTCCCCCATCTACTTGAAGTGGAAAACTCAGGATATTCTTAGTTTCACCAAAACAAACTTATTTTTCTATATCGCGTCGCTCCATGTAAAATTTTCTCTATAAATCTAAATTTACTCCACTACATGGACATATCCATTATTACAAATACATGTTTTGCGTTTCTGTCGCTAAGCAACATGTGTTTATATAAATAAAATATTATGCTTTTTAATGCTTCAGAAAGTTTCATTAACACTCAACACGTGTTTCGACTTCTCTAGGTGTTTTTCAACAGTAAAACCAATTTTGAGAAAGCACTTCTAGGCCAAGGTTTGTAAAGAACATAGGTAGCATGGTAACTTTCGACCAATCAGAGATCACTATTTAAAATGCGGGAACGCGTCACTCTGCCTGCTCATTCGAATTTCTGGCATTGAAACCATTAGTATAGAAGTATAATTAGTTATGAATTTGAATTCCGTATTTTGTATTTTTTAACGTTACAAGTACAAATTAATAAATTGGCTTTTTTGACTAATGATTATTAACGTCGATAACGTTTTCCTTGGAATTTAAAATTGACATTACTATATATAAAATTTATAACTAATTAATGTATGCAGTTCAAGAAGTACATTTTATATCAATGGACTGAAGTAGGTTCTTATAATCTTGTGTGCAATTTCTTGCCCGAGACTTCAGTCTTGATTTCATTGCTTTATATAATTCTTAGCGAATTTAATAAGTTATAAAATAGATGAAGAAATATACATGATACTAATCTTCGCCCTAACGAAAAGAGTTACTTAGAAAAATGTCTTATTTTATGACGTACTGAGTAGAAATTTTTCCCCAGGCCAACCTTTACAATTACGTAGTATTAAAAAATTTTAATGCAAATTTTTTATTAGAATTAGATGTGCATACAATAATTTATTAATAAAATTTAATATGAGGGCCATTAAATTTTATCATGTCATATTAGACACAGCAATTAATAAGAAAAAATCACTCATTGGTTTTTTCTAATATTTCTTTGTATCATATGAAAATAAATTTTATTTCCTGTATTAAGTAATTTTTTAGGGAAGAAAAAAAACATAAACATCTCCTCTTTTGCCTTTTTCGAGTTGTTTTCGCAAACAGCTACACTACAAAACTTTCCTCCAGTCATCTAATAATTGTATGTAACATTGTTATTTGTTATTATTATGAACGGAAAATAATAAAAACTGTTTACCTTAAAATTATTTCTGTAAATACACAGGTTACAAGCTTCTATATACTATGAGTCTTTTCTCTTTAACAGTAATTGTCAATTAGATTATACACTAAATAACTATAACTGCACTGTTATAAACACAAAAACAACAAATATTTCGAAATAACTCAACAAATAAGCGTAACGTCTCAAAAAATGCATACGTACAATTAAGTTTCAGCAGGCACGATGACGCGCAAGATGGCCGCCTTAATCGTAACCCCTCCATTCCGTTCAAGTTACCATGCTACCTATCTTACTTTACAAACCTTGCTTCTAGGCGTCATTTGTCGCCTCCATATTGAGAAGGACAGGATGATGTTTCATTCATCAATAATTCAGCTATTAGAAAGTCAGTCAGTCGTTATTTGGACACCAACGCTTTTACTATAAAATAGCGGAGTTTCTTTAAATTACAGTGTACTTTGGAATGCACAAATTGGATTCACCTTACTCAGATCTGGCCTGTAATTTGTAAACAGATAAAATGATTCCACTCCAAGAACAAACAAATAAATTAGAATTTTCTCATTTCTCTTCAGACAGATATCTACTCTAGAAACATAAAATTGCAAATTATTTTGCACCGCGAATTACATTTTAAAACAATAAAATAAACAACTTCGTAAATGCATTTTCCTATAATTTTCTTCATTATCAGCACTGGGTGCCGGTAGTAGGCCATACAATGGAGTCCATAAGTAACGAATAAATTCATTATCTACGTAATTAACAATTTATAAGTAGAATCTTAAAATACGTCAATTTTTAATTCTAAAATGACATTTTTGAGCATAATTTTATACCTGCCTTCAATTCCCTTGGAGCAACAGCTCCCCTTTAAAATATTTAAATGGAATGAGGGTGCATGTGATGACCCATTTGAAAGAATTCTCTATCTAGCAATATAAGATTTTATGAATTTTGTGTGTGTTCTTCATCAAGAAAATTGAATTTGAAAATTTTGAAATGTATACGATCAAAAAATGTACCCTAAATTATTTTATGCACCAAATATCTGTCGAATCTGACTTTTCTAATTAATTTTGTATCACTTTTCCCAGATGATGATAACTCTAATGAAATTGATAGAAATATTTGGTATCAGCAGGACAAAGCTACACTACATTTTGCATTGGAAGTAACAGCCTATCTCAATCAAGTTTTCCCCAATAGGTGAATCGGTAGACGCGGTGAAATTGAGGGGCCTGCCCGTTCTCCCGATTTGACCCCGCTTGACTATTTTTATGGGGTTACTTAAAATCAAAAGTCTACTTCAACAGAGTAAATAAGGATATGACTTTTTTTTTCTTTCAGAAAAAACATGTACGGTCGTGAGAAAAAAAAATAGGACAAGTCTTATAACGGTATTTTGTTAAAATCTAGTTGTGTACATCTAACTTTAATTTTTGTGACATTGTCAGTTAGTTGTCATAATTTATTGCAAGTATGCAAAAAACTAATATGCCTCATATAAGCGATTTAGTTAAATCTGGAGTTATTGCTAATGCAGAAGATGGATGGTCAATGAGAGAAATTACACTGCGTTATAATATTGACAAAAAATCGGTGTGTAACATTTTAAGAAAGTGGAGAATAAACGGTACGATTAGTAGAAATCCTGGATCAGAGCGACGAAGGATATCAACTCAACTACAAGATTTGCAATTGGTAAATGCTTTAGTAGAAAATCCGTTTCACTCAGTTATTCAGGCTGCTGAAGAAACGAATTTTCCTGGATCGAGTAGTACTTTTCGCCGGCGATTAAGAGAATCGGAGCTACGCTGTCATGCAGCAGCACAGAAATACTTACTTAAAGCTGAACATAAAGAAGCTCGAGTAGGATTTGCGCTTGATTTTTTAGCACATGATGTAAATTTTTGGAACAATGTAATCTTTACAGACGAAAAAACTTTCCAGTCAACACACAGAGGTCGTATTCGTGTTTACCGCCTTCCGAATACTCGATTCGATGAGAAATATACATCTAACAATGATAAAAGTGGTAGATTTTCCGTCAATATGTGGGCTGGGTTATCGACACGTAGTCCTGGTGTTTTGTGGCATATTGAGGAACGATTTAATAGTGAAACGTATATTAGGATTTTAGACAATATTATGCCCCCTTCTGTGTCTCATTTATTTACTAATAATGAGTTCATATTTCAACAAGACAATTGTTCTGTTCATACTGCTCATACCGTAACTAACTGGTTTCAAGATAACAACATCAATGTTCTTAACTGGAACAGTCATAGTCCAGATATTAACCCTTTTGGATACAAGTAGTCCCCATACTTGTAAGTAGTATCCAAAAACGAAATGTGAGACC
The DNA here is from genome assembly GCA_963675555.1 of Leptura quadrifasciata. Classification (NCBI taxonomy): domain Eukaryota; kingdom Metazoa; phylum Arthropoda; class Insecta; order Coleoptera; family Cerambycidae; genus Leptura; species Leptura quadrifasciata. Next base: position 211,357,114 of record OY776673.1, read on the forward strand.
ACGGAATGCCGAAGAATTACTGGAAACAATAAATAATGCATGGGAAAATATTATTACTTATGATTATTGTATAAGGTTATTTTCTTAAAATGTCAATTATCTCTGAAACGTCTGGGTTTACGCATAGAGTATTCTACATATTTTTATGCTCTTTTTGAAAACCCTAAAACATATGGGGTGTTCTATTTAAAATAAGAAAGTTGGTATAGACTTCCGGTATAAACGGAAGTGCCAGATGCTTGTAATTATTTTAGTTGGATAGACCACTCTGCCATTCGTAGCTCCTTCAATTTTCAAAATTTTCTGGTTGGTACTTTTCCCCATATCGATCGATGCATTTCCGGTGAGACATTCTGTATAATCGATTCATAATAAAAATGAAATATTTGTGTGTCAAAAGATTATTTTAATTCCAAGAAAATAATATCCATTGAGAAATAATTTTTTGCTCCCTTCAAATTTAAAATTGTATTTTATTTCACTGTTCCAAATTTTAAATACTTAGTATTTGTGTAAAGGGATATAGGACTCGGCATTTGCTGCATGGTTAATTCTCATAGAATTTTGAAATTTCTTGAATATAAAACGCATACGTTACATTTCAAAGAGTTTCAAATTATCTGCATGCACTCAGGCACAACTTTGTAAAAGTAATATACGTCGTGTTCGATAGACTTTGAAATTCGATGAGACCTTAGATAGAAATAATATTGTACCATATTCCATTTCCTTTAAATATACACTGCGCCTTATCTCTGCTACAATACATTCTCTACTCTCTGCAGGAGAATGGCAATAAGACACTAATATTATTCTATCAATTTATTTTAGTGGCTGAAATGATCCATGGTGATTCAGTTTTGCATAAAAAGTACTTCCATTATTACTTTAGCTGAAATAGGGTTATTTTAAGAGAAAAATTTAGAGGCAGCGTTTATTTTACATGCACTTGTAGGTTTTGACTTACTTGTTGAACATGGTGTTCGATGGTGGCAAAATTTAGGTGGGGGAAGTTGGTTAAATATATGTTTTTTTTTGCGTTAGGACAGCGCCCATACAGTCAGATCCTATTTTACTATTGTTGATGTAACTTATAGAAAGAATACAGAGCGTACCAGGGGGTTGTCGACACTGCTAAAACCAAATTTAATAACTTCCTAGTCACACTTCTGACCGGAAGTCCTTAATTAACGATGGCGACTAATATGGCGGATATACTTGTAATATGGCGAATATGAACATGTAAAGAGGATCCAGGGCGTATCGGGGGGATTTCGACACTGTTATAAAGCCAATTTTAATAATATCCTACTTATATGGTCCACTGGAAGTTCGTAATTTAAAATGGCGGTTATTCTTATAGGATTGTTATGTGTACTACTGGCATTGTTTGCGCTCAGGAGAAAGAAGTCAACATATTCAGGAAAAATTATCAGATTTATTACTTATCTAGGAAGAAAGACAGTAAAAATTGTACTAATTTAAACTTTTAAAAACTAAATAACGGGTCACATTGTCATGTTTATGGCACGTTAAAAATAACGCTGAAGCGTTTAAAAACTGTGAGACTAATTGCACATCTCTAATCAAGTGTCACTCAAGATACAGTGCAGGTACAAGTTTTATAATATTTGAGTCTAGTAATCACTCAATCCTGTTTACGCATCGCACGTTGGAGGCACTACAGGTGCATGATTTTAGACAAAGCAAATTACTTTTCCGTCAACCACAGGATGTCCTTGCAGGCTTTCGGAACTGATTCCAATGCCACGAGAGCATGAACAAAATTCCCATCTACAGCTTTCCATCCTATTTCTCGAAGGTCTGGTAGGGGAAGGTCTGGCAAGTGGGGGTTTTTCTAAACGTAGCACTCCAAGTGAAAAATGTAATTAATGGTGTGTATTAAGTTAGATACGCGTGGTCTTTAAAAGAATACTTACTTGATAATGACTTCTCAGTATGTACAGGCATCACTTGTGGACGGAAGCCCTCAGCGTTAACTGTCAAAAACTACCGATACGCCCGGGAATCTCTCTATAAGTACATATTTCCAACATTTTAAAAATAGCCACCATGTCGACAACCCCTACATAGTTACTGGAGTCCTTTTATAAGTTCATATTAGCAATAATTCAAAAATACCACCGTCTTGGACGCCATCTTGAATAATGGGCTTCCGGTCCAAATCTGTATCTGAATTATTTTTCAAAGTCCCAAAATATTTCAAATATTTTGTCAAGTCCGCTTGACGTCACATAAATTCACCGCGCATCTGTTTCTCCCACTTCTTATTATCTAAAGGAAATAACCAAGAAGACAACAAGACAGTCAGCCCAGGCGACTGATCGGGATCAAACGTGTCCATCCCGAGAAGCAAACCCAGGTGCCATCTGACATATTCGAGGTGTAGGATTTTGGCCAAGTCCAGTCGACCAGCAGCTCGTCCATCAGGCGTCTACTCCCACTCCAACAGTAAGTTGTTTCATTTTCAGAAAATGATCTGAGGAGCTCTGCAGAAGGGATTCCACTACGATCGCTCCACCGAAGCAGACGTGCCCGACCGTAAGCACAGGGAGTAAGTAAGTCCACAGAGGAGGAGGTAATCGGATGTACTAGCAAGTACTTGATAAACTGTTTCACTGTAACGTTTATATATTTGTGTCCTGCTTTACTTGTCTGGTGTTCGTAACTATTCTGCACCCTGATTATTCTTGCTAACCGTATATTCTGTGTATTTCAGCCTACTAATCTGATCACCTGAGTCATCTGGTACTATTGGGGTTTTGCGTTGCTACGCGTGCTCCTCTAGGTATTTGATAAATTATAGATTTGTCATAATAAATATTTAGAATTGTACATTTAGGTTTACTGTAATATACTGATTTTATTGAAAAACTCTGAGTTTGACTGTTTTTGTGTGAACGCCTAATTTCCCATTCATTGACCCTCTGGAGTAAAATTTTCTCCACTTGAGCTACTCAGCCTCACGTACTCGGCTTGAGGGTAGTGCGTCCTATCACTTAAACTAGGGCTGGCGCCCGAGCAAACCGGAGCTCGTGTGTCAAAGTGTGGTCGCGCCTTTTTCTCCACGTCATCGTGCGCGGTGGAGAAAAATGCGTCAGAGTTCGAATTTGGATTTCTGTTCCTAGTCTACAGAGTTTTTTTTGTATAATTGGTTGTATGAGTGTATATCTAGTAGGATTCGCGTGACAGTATTCATTCCAGAGAGATGTTCATTTTTCCGTATCATTAATTTTCTAACGTTTATACAATCGGAGACATATAACACTTATATATATAATATATATAATTTCTCCTGTGAAAAATATATGTATGCATGAGCATGTATGTGTTTTTCGATCATTTTAGGTGAAACCCACAAATATTTCGAAACTTGTGCACTCTATAAATGTTTGTAATTAAATTTTCTACAAATATGATTCGAGAAAATTTAGTTTTTCCAACTACTTTTCTGAAATAAATGAAAAACGAATGAATATATATATATATATATATATATATATATATATATATATATATACAAGGTACCTAGTTAGTGTAAATAAATTGCTAGAACAAGAGAAAGATCTTATTCATTCAGAAATTTCTCAATGCAAACCAACATCAATAAATAATACAGACAATGATTTGAATGAAAAAACGTTTGATAAACAACCCGTTCTTAGTTTCTGTTTAATATAACAGACACAACAACAATTCAAAAACATTCTTTATTTTAACGATATTACCTACTCTCAAATTTTTACGGTTCAATGGAAATTTTTTTCTGTTATAATAATTATTACCTTTAATTCTTACAGTAAGTACTTACTTGTTTCTAATAATGTGATATGTGTCGTTTCTGGGGAGTCTGAAGTTAGGGAATCTCTGTGGTGTCTTGATCTCTGAAAGAAAAAAAATGTTTGTATCATTTACTGTATTAGTAAACTTCTACGATCATCATATGTTTATCTTTTTTCCTGTTATAATATATGTATGTATATACGAGGTATTGCACTATATCATTTAAGCTTCTATCCTGTAGATATTACGAATAAATAAATAAATTATTATATTGTTTCTAAAAGTGGTACCGCGCTTTTTATTCATATTTAAAATGACGAATTAGTGTATGCATATTTAGAGGTCTTAATAGAGCTGATACAACTATTAATGTAAAAACAGATAACAGAAAATTCTTAAGAATCATTCAGGTGTAAGCCAATTTAATTTTTTTTTAATCCAGCGTCTCATTATCCCCCTAGCAATTGCCTTCTTTCAGTCCCATGCAATTTTTGGCACACTTTTGAAATAGGACGTAACTTTTGTAAAATTATCCATTAAATCTATTCCTAGAGGGTGCAAAGCGATTGAAGTTTGAGTTCATATAGTATACTAATTTCCTCCCCTTTTCGGTGATATTTATACTTTTTGAAGTGTAATTCGAGATATTTGGAAAACACTGTTTTAATATTACCATCGTAATCACTATAAATCATTGAAACTTCGTCTAAAATTTGATTTTTTTAAAGCACTTTCAGTTTTCAAGATATCACGAATTATACAGGGTGTTATTTAAGGACATGGCCAAACTTCAAGGGGTAATTCCTTGAGCGATTCTAAGACGAAAAGTTTATATAAACATAGGTCCGGTAATGCTTCGTTTTCAAGATACAGGGTGTCAAACTTTATTTGAAAAATCTTTTTTTCCTAAAAATGTTAATAATCCTTTAGCCGATTTTGTTGAAATTTGGCAGTCTTATTTATGGTAGAAATGGATTTTTATCGTATCTTGCTTTGTTTTCAAAAATAAAATTAAAATCACTTTATTACATGTCCCTGGGACAACATAATAAGGAACTAAAACTACCAACTATCAGAAAGTGGGGTGTACCTGTTATTTGTTTCCATATCAATAGTCTATTCTAATCTAAGAAATTGTTATAATAATTAACGTACAGAACCAGGCACTTTTCAAAGGTCGGCTGCTATTGGGAGACTTACAACAGTGAGAACAGCGGAGGTAGAGGAAGCAGTTTTACATGAAGTTGAGCGTAGCCCCCACACAAGTACACGCAGAATTGCACAACAATTAAGCATTTCTCACTTTTACTGTATGGCAGACTTTAAGGGAGAATCAACTGTATCTTTACCACGTACAGCGTGTTTTTTTTTTTACATTTATTTAACGTCGGCCTATTTCCGCTACTGAGGCCTAACACCGACGCCTGTAGACGAGCTACCCCCAACCAGGAATTTTGCCGAACCTCTTCCCTTAAGAAGAGTAGGGATCTTTTACTTGCCTAACATTTAATAGACAAGGGACCGACGGCTTTACATCCCCTCCGAAGGATGGTATATCTCCTATACAACCCTCGCCTAAGGTTGTATAGCTTCCGCGCATACACTGATATACAAGCCGCTGGAAGATGTGTGAGGCGAGAACGCGGTTTCCGTTGGAATGGTCACCCATCCAAGTACTAACTGCGCCTGTCGTTGCTTTACATCGCATACCGAAGTATGTACATAGTAAAGACGCACCTACGCTCGCCCCTACAGCGTGTTCAAAGCGTTATTACCTGCCGATTTTCCCCAGCGAGTTGTTTATTGTACTTGGCTTTCGCAACAACAGGTAGCATCTCCGACATTTCTATCTCGTATTTTGTTTACCGATGAAGCGTGTTTTTCCCGAAATTCAATTATGAACTTTCATAATAATCATATCTGGGCTGACGAAAATCCCCATGCGGTTATAGAAAACAATTATCAACAACAGTTTTCCGTGAATGTTTGGGTTGGTATTGTAGGTGACTATCTCATTGAACCTCATTTTTTACCCCCGAGATTAAATGGCCAAGAGTATCGTCATTTTTTGGAATTTGTATTACCGGAACTATTAGAAAATGTCCCATTGGCAGAAACAGGAACAATGTGGTTCATGCACGATGGGGCCCCACCTCACTTTAACATATTAGCACGTCAATTTTTCAATGAAACTTATGGAGAAAAGTGGATCCACAGTCATGGCCACCTAGGTCGCCGGATTTAAATCCGTTAGATTTTTTCCTTTGGGGGCATTTAAAAACCCTCGTTTATACAACTCCGATCAACACTAGAGAAGAATTAATCCAACGGATACGGGATTCCTGTAATCAGATAAGATATACGCCGGGAATATTTCAACGTGTCCGGAAATCGATGTTACGAAGAGCTAATGCTTGCATTCAAGTCGAAAGAGGACATTTTCAGCGACTATTGTAAGTTTTGTGTTACTTATTGGTAAATGTTTTTTTAATAAAAAAATTGCGTACCATTTGCTCAAGTGTGGTTTTAATACTTAATTTATAAAACAAAAAAAATTTCTAGCTAGCATTAATTTCTATAACAATTTCTAAGACTAGAATAGACTATTGATATGGAAACAAATAATAGGTACACCCCACTTTCTGATAGTTGGTAGTTTTAGTTCCTTATTATGTTGTCCCAGGGACATGTAATAAAGTGATTTTAATTTTTTTCTCTAAAACGAAGCAAGATACGATAAAAATTCAAGAGACAAAAACATAATGTTTTTAGTGGCTTAATGCGATAAAAATTATAACAGTTTTAATAAAATCAGTGGCGCACATTTTTTTTGTCAAAAATAGGTTAAAGTGCCCCCCTGGACGCCACTGGACTTAGTAATTTTAATCTACTTAGGGCAAAATTAGTCCCTTTCTACCATAAATAACACTGCCAAATTTCAACAAAATCGGCTGAAGGATTATTAACATTTTTAGGAAAAAAAAGATTTTTTAAAGAAAGTTTGACACCCTGTATCTTGAAAACGAAGCATTACCGGACCTATGTTTATATAAACTTTTCGTCTTAGAATCGCTCAAGGAATTACCCCTTGAAGTTTGGCCACGTACTTAAATAACACCCTGTACTGCAAAAAGTACACATATCGTGTACCACAAAAAAGAGGATCAAAAATTGACATAGGGGGCGAACGCAAGCTTTATATTTTCCAGGAACGAATTCAACAGAACACTGTATATAATATCGACTTTATTATAAAAATATATCCAGGAGCTGCATAACAATAAACAATTGTAAAAATTCACATAATGCAACAAATTTTAAATACATGACATAAAGATGGATCGAAGCCAACATCTCTATGGACACATGGCGCTTTCGTCAACAAACACCCGTATCTTTTTTGTAAGGCGCTTACTTATACATCATATTTAAAAAAATATTCAAATTAGAGTGGCGTATGATACAATTTATTAACTTGGATAAGTCCGAAATAAAATTAATAATTGTGAAAATGCTTTTAATCCAATTTCAAGTTAAATGTTCATCTCATTATTCCCCTACTTGAAAGAATATGAAAAGGAACAAAAATAAAATTGAACTTGAAGAAATGATGTATAGCGCAATTTAACGCATATTAAAAGATATTCAAATTGAAATATGCCGAATTCTTATTCGTTAGGATGCTTGTACTCTACTGCTTTGATGTGAATTCAAGTGAATAAAACTTGTACACATATAAAACTTTTTACTTGTGTTACGCCCGGGATGTTTGCAGCCCATAGCATAGCCTTAGATGTCACTTTTTGAAGAGGATATGTTCGTACATCAAAAGATGTTTGTTTTTGTGCACGATGCACGATATATAAATATAATATGTTTGTAAATAATAAATAGTACATAGGAATTTAGAAATTTTTCTTCGCATTTGGATATTGCGTAGTAAAAAATTACAAAGTTAAAAGTAAATAACTGTATTGTTCCTTGTCTTGTTTGTGTAAAACTTTTTCAGAAGTTTGTTTTCTCTCAACTTCTAAATTATATACATTATTTACAGTCGTATTTACTTAAGAGAAAATAGAAGTTATTTAATTTATTGTTTGTCCCTTTATTTTCTTCGTTCAAATGAAGTTAGTACAGAAAAATAACGAATTTTATTCGGGGAATTTTCATTTATTACATGAAATACCACAGAACAAAATATTTGGAAAGTTAAAAGATAAAAAAATATAGCATTTATACATGAATGTTAATGTCTTTGTAGCTAATTTAAATCATTCATTTTTATTTTTTCGTCGTAATTTAGTTCCATATTATTAATGTTTCGTTTATATAAAACGAATTTGGCAAAGTTGCTTTGAACATTTTTCCAGCCTTTTGATATTATTTATATACTCGATTTCCAAATAACTGAGCAATAACGAACAAATAACTATCAAATATTATATAATATTGAAATCGAGTTTTTATCATTAAAATCTTCACACCTCTAGATGTAAATCCACACATCTTTTATGCTTTCTTAATTTTCGCTTCTGTATTTTGGTTAATAATAATAATAATAATAATAATAATAATACCTTTATTGCCCAACAGGTAACACCCAATAACAGGACAATTTTTTAAGAATGTTTCACAAAAGAAATACCTAATATAATAAACATTACATTAAATAACAATAAAAAGTACAAAAGCAAAAAAATACTTATCTAGACAAGTGCATTTGAATAATAACAATAATAAACCACAGAAGAATGTATTAAAGAAATAAAAAGATAGGAAATTAATAAATATTTAAAAAGGAAACAGATAGAATGTGAACGATCCATGCTTTGATGGCAGTCTGAAGGACGTATTTTCTGCTCGAAAAACTTAGAAAAATTTAAAAAAATAGGAAAAAAGAAAAAATTAATTTTCTTTTTCCTCAACCTTTTCTAAATGCTAAATAAAAAATATTACGTTCACAAAATTTTTAGGGTTCAAAGTGACTGTTTCAGACGGAGATTAATGGATAAATCATACTTACTGTCGTTTATGCTTAACTGCGGCTCTGATGGTATCAATTGGAAGACGTCGTAACACTATAAATCTAACACTGTCTGTTTCACACTCTCTTAAAATTAAATCTGAAATGGAAATTTTGTTAGAAAACACAAGTAAAAGACAATATAAAGTTCAAAAAATGTATATTAAATCTTTAAAAAATTTATGTTTTTACAACAACTTCTTCAGAGAAAATGTTAACAAACAATGGTCTGACCCGTGTACAACACATGGTGAGGAACGGGACGATTCATACGTTACCAACTACCATCCAATATGCAGTTTGAAAAGCTAACGATGCACAAAAAGATTCAAGGAAAGTTTCATGTAACTGAAATTTTGGTGGGCTTATGCTTGCCTGTCTTATAAACGTATTTTATTAATTCACATAAATTTTGGTCGCTCCTCGGAGCTTAAAATTGCTTGAAGCGTATCTACTTCGTTTGTATTATGCAATAACAAATTTTACGTTCAGGCAAGGCAGATCCCATGCACGTGTGAGTACATGGTATAGATACTTTTTTGACTCCGAATCACTGAGGAACCGGTTTAGGGCAAACCCCGTCAAAACGCATCATTTCCCCGTCAAAATCGACTGCTAGGAAATGATGGGGGTCCCATGTCGCTAAGGGCTATTTTCGCTATAACTTCCGATATACTTTGAATAGTCGTTGGACTAACTTGTCCTCATATTCAATACTTCGTAAGAGTTGCAGTGCTTGACAACGTGGATTCGTAAAAGGGTTTTTAATCTTGGAAATTTGGAAGTTCAAGTCCAATTTTATTATACTTTCTAAAATTGGGTGGTCGGGGCGACATTACGTCCCTGTGCAGCGACATTTACTACACTTACCAAATTAACGCTCCTCGAAGAGTTAGCGAAAATTTGGCATAAAAAACGCTCCGAAGAGCAAAAATATATTTCCAAGAATTAAAAACCTCCTCCACGGCGTTTTTACGTGAAGCACGCTTTTCTTACGAAATATTTCCTAAGTCGGATTTTGTTACAACGTCGAAAAGTATATCGGGGTTATAGCGTTCTTTAACAAGAACACAGTACTAATTAGTGCACAATTTAGAATTCAAAAATGTTTGGTTGAGGTTAAGGTTAAAGATTATTTACAGCCGTATGTAAGATTACTTTCTTTGAACAACTATTAGTGTCACATAAATGACAAATTTGGTTAAAATTACTAAACTTCGTATATATGGGCGATTTCAAAAGGAGATTACTCCTGGCATGAGGACAGTAAAATGTGTAATTTTGCCTAGCGGGATAATTTGGTACATTAAAGCATAACTGAGCCAATAAATCAGGACAGTCAATATTGTTATTTAGTAAATTGTGTAAAAACGAAATAGAACTGCACTTTCTTCTAAATTCCAAGCTGTTCATTTCAAACCTAGATAAAAGTATGCTTTGTTCAATACCTCTTTCAGGGTAAATTGCATCAATTTTAAATGATAAAAATTTAAGAAACCTTCTCCGCACATTTTCTAAAGCCAACTTATGATTTATGTAATAGGGGTATCAGATAAGTGAACCATACTCAAGTTTAGATCGCACATAGGAAAAGTAAAGAATTTTTAGAGATTTAATGCTGGTAAATATTTTGCAGTTCCTGATTATGAAGCCAATCATTTTAGTAGCTTCATTCACCTTTAAATGAATGTGATCAATGAATGATAATCTAGAATCAAATATGACTCCAAGATATTTCGTAGAATTGGATCTAGATAATGACATTCCATCAATATAGTAAAGATTTTCAATAGTAGAGAGCTTCTTAGTAAATGTGACAACTTTACATTTAGAGGCATTAAGATGTAATCTATTACTCATGCACCAGTTTTGAACCTGACTAATATCATTTTGCAGCAAAACACAATCTTTCTGACATGTTATTTTCTTATTTATCTTAAGATCATCAGCAAATAATAGCCTACTACTATTGTCAATAATTGAGGTAATATCATCAATAAAAAGTAGAAATAAAAGAGGTCCCAAATTAGAGCCCTGGGGAAGCACTGATGTAGTTATAAACGGCTCAGAGTTATAACCATTATCAGAAATAAATTGTTCACTGTGGGTAAGGTACGATTGCATAAATGGTAGTAATGAAGAACTTAAGCCCTAGTTGCCTAATTTAGTAAATAAGATACTGTGATCAATCCGATCGAAGGCCTTAGAGAAGTCTGTATAGATCACATCAACCTGTCCAGACTCATCAATAGCATGAGATACAAACTGAATAAAGATAGCCAAATTGGTAACTGTTGAACGGTGGGACACAAAACCATGTTGATATAGTGATATTCTTTTACTGATGAAGTCAAGCTCAGCTAACTACAGAGAGTCGCCTGCCTAAGCATAACCGGAGCTATGCGAACAACGCTAACGAGAGCTATGGAGGTAATGCCGTGTCTGTCACCACTAGATATACAGGCTACAGATATACATGTCCATTTTATCAGGGCCCTCGAGAATAACTCACTTAATATCGGTCGTAGAAAAAAAAATATTTTTACGAAAATTGTGCCGATTCATATAACCTACAAAACGGTTTAAAGACATTTGAAATCCATGGCCTACCTTAAGAGTTATGGCAGAAAATATCGAAAATTCGGAAAACGTCTAGGGCCAAATACCTCCGTTATTTGAAGAGATACGATAAAAATTCTAAGGCGAAAATTTTTAGCAAAGCCGAGTGTTTCAACGAGGTTTTATCTAATTTTTTTCAAAACCTCTGTATTTTGAGATTTACTCTTCAGGCTGTTAAAAGAATTATTTTGAAAAGTGCGGAAAATGGTGCCATTAAATAGAGTATTTTCCTCCCTTTTCAACGATATATCATGTGCCATATTTATTCATTGGTGCTACGTTAGTAATTATAAAAACATTTTTTTAAAACCAATAAATTATTTTTTAACAAGCATTATACTTGCCGTGGAGAAGTATGATTAAATAAAACGATAAAATAATTCAATAAGTTGTTCAAATCTTTGCTATAATAAAACATTAGCGCAATTAAGAAGAATAAAGTAAATTCAGGTAACAAAAACAAAATAATAATCAAGAAAGCAACATGGAGCAATTATGGAAAGAGTATTCGCAGTTATGCCAATGTATAGAGGTCATCCATAAAAGCATCATCCCTTGCTCAGAAAGTTAAAATGTCTTTACCAATTAATTTAAGTATAATATCCATTTGTTTGTATTTCATGATTTCACTATTATTTCAATTATTTTAAAATAGTTGGCTATGAACAAACTTGACAATTTAATTTTTTGATAGATCATCTCAGTTAATACTTAAACTCTCACTCAATCACACTCGTTTAAGAATTTAGAATTTTCAAAAATGATTTTCACTCACATAGATCGTTATAATATGTTCGTTACATATTGCTAATGCAATTTTAACTCTGGATTAGCTCAAGTAGAATATAGAAACAGATTTCCACAAGCACTACAGCCGAATAAAACTCTGTTCAGAAAATTAGCTACGAAACTGAAAAATAATGGTTCATTTTTAAAGAAGAAGACAAAGTTGAACAGTGTTACTGATAATGTAAATAAGGTAAACCGAATTATTAATTGTGTAAGAAATAAAAATACAGAAAATTTGGAAACATCATTAAGTGAAATTCAAATTGCTTGTCATATAAATAAAACAAGTGCTAGAAAAATTTTAAAGAAAAATGGTTACCGGTGTTATAAAGCCAAAAAAGTTCATAATTTACAAGCGGAGGTCAAACCAAGGAGGACGACTTCTTGTAGGTGGCTGTTGGAAAAGAAGCGTGCCGATCCATTAATATGTAGTAAAATACTTTGGTCCGACGAGGCAAATTTTTCCAATAATGGATGTTTTAATCGCAATACTCATTACAAATCGACTTCTGAAAATACACACTGGCATAGAGCAACTGGGTTTCAAAATCGTTTTTCAATAAATGTGTGGATATGTATTTTAGACACCAATTTAATAGGTCCTTATTTTTATGATGGTCACCTCAGTGGTCAAAGGTACCTAAACTTTTTGAGAAATGAATTTAATGAATTCTTAGATGAATTGACACAGCTTTCAATATTTTCAACAAGATGGAACTCCTCCCCACAATTCCCAGGTTTGCCTAGATTATTTAGACGAAATTTTGCCTCAACATTGGATAGGTACCAATGGATTTATTCAATGGCCCCCTCGCTCTCCAGATATAATCTCAATGAATTTTTTTCTATGGGGGTATATTAAAGATAAGGTGTTTTTGACGACACCGCAAAATGTAGAGGACCTAAAAGCTCGAATTCAACGGGCATGTATTACAGTTATCCCCGGAAATGCTGCGTAATGTTATAAATGCAGTGCCTCGCCACGCTCGATTGTGCATAAGAAATCGCGGTGGACACTTTGATACTTGATAGGATATCTTAAAAATTATTTTGAGTATTAGATAAATATTAATGTTCTACGTGCTATATTCTTTCTATTATTAATCTGTTTTTGTTACCTGAATTTACTTTATTCTTCTTAATTGTGTTAATGTTTTATTATAGCAAAGATTTGAACAACTTATTGAATTATTTTATCGTTTTTATTTAATCATACTTCTCTACGGCAAGTGTAATGCTTGTTAAAAAAAAAGTATTGGTTTTATAAAAATGTTTTTATAATTACTAACATAGTACCAATGAATAAATATGGCATGTGATATATCGTTGAAAAGGGAGGAAAATACTCTATTTAATGGCGCCATTTCCCGCCCGTTTCAAAATAATTTTTTTAACAGCCTGAAGAGTAAATCCCAAAATACAGCGGTTTTGAAAAAAAATTAGATAAAACCTCGTTGAAACACTCTATTTTGCAAAAAATTTTCGCTTTAGAATTGTTCTCGTATCTCTTCAAATAACGGAGATATTTGGCCTAGACGTTTTCCGCATTTTCGATATTTTCCGCCATAACTCTTAAAGTAGGCCATGGGTTTCAAATGTCTTTAAACCATTTTGTAGGTTATATAAATCGGTACAATTTTTGTAAAAATAATTTTTTTTGTGCGACCGATATTAAGTGAGATATTCTCGAGGGCCCTGATAAAATGGACAGCCTGTATATCTAGGAGAAGTGGCTCTGACAACAATAGTACGTCTCAAAACCATTGGCATACAACCAAATGTAGGCTATGGAGAGGCCAGGAGTCGACTGTGGAATGAGGCTGTCAAAAGGACGCCTCTTTTACAGGTGTGCACAGATGGCATTTCTCCCCGGTTTGTCATTGACAGACCCTACATAATACAGACTAATAGTGAGAATGAGACTGCTGGCGAAGGTGTGATCAACATCTTCACAGACGTATCAAAAAAGAAGAATGGGGCAGGATGGGACAGGATGTGAAATATACTCTGCAAATCCAATATAAATGGGCTATGGATGACCGAGCCAGCGTAGTACAGACGGAACTGGCCGGTATATCTGTAGCCGTAGACAAACTACGGGCAAAACAATTAGGATCTACACAGATTGTAGACAATCATTACTAGCCCTGAGAAGTCACAAAATTACCACAGGAGCAGTATGGGAATGCCACCAAGCACTTTTGAATGCCTCCAGCATGAATAAGATACTGGTATGCTGTGTGAAAGGACATGCACAGTGTAGTGGCAGCAAAGTAGCCGACAGACTGGCTAAGAACGCAGCAGTCCCAAGCATTTTTAAACCTAGACCGGCTAGTCTGTTACCGATCACGGCGATAATACGAATAATTAAAGAGAACACACACAATGAATTCAATAAGCTGTGGGAAGAAACAAACAGCTGTCAGCTTGCTAGGGAATTACTAAAATACACACACCAACAAGAATACAGCAATGTATACTACCTGGCAATGTCCAGAAGGAACCTAAATTTTATAACGGGAATCTAGACTGGATACTGTCCGCTAAGAAAACATCTCCATAATATGAGATTAAGCGAAACACCTCTCTGTAGAGGTTGTGAACAAGAAGATGAAACGGTTCAACATGTACTTTGTGACTGTTCTGCCGTCTCATCAATTAGAGAATCCATCTTGGGAGAATGCTGGCCTACTTTGGCGGATATAAGGGAGATGCTCCTAGGCAGCATCGCCACCTATTTCGCAAGATTAGGTTGGTTGGAGGCCTAGGCGAGGCCTACCTACAGGGAGGATGTACAAGGGGCTCAATGGGGCCTAAGTGCTGTGGCTCAATAATTCTTATTGACCACCCTCCCAACCAATTCCAGATTCCAGACTAAAATAATGCAAACGATTAGCAAAGTGATTTTTGTGATATGGAGAACATTTTGTTATGTTTCTCAATATTCCAGCTGAGCAGCTATGCTACTAATCCCCCTGCAGATCTAGAATTACGTTATGATGGCAATATGTACTGAAAATTTGAAAGTCTATTAGTAAACTTATGTGTGTGCATATATGCAAGTAACATTTATTATAAGTGTTCGCTCCCAGTAAATTAATTTCCAATAAACTTAACGAAATATCAACCGACTGGAAAAAATAGTATTTTGTAATTAATAACCTATTTTCACTATTTTAACTTTTTATTTGTGTTGTTGGAATGTTTTATAAATCATTTAAAAAACCTATTTTGGTTTATACCTTTTTTTTAATGCAACGAGGATTTGTAGCTATTATTAAATACTTTATAAATAAAACAAGCGTGTTTTTAAGTTATACTTGCATGGGAAACTTCCCAGAGTTATAAAATTTGCCTACCCAGCGAAAGAGATTAGCCCAAAACAAAAAGTAGTGTTTATTTCTTGCAAAGTTATATTTCATTAAATTCATTTTATATTTATTTGCAAGAATATAAACAACCTACTATAAATTTAAAAATAAAACAGCTAATATTATTGATTTTAATAAATTTTTAAAACAAATAACATGAACTTTGACAAACGTACAACTTGCATAAAACATAAAAATTGTTTTAAATATTTACAGTTTCGTTCTCCATTCCGAAAAGGTCTCTTGGTTCGTTCATAAAAAGTAGCTACTGTTTATTGCACAATGTATACTTACTAATGCGTGAAATGTAACTACTAAAAAAATAGATGCCCACCTAGTAAATAGTCTTCAAAAATGGCCTGGAACTTGTATTTTGTTGGTGCATGTGTTGCTCTTTAATATTCTTTAAATTGCATCTAAGCCATAAAATAAAATTATATGCCCACCTTTGGAAACACACTGTCTGACACTACAATAAAAAACTCAGAAATTCCATTTATTAAAAATAGGCTAGGCATAATTTCATAATTGTTCGTCTTTTTAAATATTTATGAAGTTGTGTATCTATCACAAAATACAACTTTTATTCAATAAACTATTTGGTTTAATGTTTTAAACACTTATGGCTAATATCAAATCAAAATATTGTTATTCACTATTCAATTTGTCAATTTTGAAACTAGCAGCGCCATCTATCGATGGGTGATTTTCGCCTATAGGATATTACATAACGACCATAAAAAGTGAAACTAACACGGGTAGAAATGTTGACACTCGAAGCCGCGCCGAGTACGGAAATCACGCGACACTTTTCAGCGAATTGTGCACAATATTTTTCCCACGACAAAAAAAAAACTATTTTTCATTTCACAATTTAATAATTACTACAATTGCAGCCAAAAGTACCTCAACAACATAAAAATTAGTCCGTCCTTCAAACTTTGGTTGTTAGTGCTATTCGACATGCAGTTTAAGGATCCAAAGAGTCCTCAAAAATTGGAGGGGTGGAAATGAGGTTTTTGGGGGGAGGGAGGGGGAGAAATTTTTGAAAATGTGCTAATTTGGAAGTAGAGGTGTGGGGAGTCGCTTTCTATTTTTTACATGCTGAACCGAATGAGACCAAAATCAAGTCGACAGGATCAACCCTTAACGAATAAAAATGGTTCTAATAGTGGAAAAATGAGAAAAAGATAGGTAAGCATAAAATCATCCAAAAAACCACCTTTTGAATATTTCCATTTATCTAACGCCCTGTATATAAGAATTACTAATATAAAGTGTTTTTTTTTATTTGGAACTGATCTCTTCCAACTGTAACTGAGAACGACAACAAAAAAACCAATCAAAATCATTAAATAGAATTTAAAACGCTTAACCTTGTGCGAAGCATTCATATAAGCGCCACAATAGTAACGCCTTGGGAACCCGAATGTACCCGAAAATAAATTGCGTTCATAGTAATCAGCTCCTGCTTGAGTCACAACCGGCTTCAGTTACCTTGATTCTTTTTTGTATATTTATGGCTAATATACGTTAGATGATCTACGGTACATAATGTTCCAGAGATCACTCACTAAAAATATAGCAAAGCTGGAATCACTTCCTCCTGCATCAGCAAGTGCTGCACAACATTCATATCGTACCTTCTATCAAGTACAGTTGTGGTTCGAGAATAAACTGGTCTACAACAGTGGGGTTGGGTTCGTCGTGGCAATGATTTGCGTAGTAGTACTAGCGAATAGTACAACATGTTCGATGGATAAAATACTTATTAACAAGTACTACATACTTCATGTAAAAATTTTGTAAATACTACATTAATACTGTACTTCTTTTTTTCCTTCTTAATAAAATCTCTTGCGTTTTATCGTATTTTTATTATTAGAACCAGTTTTTATTCTGTAGGGGTTGTTTCTATCGACTTGATTCTGGTCTCAATTGATTCAGCATGCAAAAGAAATAGAATACGACTCCCCACACCTCTACCTAAAAGCGAAATTGGAAACTAAAATAGAAATTAATTTGGAGAGTGCAATAAAATAAAATTCGAAAGTGAATCGAAATTTCAAGATAATATTTGAAAAAATTCTGAAATTATAAATTGGCAACTACAATAAAAAGAAGTGGTCTTTGGAAAGTAAGTAAGAAATTTAAATATGGTAGTTTTAATAAATTATAATGATATACTTTGGGGTTGAAAATAAATTAATTTAATAACTTTCTTAATATGCTCTGAGTATTAATTCTTAGATGATACATGGAATTTTAATATTTTTAATTTTATTTTTTTCCAGCGGAACTTAAGTGGTTCATGACATTACCACCAGTTTAATACAAAGAGGCTGTGAGTACTGGAAAAATAAACTTAGCGTAAATTGTTCCAAAATCAAAAACGGTGATCAAAAGCATAGTACATTTGATGTGAATCAATCTGCACCAATAATTTTAGTAAACAATTAGATCAGAAGATTTAATTAAATCACAAATTGATATATTGAAGAGTAATTGGCTCAAATTATTCGCGTCGGTTTCTAGCGAAATGGGAAAAGCATACAGCTACAAGTGATGGAATGATGGACGTGTCTACGGTTACAGCCAGGTGTGAAGGGGGACCCCGAGGTGGCTGGTGTTGTCGTCTCCGATCCACTTACGCCCCAATTTAATTAGCCTTGATGAATTTTCTCACTAAAAGCTCTGAAGCACTTTCATGTTACCAGTATATTTTTTGTTACTTAACTCTGATATTTGCCAATCGTACAGGTCCGGATTTTATGCAATTTTTGGGAAATTGCCGTGATTTGTTTTAGATTATATAAAATTATTAATGATTCTCTATTACTTCCAATTTACGTTATTTGGTTGTTTTCTTATATCGTTATATATTATGCAATAATTGTTTTCACATTTACTTGGAAGTTATTCTCCTGACGGAAAACGATGAAATAAATACATTCATTTTAAGTTCTTAATCATAATTACGTTAAATATCTAGGAATAACTTTTGATAGACATATGAGATGGAATGTACATATAAAAAACTTGATAATAACTCTTCGCAGCTAGATGTACCTAATACGAAAATAATATACTGCGCATTAATCGAGTCCCGTCTTTCATATGAAATAATTGGTTGGGGCGGGGCCGCCAAATCTCACAAAAAGAAACTAGATATTCTACAAAAGAAACTTTTAAAATTTATGCTTAACGAAAATACTACCCTTCGGTTCTGTTATGTGTGGAAACGAAAGTTTTAAGTAAAGGCAAATTTATTTCTATAAAATTGTTATAACTCAATATAATCTTAAGAATAAATGATTGTATGTAGATCATAATTATTCAATAAGAAATAAGTAAATTTTTTGTTAAAACTGTTTTTCTTCTAAGACTATAGGACAAAAATGATATGAACATACTCAACTAGATTATATAACTTTCTACCAAAATGTATAAAAATACTGCAAGCACGTCTATCTTTAAAAAATAACAAAATCACATATACTTACCGTTAATAGAGACATCATATATCAATTAATGGAACCTTCAATCATACCTAATTTTCTCAATTTAATATATTAATAATATATGTCAATGTGTTGGTCTGTGAAAAATGACATAGGAGTATTTATATGTTGTACGATAAGTAAACAATTGTATATGCATAGAGTTGTTACTTTTTTCTTTTTTTTCAGTAATACAATTATTTAATTTGTACTAATTTCTGTGGCGTTTATTTATTTTTAATTTTTATATAATAAGTAAGCAGAGTAACCACCGTCTGGCAATGATTTTGTGAAGTTGCATTGTTTGCTTATATAACTGTAGACAAATGTATGTACGCATGTAAATAAATTAAAATCTCTCCTCCAGCTACGTAGGGATTTAATTTTGTGGCTCCCTTTTCTTCATATATTCGTATTTGACAAAATTTAAGAATGTGCCTGTTAAACTATCACCGGCTCCTTCGCCAAAATCTTGAATTGTATACAGTGGAAATAAAAAGGTGGGAGGGATTGAGTCGCGTTACTTATTAAAAGAGACATAATATTGGAGGTATAAAGTAAATGACACTTTTATAAACAACTTTTTGGGGCTATCGATTTTTTTTTTGCTTTAAACAAGCACTTTGGGTATTTATAAACAGAAACCTTCAAGAAAATATGTTCGGGAGAATCTATTATTTTCTGTGAAACTATCAAGTACGACAATTTTTAACATTTTTGAAGCAGAATATTGCAATAATCTACTTTTTGATCGCGTTTTTGCGATTTTCTCAAGCTTTCTTATAGTTATTTTTTTTATGAGTGAAACAGAATGTGTTATTTTGAATGGAAATTTAAACTCAAAAGAGCTTAAGTACGGTCCACGTACAAAAAAACAAATAACAGGTTAAAACATAATATATCAGTAGCGAACTCCTCTGTAAAATCCTTATTTTACTATAAGGAACGTAACCAGACCAACAGCTACTCTCCTCTATACAGTATATTTGTTACAATCGAAGCATTTGCCTTGTGTTTGGTAATATGTAATTATTACACTTAACGCGCCAGGCTTGTAACTCGGGATTCAGCGCTCGGCGGGGCACACAGCCCGGAGAGTAGCTGTTGGTTGCAGTCTGGCTATGTTCTTTATAGTAAAATAAGGATTTTATAGAGAAGTTGCACATTTGAACTTAAATAACAAGTTTTTTGTATATTATTTAAGTGAAATTAACACTATAGTCTACTATTTTATTTGTAGAATTTAAAATTTGGTCAATCGACAATTTCGAAAATGTATTAAAGGATAACTGCAAATTTGCCATCTGTTTAAATGTTTACTAACATATTCCAATAAATGATATATAGGGTGTTGTTCGGGGCACTGAGAGCAACATTTATAAAAACGAGTCGGGTAATGGAATTTTCCCCAAGTAAATTGTGCTTTTGATTGGACTAAAAAAGTGTAACAGTTGTACCAAATTTGATCTCATTATGTGCGGCCATTCTGATAGTACACCCCCGTATCTCGAAAATCATTCATTTTAAAGAAGTGTGGGAGTGTTATGAATTGAGCAAAGTGTGTTCTATCTCACATTTCAGTATATCCGTGTAGATTTAGGACACTGTATAAAAATATTAACTAGAAATTACGCTGGACCCTTGTTTTATAAATATTATAAATATGAAAATAAAACTCATGGGCAAAGAGTCACAAATAAACTAATAAACAGAATAAAATGGGTTTTACCCGCCTCTGTATTTTATTATCAAGGCGATATTAGATAGAAACATTTAAGGCACTTTTAAAATTCGCAGGGCAAACTAATTAAAATAACAAAATTTAATACTGATGCTCTGGGGATTCCTGCGTTGTTATTTAAGAGATGAAAGATCGCGAGATTCATTTCGGTCTATTTGCAAAAGGAAATTTAAGCGATAAATTCTTGAATGCCGACATGAAAAAGTACAATTCTCCAGGCGTGATGTCCTATTTCCAACAAGCACATTTTCATCGTGGATTTCACGCATAAAATATGTGTAATTTAGTTTAACAATGATCCAGGTAGTGTTATCAGGAATTCTTAAAATTATATTTTTAAGAATATCTGTCAAATTAAATGATTATTTTCTAATAAACCTCATTGTTGTTATATAATAAAGTATGTCATATAAAATGAAATTTCTCTAAACTGACATCTTTCATTTTAACTAACAAATATTTACTGAGATATTTATTATAAGCAACGGTGGGGTATGCATTCAGCAGTGCATTAGTATTCAGATAATTTTTTAATGAATGCATAACATAAATGATCTTGTTGAGTTTAGCACATACTTCGTCGATATGTTGACTCCAGTCTAAATAACCATCGAGAGTTATTCCTAAGAAGGAAGACGAGTCCTCAATCTTTATGACATAGATGTATAAACATGCTGTATTACTCTACGTCTTCTTTTAAATTTAACACAACAGTTTTTTGCATAATTTATTACTAATCGGTTCTTGTGACACCAATGACTGAATTCTCCTAATATTACTAGAACTTTTGTTTTAACGGTTACAGAATTTGCATCAGATACTACAATTGTGCATACATAAATACCATTCCCAGAGTTATATAATTGGGCAAATCATTAATAAATGTAATAAAAATTAAAGACCCCAATATGTTTCCTTGTAGGGATCCAATATCAATGTCGAATATATCTGACTTTATGTAATTTATTTTTATGATCATTTTTCTCCCTGACAAAAAGATTTATTAATGGGTCCTTGCAAGCCCATAGTACGTACTTCACCATCCACAAAATGTTTGTCAATGGTATCAAATGCCCTCGCGAGATCAAAGAATACAGCTGCAACATGTTGGTTAGCATCTAACTTAACGTTCATACACTGTATATGTTTGACAGTTCCGGTCTCTGTTGAGAACTCCTGAATCTATGCTGGAAGTTTGTTAAAATGTTATTTTCGTTTAAAAAATTTATTTTATACTAATTTTTCGGATATTTTCAAAAATATGCTCAACGGTGATATAGGACGGTAGTTCTCGATATCATGTTGATCGCCTTTTTTAAATACAGGAATAATAGCAGCATATTTTAAAATACCAGGAAACTGTCCCAATGAAATTGATGAATTAATTAAATCCGTGAAAATCACTGACAATTCATTTCTACGTCCTTCAGTCAATTTGACGGATATTAATTTCATCTAAACCGGCAGATTTTTTAGTAAGCAAATTTTTGATAATTAGTTCAACTTCGCTTTCAATAACTGGGACAAAAACCAACGTTTTGGTCATGAATACAGGTGATGTACATTCTAGCAAACCGTACTACCAAAATCAGTAACGCAAAAAAATATATATATTTTTGTTGTTGTTGAAATAGGCTTAAAATGTTACGAAACGCCGAGATTTTAAATTTGAGCGAAAAAGTCTGTCGGCCTGTCTCTCTGTCTGTAACTTCTTTGTGCGCACGTTTACTCTGGAAATTATCAGGAGATCGGGAACTAGATTATATTTTGATCTAATTCCGTTGAAGGGTTCGGAAGTAAATGGGATAAATAAGGGTAAATAGGCAAAGCAAGCAAGTAAGAGTCCATAAAATTGCAATGTAGGGTATGTACGGAAAGTCAAGGTCTCAAATTTTTTTTTTTTTGGCATCAGCCACCTCCCACTATCACCTTCACACATAATAATGAAAGAGAGTTAAAAATATGTGATTTAGTGTGCATACAAGAAGGAAACTGCTCAAAAAATTTTTTTGACGTTAGCCACCACCTCTGCCACCCCCACCCCATTATTAAAGGGAGTACAAAATTAAATTGGGATTTGGTGTGTATTAAACAGAGCTGGGTGGGATTCGAATCATTCAGAATTCGAATCCTTTTTGAGTATTCAAAAGCGGTATTCGAATACTTTCATGTAAAAGGATTCCTGATCCGGATTCGTAAGACAAATGAAAAAGGATTCGAATCCCTTTTTCACGAATCCTTTTTCGCGAATCCTTTTTTGTGGTTCCGATATTTCTTACGCAAGCGTTGTGCATTATGTTATTAAGTGTAGGGAGCGTGAAGCCGCACGGAGTCAAGATCTTGCCTATTGTAACATACTGACAGGCAAATAGCATGTATTTTGGTAGGTACTTGTCAGTGCTACCAATCGGTAGACAATAGTCCAACTTGCGGGTTTTTTAGGTGTTGCGGACATTTTTCAGACTAAAATATTTCGGACAATTTCGGGTATTTTGTCTGTTCTTAAAAAGAAGGAGAAAATCAATTTTTAAAAAGTCCACGTTTCGTTGTTATTTTAAGATATCCTCAAGACTATTTAATTTAGGTCTTCCTTGTATAAAATTTAGTTTAAAAAGTTGTAAGAAATATGAAATAGAACGCATAAAAGACATTTAAGCATTGAACTTCCAACATTGAATAGAATCTAATACCTATTGATTAAATTCTAGCCGACATTGAAAATTTAAGGCCTAAAATATTGCTAACTTCCATGTGTTTTATTTATGATATAAATTTTAAAATTAAGTGTTACAAAAAAAACATGAATTAGATAATTCTGAGGATGTCTTAAAATAAAAATGCAACATCGACTTTATAAAAATTGATTTTATCGATCTTTTTACCACACACCAACCAATTCAATAGCGTAAGCTTAACGTTAAAATAAAGTGCAATTTATTAATATCTTTTTATTTAATCAATCAATCACTTACATATATTATATAATCAAGCAAAGTACTAATCTATTCACCATAATATTAAAATAGAAAATAACAAGTGTTACTGTAACAATAAATCTGAAGTTAACTTGAGGATTCGGATCCGTGATCCGAAAAGAGGATTCGAATCCTGTGATTTGAATCATTTTTTAATATATAAAGGATCCGAACCTAGTATCCGTGATTCGAATCCTTTTCGATGATTCGGATTCATGATTCGAATCAATTTTTAGAGGATTCGACCCAGCTCTGGTATTCAAGAACCAAGGGACCCTAAAATTTATTTGGCATTAGCCACACCCTCTACCACCTCCATTGCCATCCTATTAATTAAATTGGGGTTGGATACAAAATCTGGATGTGGAAGTAGTGATTCCTTGGACAGCGGTTTCTTATTATTAACAAACTTTGTTAAGTATACTTCAAATATATTTGTAATCTTGTTTGGGTCATTGATATCCAGATCGTCTTGATTAATTGATGTAATAATTTTGTTATTATTACAAGAATTTAGTTTAAAATAGTTAATTAAAATACAAACAGTTCTTGTTTTGTTATCTGAGAGATCTTTTCTGTATTTGTTTTTTTAATGCTTTGTACCTTTCAGTAGTGTTTTAGTTTCTGAGATTTTTAAACCATTTTAATTTTTCTAATTCTCTTAAATCATTATTTAAAGTTAAATAGAGAACTTAATTTTGCCAGTCGCTTGTTTTTTTATTCTTAAAGTTATGGATATTGCAAGATACATTGAAACACCACATAAAATATGGTATGTAGAATCATTAATATTAACGTTGATATCACTATTACATTTTGGTATAGAAAAACCTTTATATAAACATTTAAATTCATGTATTGAGAGTTCATTGTTTTGTGTGATGTAAAGGGCGATCAAGTTATATGATTAGCTAGATTGAAAGGAGGATTACAATAAACCAGTTGGCCATGATGGTCAGAGAGACCTGGGTAGAAATTTTCACATTTTGTAAATTTTGGGTCACTGGTGACGATATAATCTATTGTGGTTGGCGTAATACAGGAGTAGTTTGAGGCTATTCGTGTAGGCTCAAAAACTAAAGAAGTTTGATTAAATGACAAATATGTCCGATTGAACTCGAGAGCTAGTATTGCTGAGCATACCTAGCGAGGTGGGTTCGATCTCCACCTACTGCAAAGTAATTTTCAATTATGAATTATAACAGAGGAAGTGGTTCGAATCCCACTATAGACTCTAGGGCCCTGTCTCCTTTATTCACACAAGTCTATGCTTAAGAGAATCATTCGTGTGATCTGGAAGACGGTTAAAGACATTTAAAAAACATTTTTTAAGAACCACAGAGACAAGAAATTTGTATTTGGACAACTGCATAAATGTCTATGGTCTCTAAATATTTATTATACAAAAGTTTTTGTTCAATGTTATAGTTGTACATTCAATGCATAATTCGACTGAAAATCTATTAAGATATTGTACATATATTTAGTATCCACAAACATGTATGTTGGGTATTTCGTCGGTAATTAAATAAAAAAAGAAGCAAACCTTATACCCTCTTGACACTAGTTGACGTTTCGATAAACTTTATTGTCTTCTTCAGGACTACAAAATATATTAAAATAAATTTAGCCATATTAGGTATATATTTAAATGATTAATTTGAAACAATGCTAGTTGATTTTTTGAACATCACAATATTAATTTGTAACAGAAATTTAAAGGATTAAAAAAAATTTAAATTTAAAAACAATTTTGAATAATATATAAATAATTATGTTATTTTATGATTTTATTAAATCACACTAACCTAAATAGGTGATAGGTTATCAGCCATTAAAATTGATATTATTAGAATTAATATCGTTAACAGTTTAAGATACTATAGTAGTTTGTGCAACAAGAGTGGATATGGATAATCCAATCGAGTTGTAGTTGTAGTATACTTTTTCTACAACCGGATTAAGAAAAACTACAAATAATAGTTTTAATCAAATTTTAATACACAAACTTAGCTTTTGCTAAATCTTATGCTCTATAGGTGCAAACATTTTATAAAAGCTTCAGTAGCCTAGCGATTATATGTGAAATGCAAGAGATCATAGGTTCAATCCCCACATATAACTACTTTTTTTATCATAACATATCTCTAAAATTCTGTATATAATAATTTCAATAAAATTTTAGGTGGTATACCGTTTATCGATTCTTCACTGAAATCACTCATTTTAAAATATTTTCTAACTCAAACTGCGCGAATACACACTGACAATTACTTTGACAGCTTACGCACTAACTTGAATTTTTTAAATCGAGTAGTTGCCTATGTACTTCTGGTCGATTTTATATCCATCCTAGAACGTATATGGAATATATTCGTTCAGTTAACTGGAATGGCCCACTTTTCCGTTCCACAGACTGTACGGAAAACAGCAAATTTACATAAGGGAGTAGAAAAAATATATATATAAATATTAAAATGTGTATTCGTCTTTTATCGCAGTCATCAAAACCATAATTTGATAAATTTTGTTATTAGATTATTATAAAAGCTACTTAAATTATCTGTGCTGTTTTTTTTTATTTATGGTGTTGTTATATTTGTTAATTAGTATCACTTCACTCATTAATCTTTTCTTGTAATTTTGTTCCTTGTCTAAAATCTTTACATCAGCAAATATAAAATCGTGGTTTGACTCAAAATGATGTGTTGCAATAGCTGTATTTTCTTTCATTGCATGAGCATGTATGTTCTTTAATTCTATTTTTAACAGTTGGTTTGTTTATCCGATATATACTGCACCACAATTACAGGAAATTTCATAAACTAAATGTGATTTATCTCCAGAAGATAATTTAAAACAGAATATTTTTAGTCGCAAAATCCTTATTTTACTATTAGGAACGTAACCAGACTGCAACCAACAGCTACTCTCCGGGCTATCTGCCCCGCCGAGCGCTGAATTACAAGTTACAAGCCTGGCTCGTTAAGTGTAATAATTGCATATTACCATCAAAACGCTAATGCTTCGATTGCAACAAACGCCAGCCGAAAGACTGATCCTATTTAAAGGAGCTCTCGAAGGAGCAATCGAAGCATTAGCGTTTTGATGGTAATATGCAATTATTACACTTAACACGCCAGGCTTGTAACTTGCAATTCAGCGCTCGACGGGGAACATAGCCCGGAGAGTAGCTGTTGGTTGCAGTCTAGTTACGTTCCTTATAGTAAAATAAGGATTTTATAGAGGAGCTTGCGACTAAAAATGTTATGGTTTAATATTTCGCCCTCTAAAAAGCACATTTGAAGAAGATAATTTGTCTTTCATAGCTGAATATAAGTTTCCAATATTTTTTCTAGAATATAGAGCACATCTCATCTTAAAGTTCTTCATATTTGAGCTGAGTTTACAGTGTGGCTAGTATGAATCATTTTAATTCTGATAATAGAAAAAAAATAGAAGGCTAAATATGCCTATTAATATGAAAATAATTTATAATTTTAATATTGTTTAGGAAAATCAAAGATACTATTTTTAAAAGCAGTTTTTTAAATTAAAAATTCTCCTTAATAATTACAACGCAGATATGCATTTTTCCAGCAAGATAATATCAATAAAAAATCTACTTAATATATTTACTTCCTTCTGAAACTCCGCCCCTGTTCGCAAATGTTACATTTCACGAACAAGAATGAAATCTCAGCCGAAGCATCCAAGTTAGTTAGATTCCATTGTTTTAATTAGTTTGCCCGGCCACGGCTGAAATGTATCTTGGCAGTTCAAATTTGACGCACTTAGAACGGATTCATCTCGTTTATTTTTGTGCCGAAGAGATTTGTTCGAAATAATTTATATGCGAAGCGATTTACTTAATGAATACGTTAAAGGTTTCCAATTAAAAAAGTCAACAAGAATATTTGTCATTCGCTTGTTATCTCATTAATTCGCTTAATTAGGATTGATTATACCATCGAAGTTTCAGTAATTCAAAATGTAAATTTTTTAATGAACGTTAATTTCGAGCTAACAAGATTATTTATCATCATTACAGGGAATGTTTTCGCCGACGATAATTGACACGCGATTTAAGCAAACTTTTTGTATTACGATACATTTAGTCGATTTTGCTACAGTGAGTAACTATTTATTACTTTAGCGGTAAAAATAACCCACCGCGCACAAAGGTTGTTTTTGGAATCGTTTGGTTACCCCATCGTCGCAGTCTCCTTCTGTGCCATGGGACCACACCACTCGCCTTCCGCAACCGAGCTGGTCAGTTGCATACCTGCTCCAGCTAAAACTTCAAATGCAGCTTCGTTTTCAGTCGATTAAGACTTTAAAAAAATGATGGAGCGTTCAAGTGGGACAAAATCATCCGGAGGTAAAATACCCTCCCGATCGGATCTCCGGGGGAGGGTGCCCACAGGGACACCTCATCGAATGTCGAAAAAACACCGACAAGTTAAATCCAACAAAACTAATTCTTTCATCTACGGCGCTTGGAATGTTCGTACTTTGAACGACAGCACTCGCACCGATCGGCCTGAAAGAAGAACTGCTCTAATAGATAGAGAACTTCACCGACTCAATGTTGACGTTGCAGCTCTCAGCGAAACTCGATTTTTGGAGGAAGGCTCTCTCACAGAAAAGTACTACACCTTCTATTGGAAAGGTCTTCCCACCAATTCAAGAAGACAACATGGAGTAGGATTTGCCGTTCGGAATCAACTTGTATCCAACTTAATACAAGTACCACAAGGCCTATCCGAGCGTCTAATGCTGCTACGCTATGAGCTATCAGATGGCAACCCGGTAAATCTAATAAGTGCCTACGCTCCCACTCTGGATGCAAGTCACGAAACCAAGGAAAGCTTCTATCAACAGCTGGAAGAAACCCTCTGTAGAATACCTAAAATGGAACGACTCGTTATTCTTGGCGATTTTAACGCTAGAGTAGGGAGAGATGCAGACACCTGGCCAGGCATCATAGGTAAGAACGGTTTGGGCAACATGAACGCTAACGGTCAACTACTCCTAACTAAATGCGCCGAACATGATCTAGTTATAACAAACACCATTTTCCGACAAAAGGATAAATTTAAAGGCACCTGGCGTCACCCCAGATCAGGTCACTGGCATCTACTGGACTATGTTATCGTACGTAGGAAGCATCTCAAGGACGTCCAAATTACAATGGCGCGCATTGATAGCGAATGTTGGACCGATCATCGTCCTGTTGTCTCTAAAATGAAAATTGTTATGAGACCCAAACACCGAAGAACTCAAGTAAAACGTAGACTCCGTCTCTGTATTAGTAAATTGCGTGACCAACAAGCCGTCGAACAGCTAAAGCAAAAAGTTCAAGAGAATTTGAGTGCACTAGAGGAAACCAATTCTGTAGATGTCGCTGCTACCTGGACACAAATTAAAGACAGTTTAAAAAGTGCGAGTGAGGAAATTCTTGGCACTGCAGCAAGTAAAAAACAGGAGGACTGGTTCAATGATAATGAAGTTTTCATACAAGAACTTCTTGACCACAAACATACTGCCTTCCAAAACGCTATCAACCACCCCAATGACCCATCAAAAGCAGAAGCTTTTACCCAATCTAAGTATGAAACGCAACGCGAAATTAGAAGAATAAAGAACGAGTGGTGGGCAAGCAAGGCCAGAGAAATTCAAAGGTACGCCGATTCACACGACTACAGGAATTTCTTTCAAGGAGTAAAAGCAGTGTACGGCCCCAGTCGGAAAAATATGTGCCCTATTAAAGATTTAAATGGAAATCTCCTCAAAGAAGACCAGGAAATAAGAGCCCGATGGAAAGAACACTACTCTAACATTCTTAACCAGCAAAGTCAAGCCGATCACGATATTATAAATCTTGTCCCTCAATATGATACCTTCGAAGACTTAGATAAACCACTAACAACGGAAGAGATCTTAACCGCCATTGGGCAGCTAAAAAATAACAAATCTCCCGGCGCCGACTCACTCCCAGCTGAGATCTTTAAAGCTGTGTCGTCAGAGCTCATACCCTACCTCAAAAAACTGTTTGATGTAGTGTGGGAAAGTGGTCAAGCTCCGCAGGAGTTTCGTGATACACTTTTAATCAACCTCTTCAAAAACAAAGGGAGCGCTGCGGACTGTGGAAATTACAGGGGTATAGCTCTCCTGGCTGTTGGAGGGAAGATACTCACTAAAGCGATGGCAAATAGGCTAACACCTGTTATGGAAAAGTTACTTCCTGAAACACAGAGTGGCTTTAGACCAAGCCGAGGCACATCGGATTTAATCTTCACACTTAAACAGCTTCAAGAAAAAGCACTCGAACATCAAGGAGAAATTCACATGGCCTTCATTGATTTAACCAAGGCGTTTGACTCGGTGGACAGGGAAGTGCTCTGGAAAATTATGTTCCGCTTCGGTATCCCTAGAAAATTTGTGGAAGTATGTCGCAGTCTACATACAAACAACAACGCCCAGGTTATGTATAATAATGAGGCAACCGAACCTTTCCAAACCCTCACTGGAGTTAGGCAGGGATGTGTCCTGGCACCCCTACTCTTTAATTTGTTTACCACTGCTCTAACAATTATTGTTGACAACAAACTGACAGTCAGAGGAATAGGTCTCAGATACCGTTTTGATGGCGGTCTCTTTAACATAGGGCGCTTTAGAGCTTTCACGAAGACACGCACACGATTCATTTGTGATCTCCAGTATGCGGATGACTGTGCACTTTTAGCCTCTACGCCGGAAGAGCTTCAAGAACTTTTAGATGTGTATGCTCAGAGCTATGATTCCTTGGGACTTAAAATCAACATTGGAAAGACTAAGATTATGTCAACTCCTCATCAAGTGAACCAAATAGACATTACACTTAACGGAAATTCTCTTCAAGTGGTGGATCAGTTCAATTACTTAGGCAACGTTGTTAATGACAAAGCAAACATGGACAGCGAGATTCGCAATAGAATTAACGCTGCATCTAGAGCACTCTGGGGAGTTAGAGAGAGAGTATTTGACAACCACGACCATGCTTTGTCAACGAAAATGGCTGTCTACAGAGCAGTTGTCATTCCAACACTGCTATATGGATGTGAAAGCTGGGTCACTTACCGTCGTCATGTGAAAGAATTAGAACATTTTCAGCAAAGACACCTCAGGAGTATGATGAAAATCCGTTGGTTCCATCACATATCAAACGCGGAAGTACTCAGGAGAGCAAACAGCCTTCCAATTGAGGTGCTTATTTCAAGAGCACGCCTAAGATGGGCAGGTCACGTTCATCGTATGCATGATAACCGCCTTCCTAAATGTACACTTTATGGTGAATTGCTGAGCGGCAGAAGAAGGCGTGGCGGTCAACGAAAGAGGTTCAAAGACGCTCTCCATGAAAATCTAAAATCGTGCGGTATTGCAGACGAGCAATGGGAACAACTTGCAGCGGACAGGACCGAATGGCGAGGGGTTGTGGCCAGCTATCAAGGAAATGTTGCTGCAAGAAGGCCGAATCCAAGACCTAACCAGGTCTATGTTTGTCCTGACTGCGGTCGACATGTGCTCTCCCGAATTGGCCTCTATAGCCATAGTCGTGTGCACCGTAGATGAATGGGAATTACAATAGACTACACCTTTTACTTGTTTTTTATTGTACACAATTTATCGACTGTAACATTTTTATACTCGGACTCGAGTAACGGCTAATATAATATAGACAAAGCAAGTAATTTATCAGGGACACCAACAAAAAATTTATTAATAAGAATATTATGATTCAGAAGATCGAACTCCTTAGATAGATTAGTGTAATATATTACGTTCACTTGCCCTTATAAGGACTTTTAGCTTTTGTGATGTACTAACTTTTCTGTTGTACTTGGAATAGGTAGAGATTCGTCAATCAGAGCCAGGGAAGATTTTTCTGATTCCGTCCACCTTTGTAACGTCATTGCCGGCATAGATCCATGTTTACTATTATGCGACTTAGATTTGGGATAACCACATGTGTTAGAGCACTGTGCCTGTAAACGGAAGATCGCAGGATCAGATGCTAGGCTGCGCTAAAAATATTAACACGTGATGATATTTGTAGGAACTTTGAAATATTAAGAGATTACTACGGATTGGTTATTAGATGGGCGCTATGTGGAGGCGCGTGAAGGCAGGGGCCCAGAGCTCTAGGAACAGTTAAGAGAAGTTCCCCCGTGGTGAAGACGGGGGCACGGAAGCGGAGCCCCAGGCACGACAGAGACGAGAGCCGGGGGGTGGGGGGGGGTTGTAGAGCGAGTGATTTTTTAAATTTACCGCCATAAAAAGGGGCGTGGTTTTGTGCTCTTTGATTGGCTGAAAAGGTGGAGGTGTGGATACAAATTTAATTGGTCCTAGTAAGACAGACGCGCAATTTCTGTGCAGAAAGAATGGAATTTTATCTGGATCGGTTGTCAACTTCGATTTTAAGTTTCAGTAAACGCTAAGATGTATTCAGATTGAAAAGTGATACTGTGATTGAGAATAATGTTGGTTTTAGAGTTGAAGCTTCGCACGTTTTAATAATATATTTCTCTATTAGATGCATTTTGTTCAAGATGCTGATACTGCATGGGCATCTAGGAAGAGTCTGTATTGTGTATGGGGATATTTCAAATTGATTGCTACTATGTTCCGAATAAATCGCGTTTGAATTTTGCTAACCTCTCCCTAGAAATCGGACAGCTATTATCCCACGCCGTGTGATCAACATTATATCCAGGTTTAACTTTACTGGAATTTATACATTTTGATACCATTGTGTGATTACCAGGATGTCGTATTAAATCGCGAGTAGATTTTACAATAAAACCTGCTCCAACAAGGGTGGCAATTTGAATCGGATTGAATAAATTAAAAGAAATGTAGAAAATGTACAACGTTCAAGATTTTAAGCTTAATAGTATTATCATAGGCAAGTGTACTAGTAACTGAAAGAAAAGGACTATACTGCTTTTCAAATTACGTGAAAACAAACATTAGCAAACATTGAATTCTTCACGGAGAATGCTTCATAAATCAAAAGTTAACAATGTTTACGACTTACAAAACCTCCACAGAAATAGTTTGTAATATGACAATAATGGCGGTCAACTAGTAGAATTTCTATTTTCCTTCTAATACGTACATTTGTCACAAAGATCTGTAGTATAGTACGTTTAGGCAAGTTATGTTATATTAATTACATTTGTTTTTAGTCTTGAATTATCAATAATTTCCATGGTAATCTTAAATACACCACGTACAGCATTTACACTTTTCATATTTGACAATTTGTATGTTAAAACTTTGTTGAAATTCAATGTTTTGTTTGTTCAACATATCTCAATTTACAGTTCTCACATTTTCAAAGATGTCGAATATTCTGATTCATGAGATTGCTTCTAGTTTTCAAATAGTTGGTAAGAAAACTGGCAGCGTCTTCGTATTTTGTTAGATATTTCATTAAACATGTGTACTGAGTAACTTTTAAATTTATACAAGTATTTGTTTTCTTAATACAGATTTATTTTGATTTATTTATTGGAATATAAACGTAATGAAGAATATATCTAATCACTTATATCTCAACAACAGTTCTAATTATTTTCACAAAAATACAAAGTCGAGTTTGTTATTTACGAATTATCACTGACTTAATTTATTCTCTTTTGGTCATCAAAAATACAATCGCAGCAATGTTCTATTATTTAAAGTAAAAAGTAATTAAAAATAAATTTCCTTTACAACTTGGCTTGCAATTGTAATAATATAAGATGGAATCTGTATAGTTAGTGCACTAAGCGAAATTTGCGGGAATGGCTTAACGGTTAAAATTTAATGAAAACCTTTTAAAAGTTACCTAAATTATATTAAAAATAAATAACCAGGCTAGTAGTCTACTTAGAGTATAAAATAATGCCAGAGGAAATGAAATACGTATATCAGTCAAAGTTTGGTATAAAGGCTACAACCGCGTATATAAGGTTAATTTTTAAGGTTTAAACATGAGTTAATATTAACTAGGAGAATCTACTTTGAACAGTACAGATAATGAGTTAGTATAGGTACATGAAATTTATACAGTTATGAAGAAACTATTTTTATTATAGTCTTTATAGGTATAGAGTTATGGCTAAATTGCGTCAGAGATTGTCAAAATCTCGAAATCTCCCATTTCATCCCCATGCTAACTTTGCTTCCTAGCAAGTCGTAATATTATTATAGACAACAAGAAAATGTTAACAGACACCTATTTCCAGAAAAAGTGAATCATCTACGAGGGAAAAAAGATCAACCCACTTTCAAGTATCTAAACCAGACAGTTTTGAAGTTACAGTTGCTTGAAGATTATTGGTCTTCAGATGGACTACATAACCATAGCGCTTCATCTAGAGAAATTAGTCATTCCACCATCTAATAACTTTTGTGCGCATTAAGTTTTAATTCATTTTGCCTGGGACGAGCCATACTTTGTTTGCTTGAGTTTTTGTAAATATTTGACAAGCAGCCTATCTATGCTCTTTATTAATTAGCCTTTTAAATTAATCATGTAAAGGTAGTTTGATATTTGTATAATTTATTTGTTATCTATGTGCCGCATCCTTTATTTTGAAGTATTCAATTTATTCAATTGTATTGTTTATTGCTATTTTATTTTGTATTGTCTCTGTTCCACAAAAACAATTAATTTTGGTTTTATATGCTCAATTAGCATATACTGGGATCATATGGGCCAGCAATATTTCAGTTTGATTATACAAGTCAATAGTACAGCAATTTCATAATATTAGTATTGCTGAACCCCTCACAGTTTCTTATTATTAGAAAACATAAGCCTGACGCTATAGTGAAATGAATTATGTTCTTTAAAATTTCGACATTTATCAAAAATAACTCCAAACTGTAACCGGCTTCTGCGAAATTTGACCCTTCATGTGACAATTGTATTTGATAAAGCTATTGTATTTGATAGATTTACGCATTTTAGAAAATATGTTACATTTAGATACTCCGAAAGGCAATATCGTTTATAACAACAAACAGAAGGGCACAATGCGAATCCCTGGGGAACGCTGGATATAGCCAGGATATCAAACAACCCAAAACTCCGATATTCCACATACTGACGCCAACTCTTCAGATATGAATAGAAAATATTTAATCACATCACAGAAAACTCAAATTTACTCAAGTTTTATTTAACGAAAGACAATAATCTAGTTTATCAAAGGACTTGAAAAAATATATGGAAATGATATCAATCATCCTGTTTGCATCCAATTTCATAAAAATGAATTATATAAGACATTTAAAGTTGGTCTCTGTAGGTTTACCAGCAACAAGGCTATGTTGATCTTGTATTACCTTATACGTTGTACCGGAAACGTGTTTTCGGCACCAATCCTAGTTTAAGTGATAGGACACACTACACTCAAGCTGAGTACGCAAGGCTGAGTAACTCAAGTGGAGAAAGTATACTCCAGTGGGTCAGTTTGGGAAATTATACTTTCACAAACATACAGTAAAACTCAGAATTTTCAATAATCACAGTTTATTCAATTAAGCCTACTATTTATAATTCTACTTCTCTAACTACTGATTATCTACCAAAAATCTATAAATGATTAATTACCGGAAGGAGCAAGCAAAGCACCAGTACCAGGTGACTCAGGTGACAGGGATAGCAAGCACTAAATGGCAGC
Organism: Leptura quadrifasciata; assembly: GCA_963675555.1. NCBI lineage: Eukaryota > Metazoa > Arthropoda > Insecta > Coleoptera > Cerambycidae > Leptura > Leptura quadrifasciata. The sequence goes on from OY776673.1 coordinate 211,392,653, forward strand.
ACAGACTGAACAAGCGATAAGCGTTAGCACGAAGTAAGAGATAACAAATGGCAATTACTAAAACGAATAAAAAGCGATGCAGACTAGATACGGATACTAAGTGGGAGAACCAACACCACAGTTATATATATATACATATATAAAATTACAGTGCAAAACTATACAGAATATATGTACATGTGATACTTGGCTAGTGCATATGCTGCTACTACTTATGGATCTGAAACATAGGTGCATTAGTGAAACCTGAAAAATTAAAGTATGGTTAGAAAACAATTAATTTTAAAATTCTACGGCACCTCTCATGCAGGTTTACTACAGAAGGACACCTTCAAATTAAAATTACAACCAGAAATACATGTAATGCCGGTTGAAAGGAAGTGACCTGGACCCTCGTGAGTGGACTGAACTTGGTCTCGTGGAAGTAGTTAGCGATGTTGCACTAGCTAAATTTACCTATCAGTTTACCTTCCTTCTATGGTCTTACTTACTGTCGGATATGGGCACGTCTTCTCTCGTTGGACAGTACAGCAGATGCTTCCCTGAATCAAAGACCCTGTCCCCAAACTGTTATCAAAAGGTGTTTACCAGTTGAAGTGCACATGTGGTAAGAGCTACATCGGACAAACAGGACGGAGTATCCAGTACAGAATCAAAGAACACCAGAGGAATACCAGATTTGGATACCCGGATAGGTCGGCGATAGCAGAGCATGTTCATATTAACGAGAGCCATAAAATCGACTACAATGACGTCAATATATTAGACAGGAATACGCGCTATTATCCGCGAATCATTAGGGAATTACTGGAAATTATGAAAAACATGAACAACTTTAACAGAGAGGATGGGTATCGACTGAGTAACACGTGGAGACTGGTATTGCAAAGTACCAGCACCGTAGTAAGTCACGGTCAACCAAACACAACGAATGAGCAGCGAAGCGAATCAAGCACGACGAATGACTAGAGAAGTGAAGCGGTGCCTAGGTATATAACGAGGGGTGTAACACAACAAATTCAGTCTTTAGAATCCTCCTGAAGAAGCTGACAGGATGATTAGTGAAACGTCAAGTGAAATTCGACGACCACGGCAAGACCCGGAATAAATTACTTCATTAGACAACGGCCGTGAAAACCTGCATTCTACTAAGCCTTTGTTGAAAATACTGGTAACAGCGAGCATAAGAGCTGATGGAGAAAGCTCAATACTGCTGACAATTTGTGAAAACTACTAGCAATAAATTCCAATATGGAGGCATAACGAAAGCTCAGATTGTTTTCCACTCTTCGGAAATGAGTTATATCCAAATATTGCAATTAAGAAATTAGTGGGATTTAGTATATTGGATTCTGTTTAGTTTACATATATTTTTGTTATTTCTGATACTTTTTCTTGGTTATTAAGATGGAGAATCTGTGAAATATACTTCTTTAAGAAAATATGCATCTTTATCAAAGATGGGTTCAGTTAATAAATGATTAGTTTTCTTTCTACGCACCATAACCTAATCAAACAATCCCTTGTGGCTACATGTACATTTTATAGCGAAAAGTATGAAGCGTGAAACGATGTAATCAAACTTAATTAATTAAAAAAGTTTGATGAAAACCAATTAAATATGGATACAATAACGAACTGGGCCGACCGACGGTAAAGTTACTACGATTCCGAAGTGAACAGCATCTCGAGAGCTATAAATCCGTACATATTTGGTATTTTATTATGCTGCTTTATAGTGAATCTTTTCTCTTACAGATTCGCCATAATCCTATCTAATTTAATATTATTATTCTCACTTATTCTTGAATTTGTGTCTGCGCGCCTTAATTCGCAAATATTTTATGTGACAGATACCTTACACGAAATTCGAAAACAAGAATTCTCTAGCGTTATATTGGTAATTTTATACTGAACATGAAACTTTAAGATGAATGCAGGGAGCGGTTTGGTATGTTTTATTAAGATCAAACAAATTTTAAATTTCAAATAAATCTCACATTGTAGTTGAAATTGCTTTTCCCTGGTGCGGCAAGAAAATAAAACACCTGTATGTTTACTTTAAAGTAGCTTAGGATTTGATTAGCCGAATATAAGTACGTATAATTTGATACCGAAACTAATATAAATGATTCCAATCGTTTATTAAACCTTAATTCATAAGAGATGACTTCTAGATTAAGATAATTGCATTTACATGTTCATAAAATTTCTCTTGTGGCGTTAAAGCGCTTACATTTAAAGTTGATAATGGATAAGATTAATTATGTAGTTAAGTGATGTACCACGTGAAATTAAATAGAATATATATCCAGTTTAATCTAGGCCTTTAATCTCACTATCACATGTGATATTTTGTACATAAAAAATTGTAAATGAGAGGGAAAATTTATGAGTGATACGATTACCACCACGGAAATAAATCTACGGTGACCCTAAACAGAATCTTGCCCTAAAACGTGTTCTCCAGCCAAATAAGCTACGCTTGAAAGCAGTGTCGGACCAGCTGTGCTGTGTAACAGAAAAAGTGATGCTATAAGCGGGCCCGGTATAAGCAGTTGTTTGTGTTGTCATAGATCCTCTCAAATATAGCAAAATATTTCTAAAACTAAGCTCTATACCTTCAACAGATTTCGACAATAAGGAAAACTGAAATAGCACCCAGAGGAAAAACCAGAGCCTTCTAAGCAATATTCAGATTTTGAACACCAACATAAGTGATAGATATTAGTTAAGTCAGTATGTTATTTGACCTTGCAAATCATCAGGCGTCGGCGATCTTTTGAGGGCTTGTTGGGGGACTATTCGAAGGGACAATGCCAAGTTATCGGAAAGTTCGGGCGATGGGGTTCGCTACCATAATGGAAAGTATCTCTCCGGGAATAACTCAGCAACCGATCAAACTAGAAAAATGTTTTAAAAAGCATTTTAAAAGTTGTTATAAGTAGTATAGCTTTATTTATACTTTTTTCATAACATAAATGGTTTTTAATTATTTCGCGCATTATTTCGCGGCAAAATTTTAATTTTGTCGATTTTTTTTTCTGTCGTTGTAGCTCTTGAAAAAATCTACAGGATAGTATTTCTTTTGTTTACCTCGTGTGAACACTTCAACCGGTAGCGTGCCCGGAAAAGTCGGCCTCCGGTGCACTCATGAAAAAGTGGTTTCCATACCACCCGAAAAGTAGAGTTTCTTTCGTGGTTTCCCCAGGAGGCCTAAATCATGATTTACGTCACGTCACATTATTCCCGATACTTTTTGTAACTACTTTCTCCTTCTTCTTTTGGCTGACTCTAGTCTCAAACAAAAAACAACAATAAACAAAATAGCTGCAAGAATCATCATAAATAATGTGACGTGATAGCAAACCGTGGATTAGGCCTCCTGGGGAAACCACGAAAAAAAAACGCACCAGAAGTTCTACCTTCCGGGCTGTGTGGAGACGAGCTTACCATGAGTGCTTGCGAAGGCCGACTTTTCTGAGCGCGCTACGGTCTCAAGCATTCACGCGAGACAAAAAGAATCTGCAGGTTCTCTTAAGAGCTACAACTTTGGTGTCTTGTATTTTCCTTGTAAATGTAGCCGTTTACGAGAAAAAATTAAAAAGGACAAAAAGTAATTTCGAGTGAAATTTAAAACTTTGCCGTGAAATAATTGAAACGCTGTTAATCGTATGAAGAAAGTGCTCATAAACAAAGTTGTAGTACTATTGAAAATCTTTAAAATGTTTTTTAAAATTCTCTTCTAGCTTGCATGGTTTTCTTCTAGCTTGAATTCAAATAAAATCGTCGGCGACACATTTTCCAATATGGCGGCAAACCCCACCACCAACCGAAATTTCCAACAACTCGGAATTATACCTTCCAATAGTAGCCAATAAGTCCTCAAAAGATCGACGACGTCAGGTAACAGATAATTTCCATATAATAGAGAGTTATTGAGCAACCAAGATAACGTACCGTTATCAAGATACGTTAACTTTATTTTATTATGTATCTGCAAATAGCGTGTTACCAAAAAGAGACTTATTGAACAGCTTAATAATCAGGAATCGTTATCTTTAACCAAAGATAAGAAAATTTAGTATCTTTGACAGCCTGACCTAATCTGATCCTGCTTTTACAGTATTTGGATTTTGAAACTTTGACACCAGTGTGCAGTTTAGTAAAAACATAACCTCAAGAAACATAAGTACAATGTTAGCGTACATATATAACGTTAACTTTATCTCTCCGTAAATAACGTAGACCATTAACGTTAACGTATTTCCTAACTGAAACTGCACATGTGTAGATGTCAAAATAACGTTATGGCATTTTAAGTCTGGCTGCTCAACAATTCCGTAATAATTGGAGCAATTCAATATTTAGACATATTGGTAGTATATTTAGTAGCCATAAGGATAGGTAGATGTATACTACTTTAGCGACTTTACCGATTCGCAAGTAGACACTTCTTGCAGTAGCCCATCTAGTACAACTACTAGAAAAAGAAAACATGAATAAAATAAAATAATAACTAATATATGTAAAAATTTAATAAAAATCAAGTGAATTTTTGAAAAAAAAAATTATGTCTTACCTTCAAGAGTTTTTTTTATCTAAATATTTAAAACCTGCTCACAATCACTTTTTATTATTGATATTAAAATTTCTATAATGAATAATTACATATGCACTTGTGCGCGCATACGTATAATACTGAAAATCAGGGAAAATCGCAGTGCGCATGTATATACCAAAAATGACAAAAAAACCTTCTAAAATAAAAAAAGTTATTTTTTAATTACATCACGTGAAAGTACATAAAAATATCTTCATTTTGGTAAAAAAAAATCGTTCGGCTATTTGGGTAAATTGGGGAACGTTTTGAAAATTTTCTGGAATTTGGACTAAAAATGGAGTTCCGGCAAAACTGTTGGATATTTTTTGCTAAAATTTGGCAGACTATTTCTCAGTTATATAGGTTACTTCCGTCTAAAATATCAATATCATGTTCAACGTTCTCGAAAAAGGGGGGCTATGTTTCATCCGTGTCACAGAACTTTTGTGTTTTAAGCCTTTTTATGCAACCTTTTCATTGACTATCATTTTTATTTTTTTCTAGTCAACACAACAGGCCCTTAGAGCAAATAGTGTTTAATGTTGATGGATGTCTGTATGACACATAACACATAAATTTAGTCTACAGTTTTGAATATCCTTATTTAAAAGATTCAACGGGTTAACTTGTGTGGAACAGATCAATGGTTTACTTAGACATAGTATTTTGTATTTTTACAAAAACCTGTTAAAATATTAACAACCTGTTAAATATTTGTGGACATATTCACCAATCACAGGTAGGAAAAAACAACCTGTCAAAGTTAACAAGAGAATATTGAGCAGATATATAAGCTCTTAAACAGAGCGTTGTGTTGAGGTTATGTGATGTGTCAAGTGCATATAAATCTACATGTAGATGCTAAATATTATATATAATTGAAAGTGCCATTCTAGAATAAAATTTTAAATGGACAGAATCTATTTCCATCTTATGATGATGACGCATTAGAAATCCGACCGATATATCCAAAACAAATGCACGAGGGACATATATGAAGATGTTATCAGAAAAGCGTTAATAAATGCAACTTTTAATTAGAACGTACAATATTCTAATCAAATATATGTATGTAACTTGCTGTTAAAAAAAATAAAGATTTAATAAGTTTTTAATAAACTATATAATTCTATACACAATATAAATCATACTCCACAAAATTGCATTGCATTCACAAATTATGAAAATAAATCATATTAAATTCTGTTTATTTTCAATTCTAATAGGGTAACTCTCTTTTGTAACACATTTTATTTTATTCTCATTTTTTTCCTTTTAGATTCTCTAGTTCTACTCTCTCAACTATATAATTTTTTTTACGTACGACACTTTGGTTCATTAGTTTTCATTTTTTGATATTTGCGATTTGTTCTAATGGATATATTTTCTTTGCCTTTCATATAATCACTTCCGTGATTAAACTTCTGGTATTAGTCAGTTTTGTAACCGATGGTTCAGTACTTTCAGTTTATTTAAAGAACTTTGAACAGTAAAAGATAATACAACAGTATTAGAGTTTAAATGTGCATTAGAGTAATTTCCACGTAGGATAGTATTGTAGTCACTTCGGATGTCTCTATTTATGGCATTGGCGTTTTCAATTGTAACATACTGTTTACATAATCGGTTTTAAAGATTTTCATCACTGCTCATAACTGTTGTCTAAAGCATTCCTCCAACAGTTTTTGTGGTTCCCTAAAAGAAGAATTAAATAAATTTGTCACGTTTTATTATACTATTTATTTGCATTTGATATAATATGATATATTTGTGTACAGATATATTTTGTTTCCACTCCTTTTCAGTAAAGTAATAATTGCTAAAATATTAACAGAGGTTAGAATATAATATAAATAATACTGTAATCTCTGTGAATATAGGCTTTTAAAAACTATTGTACAAAAATACTTTCTGTTAACAAACTGTTACATCCACTCAGTTTACATCGGTGAATATGACATTGTTTTATCTACCTGATAAATTTTAATAGTCAGTTTAGTATCTGCGAGTTAAGTAAATGTTAGTGAATACGGGTGTAAATAACTCCAGCTAGAGACGTTAGAGTCCTGTTTAATACGTGCATATATCTAGTAATTATTTTTCTGTAAATCAAATGGTAGAAGCATACCGATAATTTGTCCCGTTTGAACAGCAAAATCGATAAGTATCATGTAGGAGTTAGATAACTTAATATCAAAGCAATAAATTATTTTATCTTGAAGAACCGGCACTAAAAATTATTTAGATCTGGTCTGCCTTAATTGTAAAACGCCTCATGCATATCTAAAGATACCATCAACGCTATAAAGTGCAACTGAAAGGTCTCCTTTTAGAGTTATAGTCTTGATGCTTCTTGCTTTCAGCATTGACGTCGGTGACGCTTTTATCGCCTCAGGCGCTTTTCGAGAACGAGGAACAAGAAATTATTATCTGGAGCATTCTGAAGTGTCATTTACAGGGCAGATATATACGCAGTGGATAGGTCAAATTCTCATTCAGGATGGACCCTGACTTATAGACACATTTTAAATTGAAAATTAGAGGCCAAGATAATATTCTACTCCTAAACACTGTGTTAGAGGGAGCTCCTTGTAAGGTATAATGCTCATCTGGTTACTTTCGAGGTTATAATTTTCTAAAGAAAATGTTACTTGGAAGGCGGAAGGATAATAGGAAATGTATCTGAAGGAGACTGTAATTTTTAAAGATTATAACAAAAAATCGATAATGTCAGCAACTAAGTTGGCATTACGTGGAGGCGATTATAGTTACCTAGATAAACAATTTACATTTTCCTATAAAGCATTGTCAAGTAGTAATTATTCTGCACTATAAAATTGACCAAAATACTTTTTAGCATATTCTCTACAAAATATAATTTTCAAATATTCAGTGATAAATTAAATAAGCCGTAAAACTAAATCGCTAAATAAATTCTACATTCTTTCCAAGTTAAATTTTACCATTCATATTTTATTTCTATAATATAAATTTGCTATTTAACATGCATAAAGGATGTAAAGTTTCGTATTTCAATCTCAATTTGTAACCGCGTTAAGACATAAACTTTAAGTCTACCTTTATATAAATATTGCTGAATAGGTATTTGGGAATGACATAAATAGTCCAGAATTGATAGACAATTCATTCATTGGTAGTCAATCAATCAACGAACAACTACCTGACGCATCTCCCCTATTATGGACAGGTAAGACCTTTTTATTTTATATTATTTTTTGAACTCTTTCTTTGTGGACTTGTTCGAACTGTTAATAAAATGTTGGTATATTTCTGTTTTAAATCATTATATTACTTGTAAAATCTAACTCCTCCATTTTTATAAACTTCAAACATTCGACAGATTTGAAGTCAGATTTCGTAGGTATTCCACTCCTAAATAAAATTATGCCTGATATTAAAAATGTTCTTAAAAGAATTTCAGTTTTTCTTTTTGGCTGAGATGAGTGTAAAAACAAATTTAAATATATTTATTTTTTATTTTATAAAATATGAACAATATTATTATTTTTTATACACCTGTACAAATATATGTGTGGTGCCACTGGATGACGAGCTACTCGAATATTTCTATAAAAGCTCCGCTTATTTCACAGCAGTTAACAAACTATTAGGTAAAAATGCGGCACGTTCACACATTTAATCCATTTGGTCGACTATGGCAATTACACAGAATATCCTAGTCGTGGTTTTCATTTCTGGTAGGAGGCAAAAACGGATAAAACTTAACGTTTCTATGGTAGAACGAGATACCGCTTCAGTATTAAATAACAGCTAAATCCTTTGGCGAGAATGCCGCTGATTTTTGCTCTATTATATACTTTTTTTGGCTCCACTATACAACAATGCGAATGACGTAACAAATTGTTTATATACAGGGTGTTGCCTAATAACGTGCTAATGTTTCAGGGCTTGATTCCTTAAGTCCGCAACGGCTTAAATTTTTTGGTGATTTTTCGTTTTGATGCAAATTTGTTGGCGCAGGATGTTGAATTTTATTCTTTAAAATCGTTGTTTTTTAATACTTCAGAAAGTACGTTAGATAAGTATTATTTTAAATTCTGGTATGTGTTAATATAATAATATAAAACCACATATTTTTGTTAGAAAAGTTATTTTATCGCTGTACCAGTGGCGCCCCTGCAAACATGTCATCTGATACTTTTTACCAAAAAAGTGTGGTACGCCACTGAAATTTTTCCATGTGGATTTTTTTATAATTAGCGTGGTCAATTCTACATGAAAATGGTCCCTTGATTTTTTCTCGTCAGACGCACAGTTCTTGATTAAAACAATTAAATTCAAATTGCTCCCTTTAGCAGTACTGGCTAATAATTCTTGAACACAAAAATCTAGTTATCCTGAAATAAATAACGTTAGTACAGGGTCTTGATTTTTGGCTCGTATTCTAAAGCCTTGGATAAGTATTTCTTACTTCGAATAAATTACAGGTATACAATTTTTCCATTTGAACATATTCCTAACAATACACACACGTTTCTTTCCTGTAAACAAATTAAATATTTTGTAACGAAACTAAACTAAACTAAACCAAACCAGTGAAATGTGTAACCGAAATTGAATCATGAAAGACATGTACCGGATTTAAGCCGCAATACCACCACTAATTATCTGAATTTCGTTAGAGGTAAACTAATGAAATATTTCAGTTTCATGCAACTGAAATCATAATCCAGTTGTTCCATGTAAAACCGCACAATGATTGATAAGTTATTAAGCCTAATTTTCAATCAAATCAGCGTTCATGTAATGTTGCTACGCATATGGAGCTGGCATATATTTTATGTGACGTTCGTGCAGAAATTAGCAAGTCATAAACAGAATTGATTATAAGTCGATTGTGGAGAAGTTCTCGTTGAGCAAACTTCAATTTCGAATTCTAAATGTTTGCATTGAAGGAACAAGTTCTGGATTGCGAAAGGGAATTGCAAAGTGCAAGGTGTATTTGGGGAATTGTTTGACGTATATAAATTACCGATATATGAATGACTGCGCCGTGAGAGAAAGGGAAACTAGACAGCTAATTAAATAATGTTGCAATAAATCCCACTAAATTTATACGTCGCGTCGGTCGAGTATATCGAAAAAATACAGCTCGGTGAATAATTATGAAAAATTCACATCTTACGCAAGTATATTAGCAGTACTGGAAATATATGACATGACGAAGCTGGTAGTTTTCTAATTTGAAACTTATGAAACTTTTAGAAACCTTAAATTTTTTTCAAAGTCACCAAGTAATTGTGCGGTAACTTAGAGCAAATATTAGCCAGAATCGTGACTTGCTGGATTATAACGAGATATTTTTCACAATCCATATGTACCCTCAGTACAAACAATTTATGGGGTGGTGCCCGATTTTCAGACCCGCCATCTTGAAATACAACACCATACTTATTTTCGTTAAAGGTTTTAGGCTTTTCTTTAAAAATTGCTGAATATCACCCAAACGGTTGGGGTTACAGCAAAATATGATATTTACAATTAAATTTGCTATACTAAGAACCCAATGCCACCTTAGTAGGTTGAAGATATTGTGAGACGCGCCAATATCCATTGGCTGGATGTCGGTCTCGATAACTAGGGCCGAGTAGGACTATTATTCTTTGCACCTAGATTATCTCTGTAGACCTGGACCGGCCTTCGTGATAGGTGGGCCCGCGTACTTCTACCAGACCCAGCCCACTAATGTGAGATGTGTCGTGGTATTTTCTGCGGATCTTCCCTGGTCCTGGCTGTTGAACCTCGCTGGCTGAGGTCCTTCTGGCGCTCTTTTTGTCTTGACAACTTCTTTCTTCGCCAGCTTGTCACCCCTGGGGGTAGTCATCGGTCAAGTTGGGTTTGGGAGTTTTGGTTGGGACTGACTGCCGGTACGTAGGACATCAATTGATATCCTACCCCGGATCGTCGGAAAGGTAAGGATGAGCTGTGTAGCTCAGGAGTGTGGAGACCTAAGTGCTTCTTTTAGCACTTTCGGTCTCCACGAACCAGGTAGGACAACGGTCGTCGGACGGTACGTTGTCCGACGCAAGGAGGTTGGGTTAGGGTTGAAAAACATCATGTCTCTGGTAGTGGTGGTCCGTCCTGGCTTATCTGAAACAAATCTGTTAGCGGGAAATAAAGGTTATACTTACCCATTGTCCAGTAGCTGAACCCTCTCCGTCGCTTGTGCCTCGGGGCGTCGGCGGGGTCGTAATCAGTGGCCTGTCTGATCAGCGGGTTTCCGTGCTCCTCGGCTTGGGCGTACAGCTTCTTCGCTCGTTCCCGGATGACTTCAGTGACCGTGGTGTACTCCAGGTCTCTGACCATGTCTGCGTTTCTCACGTACCATGGGGCGTCCACTGCCGGCCTAAGGGCGATGTTCTCCACTGCCTGGATCATCTTCATGTAGGACTTCGCCTGGTAGCCCCATGCTACCGAGGCGTACGTCAGCTGCGGCCTGATGAGGGTCTTGATAAGCGTGAGCTTGTTCTTCAAGTTGAGTCGGCTCCCATTTCCCGTCATTGGGTAGATGAGGGCTCTCGTTCGTCGGGCCTTGGCTGTGATGGCGTCCGTGTTCTGTCTCCACGTTAGGCTTTTGTCCATGACCACGCCATGGTATTTGACGGTGTCGTGCCATTGGATGTCCTCGCCGTTCATGGAGACGTGTCCTGTGGGAATTTCTTTCCGTACTCGTCTGAAGAGGATGGCTTGGCTCTTGTCGGCGTTGACTGCGACTTTCCACTTCGTGCACCATTCTTCCAGGAGTGTGGCCGCTTCCTGGAGTTTTCTGGTTGCGTTTCTGGTCTTCCAGGATCTGGCAATCAGGGCGGTGTCATCTGCATATAGGGCTAGGGCTGTGTGGTCGGTCCGGGGGAGGTTCGAGGTATAGATGGCGAACAGGTGCGGTGACAGCACCGATCCCTGTGGAACTCCCGCCTCCACGGTCCTGTAGGTGAAGAGTTGGTCCGAGATTTTCACCTTTAGCTGTCTGCAGTGTAGGTAGGATCTCACTAGTTTGACGAGTCCGATGGGGTAACCCATACTCATCATTTTAGCTAGGAGACTGTCGTGCCAGACCCTGTCGAACGCTTTGGCGACGTCTAGGAACAGCGCCGCGGTGACTTGGCGCTGGTTGAACCCCTTGGTGATCTCCTCGGTGAGGCGAAGCACTTGGAGTTCCGTGGAATGTCCTGTTCGGTAGGCGAGCTGTTCATCCGGGATAATGCTCCGCTCTTCTGTCTTTTCTGTTAGCCTCTTCAAGATGACCCGTTCTGCAACATTGCTCATGGCCAGGAGGAGGCTGATGGGCCTGTAAGAAGACGGGAAAATTAGTTCTTTCCCTGGTTTTGGGATCATTATGACGTCGGCCTTTTTCCACCTGGCTGGAAAGTGCCGTAACCTCAACATCGCGTTTACGATGTTGACTAGCGCCACTACTCCTTTCCTGGGCAGCTTTTTGAGAGCGATGTTTCCTATCTTGTCACATCCCGGAGCTTTTCTCGGCTTTAGGCTCCTTAGGATTTCCTTGACTTCCTCGGGGGTAGTCGGACGGATGTGATCGTCATCTGGCAGGCGGCGGATCCTTCGTACTCTGCGTTCGACGTCGTCCACCCAGTCCTCGTCCTCGTCATCGAGCTCGTTCTCTCTGCACTACAGATATTGTGAGATACAACTTTTCAAATTTCGAATTCTTTATAAATTTTTGACTCCTATTGAAAAGTCACCAACTACCCAGTATACATTTCGAGTCTAAAATATATTTATTTATTTTTACTTATTTATTTACATTACAACCCAACAGAATTTACATTCTATTTACAGGGTCGGAAACTAACATACAGATATATTATCAAAACTTGTGATATAAGTTAATACTAGAAGACACGTTATTGATATATATTAAGGCTTACTATAACCTAAATCTTAATACTAATATAATTATTGCAAAATTCTACAAATGAATTAGGTGAACATATGACCATAATATATACATATTTGTCTATACACGCATATATACAATTATATACAATAATAAAGTGAATAGGGAAAATAATTAAATAAGAAAAAAGAAACAAACAAAAACTGTTAATCTAAGAGAATCTTGACTTAATTTGACTTAATCTAGTGTTAAAATGTCGACATCATGTGCAATAATTTCGTAGCTACAACAGATACAATATAGTGGTGAAAACATTAAAGCATTTGTGTGTGTATTAGAAAAGTAAAACAAGGATGTAGATCTGGTTGACCTGGTAGGTGCTCTAAAGTTGATTTGTTCAAGTAATTGCGGACAATCGATCATGTCGTTTAGAAGTTTGTATAAAAGTGTAACACTTTGCATCTCCCTCCGCTGCTTCATAGAATTGTATGAAAAACGATTCAGTAGTAATGAGTGATCATAACCCATAGGGGGATATTGATGATCGATTGTACATGCCAGGAATTTTAAGAAACGTCTTTGAATGCCTTCGATATTGTCAATATATACGTCGTAGTGGGGGTTCCATATCACGCTCGCCTATTTTAGTCGGGGTCGCACCAAGGCATTATATAGGGTTTTTATGGTACTTATATTTTGAAAATCTCGAAGATTTCGTATGCGAAACCCTAACATTTTAAAAGAGGATGTCATTGTATTACTTATGTGTTCTCTGAAGGAAAGATGTGAGTCAAACGTTACTCCAAGATCTTTGAAGCTATCATGACGTATCAGATTTGCCTTATTGATAGTATACTCATATATTTTATTTAATTTCCCCGTAAACGATACTACATTGCATTTACTTACGTTCAGAGACAATCTGAATTTGTTATACCACTCGTGAATTGTGCTTAAGTCTGTCTGCAACTTTTCGCAGATTCGTGATTCGTCGTTCATCTTATAGTATATCTTCAAGTCGTCAGCATATAAGAGAGATTTACAACTGAGATCGATGACGATATCGTTAATGAAAATGATAAACAATAAAGGGCCTAAGACCGACCCTTGTGGAACTCCTGATTGAGATATAAATTCGATAGACATATGAATATCTAAAGGATATTCAGAAAAGATATCTTGAAAAAATATGGTTGGGGTTTCGGCAAAACATCTTATTATATGTTTCATCAACAATTAAAGTTTCTACAATATGAGCACAATACCGCCTTAGTAGGTTGAACATTTTGCGAGATACAAACTTTTTAAATTTTGACATATTTAAAATTTTTTACTTCTATTGAAAAATCACCAACCATCCCACCGGCAGGGTTATCAGCAAAAAATGTCAACATTTGCAAATTTCAAGTTGTATTTTGCTACAATTTAGATAAAAGCTGTTATATATGTATGTGAAATACGAGGTGAAATATAATATTCTTTCCTATTATTTGGGTTTTCTACCACATGTACTATTATCCTCTTCAAAACAAATCACCGAATCTACAAAATAATAGAATTATTGGAAAAAAACCTCTGCGCCCGTGACGTTTACGCCAAAGGAAAAGTCAGAGGTTATGTTTTGCAAATAATATAAATCGGAATAAACACAGAAATAATGTATTTTGCTGACGTTTCGGAAAGTAATCTCTTTCCGTTTTCAAAGCTATTTTTTGAAGAACTCTTATTTTACTGTGTATGTCAAATACACAGCTTTAAGATTCTGTTTATGTTATTTCCATAGATACTTACTACTTACACAGAACATAGAACTGATGATATTTTTTTTTTTTTTAGATAATGTTGAGTTTGTTAAGTTCTTCTTTTAACATTGGTAGCCAGGTTGTACAAATATCTACAGAACAATTCGATACGCACTTATCTTCATTTAATAAGATTATTGCTGATTCTTTAATTTTTCTTTTTTTGGTATCTGTTTCTTTTGTTAAAATTTTTGCCGAGTCCCAGTTTATTCTATGCCCGTTTTCCCAAGCATGTTCACAAATCTTTGATTTCTGAATTTCATTCTTTCTAATGTAATTCTTGTGCTCATCCAACCTCACACTGAAAGGTCTGGATGACTCACCCACATAACATTTATCACATTCGCACGGGATATTGTAAATACAGTTTTTTGAATTCTGCTCCCTGTTTATCGGTTTTGTTTTTGTTAAAATAGATCTTAAAGCGTTCTTCACAAAAATAAGAGTTCTTCAAAAAATAGCTTTGAAAACGGAAAGAGATTACTTTCCGAAACGTCAGCAAAATACATTATTTCTGTGTTTATTCCGATTTATATTATTTGCAAAACATAACCTCTGACTTTTCCTTTGGCGTAAACGTCACGGGCGCAGAGGTTTTTTTCCAATAATTCTATTATTTTGTAGATTCGGTGATTTGTTTTGAAGAGGATAATAGTACATGTGGTAGAAAACCCAAATAATAGGAAAGAATATTCATAGAATGCCACAAATAACTTTCAGACAATGTGAAATATAATATTTTCAAACTTTCAACACTAGAGGAACAGCTGCAGTTTCTGACAATGGACGCGAGCAACTTGTTTGTTGACTTTGCCATTTGATTAATATGGCAAGAAAAAGTAAGTTTGCAGTCGAAAATCACACCGAAATCTTTAAATTTCAAACAACTCTCGAGTGGAAAATTGTTTATGTTGTAGTCAAATTGTATAGAATTTGCATTTGGAGATGTGTAATTTAAGAAAGGTGTTGGAACACTACGTTGAAACTTTATTTATTTCTGTTGGTAAGTAAATAAAGTCACTGAGACTATTTATATTTGTAAAAATTTTGAGATCGTCCACAAAAAGTAGATACTGACAGCTAAATACTGATGTTATGTCATTTACGAAAATCGAAAACAGTAGGGGCCTCAAATTGGAACCCTGAGAGACGCCTAACGTTGCTGTATAATTAAGAGATTTGTGACTGCCGTGTTCCTTTCTTGCTTCCTTAAGAGCAAGTAAGTTGTGAAAGCAGGTCAATGTATCCGAAAATCCAAAAGCTCTCAACATGAATAATAACAAATAGTGAAGGCTTTTTGGATATCCGTGTGTATGACATCCGCCTGCCCCCCTGAATTCAGGCTGTCACATATAATTTGGACAATACAAGTCAGATTTGTTATTGTGGATTTTTGTGCCATGAATTCATGATGCAAGTTTATTGTACTGTAAATATGGCTATATATAACATTATTTCCAGTGGTTTCGCAAAATTACATAAAACGGCAATGGGTATGTAATTAATAATGGACGATGAATCGCCAGCTCTTAAAATTTGACATATTTTGGTAATTTTCCAGATATCCGGAAACTTGAACGCGGTAAGTACCATAATAAAAATAATACGCAGCGGAGTAACAAACACCACAACATAGTCTCTAACTACGAAGCTGAAAACATCGTCAATACCGACTATCATTTTATTTTTCAGTTTTTTTATCTAATTTTCGGATGGGTAAAATATGTTGTCGTTTGTGTGACTTGGATCTGAAGGAGAATATGCCGCCGAGAAAATGTTTGCAGAACCGCTTACTATCGTTTGCGGTGTATCCAATATTTCATTGTTATAAGTGATCGCTCCCGGGATTCTAGTTTTACCTCTTTAGTACTCAGTAAAGGGCCAAAATATAGAGGGATTGTGCGTGATTACATTTTCGACGACTGAAACATAATGTTTATAAGCAGATTCAATTTGTTGTTTTATAGTGGTCCGGAGTCGCATAAACTAATAAATAGTAATAAGTAACACCACCCCTTTATCCCGGAAGGCTCTATCTAGAAGAGTCTTGTGTGTGAGGGGGCTACACATTTAGAGACAAGGGGCACACACCCAATGTGCGTGTATCCCTCTCACAGTATTTGCCACTGCTACGACCGGGGATCGAACCCGGAACTTTTGGGTTCACCTCTCGACCAAGAGTCATATACTGATTCCGGTAATATTCTGTTTTATATTTTTTGAAACTTTTTTGAGCCAGTTCTTTGCACCGAATGTTATTTTTATTTTCAGCATTATACCAAGACGGGAAATTATGGCTTGACTTATTAAATTTTAGTACACATTCTTCAAAGATACTGTTTAAATGCGCGTAAAACGCATGACATGCCTCATCGATATCACTATAATATTCTAAGCAAGACCAATCAGCTTGTAAGAGTTTCCCGTATAGTTAAAGAGATTTGCTCGCTTAAAGTTGTAAGTTACGTTTTTGTTACTAGCAGAAAAAGTATTGTTATGTCCTCTCTAACAGAGAGGAGAGTGTAATTACTACCTGACTAGTAGGATGGCGCCATCTATGAGCCAATTGACGAACAGTCACCTAGTACATAGTAGAAAACTATGGAGGATTTTAGAATGTTATGGAATAGGATTCTGGTATATTCTATGGGTGTATATAAAGAAGTGAAGTTGAGCAGGCAGGGAAGATCAGTGAAGTATACAGTATAGTTCTGGTTTACACAGAGACAGTTTTAGGTTAGATAAGAGTTGACAAGTTTAAGAAGAAAAGTAAAGTACAGTTGTGATTTAAAGGTAGTGAATTTATATTAGATTGTTATTATTAGTTGCGTGATTCTACACTATACTATTGTAATTTAAGTGATTAATAAAATAGTAGTTAGTGAAGATTCTTGTTGCAAGTTATTTGAACCTACAGAGTGTTTACTGAAGACTGTAAATACGTAACAGTATCCTTATAGATTATTACTTTATGTTCATTACAGACAGACTTATTACTCGTCGATTCATCGATAGGCGAAATAAAAATTACATTATTAATTTTTTTTTCAATAAGTCCTTGTAATCGGCACCACTCGAATCCAACCTTACTTGTTTAGAAATCTTCAATTAGTGAATTGCAAGCTAGTCAATTACTGGCATGTCTTACATATACAAACTTTAACGACACATTGAAACTGCAGTGGTGTTTGTGGGGTATAGAAGGGCCTCTCCAGGTAGCAACAAATTCCACGTAGATTTTGGAGTCAAATCAAATGCTTCAAACTTTGCCGCCTGCTAATAGATTCTGAAATTACAGTGTAATTACTAGTGCATTATTGAAGTGCACTCAGTATGGTGTCATCGATAGTGTTTGAATTTACTGACGCTGCCCAATTAGAAGTTCTCAACTAATAATGAAGTATTGACCCAGTTTGGTGATTGTGCAGATGCTCACATTCCGCGCAAATTTACGTAATGAGTTTCTGACTTAATTTGTCAATGGGTTTTATCTGCAGGTTTATTTAGAGAATATTTTTGTTTATATTTGAGAATATCATATCTAAAATGAAGATAATAAATGAAATAAATAACAAAAATATTAGAACAAATCATATTTCTATTGTATTCTGAGTAAGTGAAAAAAATTGAAACTTTTTTCAGATTGGCAATTTTTGAGAAGTGAAAAAGGATCCAGAGAAAATATTTGAAAAGGTATGTAAAAATTATACTTTTTTGAAATGGAAAAAGTTGAAACATTTTAATATCGAGTTCTGTATTTGAAGTAACTTTAGGCATGCCTAGAATTTGTGACAGAGCCTCTGAATGAGGATATCACTATTTCGTATAAAAGCAAGTGTCTCAATGTATGCCTGTCTGTATCAATGCAATATTTCTTCCCAGCATCCTAACTTTTCAAGAGTATTGTCTATCCCACACATATTTTCTTCTCCAACAAACACAGATTTATCTTCTAAATCAATTACCACCAACAAATATAGATTTGTTAAATGAGACCGACTCAACACTTTTTTACTTAGAAACTCTAAACTAGTTCGGATACATTTCACAAATAAATTCATATACAAGAGAACAGAAGACAACGAAAACTTGTATAGATCACATTTTTATTGAAACGAATACATTAGGAGAAAATGGCTGTATACCAATCATTCTAAAAAGTAACATTACTGATCACTACATAACAACAATACATTTAACAATTGAGCAAGTTATGGAATCAGGAAAACAAACATTACTACTTATTAATGATAAAAAATTTGTTGACAATGTAAAAAATATACAGTGGGATCAAATATACAATCTGCAAGATCCAAATGAAAGCACCAATATATTACTGTATGAGCTGAATAAGGCAATTCAAAACAGCAAAGAGGAAAGGAAAATAAACAGCAAAACAAAAAAGAGGAATCCATGGATTACAACTGCTATAATTAAATCTATAAATGTAAGAGATCGATTATTTCAAAAATATGTAAAACACCCAACAGAAGAAACAAAGGCAGATTATAATGCATACAGAAATAACTTGACAAATTTAATTAAAAAGGTAAAAAATAACTATTATAAAATTTACAAAAATATGACAAATACGAAAACATTATGGGCCACTGTCAATAAAATTACAAACAAAAATAAAAAACCATCCACCACTATAGATTACATTGTAGATACGACGAAAAACACAAACATAAATAATAATAAGGAGATTACAAACCCGTTTATGAAATATTATTCGGACATTGGGCGCATATTAGCCGATGATATAACCGCTGAATATGAACTCCCAGCACTACAAGGAGTACAGCATAACTTTTTCTTACATCCTACGAACACTGAAGAGGTCCAGAATTGTATAGATGACTTAAAATTAAACAAAGCACCAGGAAAAGACGGTATAGGAGCAGATGATCTGAAAAAAATTAAGAACATTATATCCTCTGTACTATGTTATATTTTCAACAACATTTTCGAAACAGGTATCTACCCAAAAGCTTTTAAGGATGCAATAGTGACACCACTATACAAAAATGGAGATCATCATAAAGTTGAAAATTACCGGCCAATTTCATTATTATCTAGTATCGAAAAAGTGTTAGAAAAAATATTAAAAATTAGAATAGTTGATTATCTGGAAAAGTTTAAATTAATTTCTCAGAATCAATTTGGATTTCAAAAAAGAAAATCAACAAACGGTGCTATATCAGTACTCACTTCATTAATGTATAAAGCTGTAGATAATAGAACGCCAGCATTATGTATATTTTTAGATTTAAAAAAAGCGTTCAACACTGTCTGCCACAAGAGGTTGCTTGAACAGTTAGAACGATTGGGCTTTAGGGGGACAAGCTACCGTCTGTTTGAAAATTACTTACAGGAAAGAAATCTGTATGTTAAAATAAATCGAGAGCTCAGTGATTCGGGAGCTACATATGACGTGCCACAGGGTACAGTTCTCGGACCCATTCTCTTCATAATTTACATGAACGATTTGCTTTCTATAAACGTTACAGGAAATGTCCTATCTTTTGCTGATGATACAGCAATTTTCCTTGAAGACACCACTTGGGAAAACCTAAAAGAAAAAGCTGAAAGTGAATTAACATTTATTAAAAACTGGTTTGACAATAAGAAGTTGACTATTAATTATTCTAAAACTTACTTTTTACCAATTAGTTCATATCAAAATCAATTACCAAATTTCTCAGAACTTAATATTCTTTCCAGACTAGCTCAAACTAAAATAAAGTCGGTTAGTAATACAAAATATCTAGGAATCTACTTAGATAACCATCTCAGGTGGGATGTACACGTAAAGAATACCCATAAAAAACTAAGGGGTTTATTGCACAAATTTAAAGTATTGCGAGATATACTAAAAATAAAAGAAACAATAATAGTATACAGGGTGTTGCATCATGAGAGGGACATAGCTTAATAGGAGGTAGAGAACATCAGTGGTAACCGGAACCTCCCATAGAAATGTCTCATTGGGCCTTCACTACGAAGTTACAGGGCGTTTTATAATTTTTGGCCAAACCTGTTTTTTGTCATAACTTTGACAGGGAATGAAATAACGGATTCATATTTAGTACGGCTAATGTAATAACGAGCCCCAAGAGGTACATGTATAAAAAAAATATATCCAGGTCCGGACTCACTATAATTTATGTTTCTTCTTTGCATCAATAAAACATCACCCTGTATATATTTTTTTGAAATTTCGATACGATATTCGAAAAGAGCAAGAAAAAACAAACAAAATGGCCTATTTCATTTTTTTGTTACACCTTCGTGGTTATTTAAATACGTTGTTAAATGTGCAAGAAAATGGATTACAGAACCCTATTAAATGAGAGGCACGTGAAACAAATAGTTTTATAACTAAAATTTGCAAAAATTCTATTGAGCCTAGGTGGTCTGGGTAAATCCTAATTCCGGCATGTTTTAAAGGTCCATTTTGGTAAAAAACTGTGGTCCTAATAAGTAATCGGGTATGAAATAACAAAATTTTTAATCAATCACAGTAGGCTTGTTCAAAGAATAAAAGTGACAGATAATTTAAACCATTTAGGCCTAAGCAGCCAGTTACTTTGATCAAGAAAATCATCAACATTTTATACTTAATAAAAATTGGAAAAGAGAACAAACTAAAATCTAAATAAATAAAATATTTTCCATTCAATTAACAATAAATAACAAAACAATAACTAAATGTGTTTAAAAATAAAACGTAATTGACACTAAAGTAAATTTGCAAAATGTCCTCCCCCACATTCTGTGCATTTTCTTGCGCGTTTAGAAAGGCCACCAATTGCTCGACGTATCATTTCTGGATTATTCCGTATTTCGTCGCAGGTTGTAACGATGCGCTGGATTAAATGTTGTCTACTTTCAATTTCAATGCTATAAACCTCGTTTTTTAAGTGGCCCCATAAAAAAAATCACAAGGGTTACAATCAGGAGATCTTGGTGGCCATTCATGTGGACCCCCGCGTCCAATCCATCTATTAGGATACACATTGTTTAAGTTTCTCTTACTTAAAGGTTAAAATGTGGTGGGGCCCCATCATGCTGAAACAACATGCCTCTTATACCGATATTTTCTAACATATTCGGTAAAATGTTTTGAAGAAAATCAAAGTAAATTTCACCATTCAATCTTTCTTCAAAAAAATGTGGCCCTATCAAATGTCTATTCACAAGTCCGACCCAAACATTTACAGAAAACCTGTGTTGCGAACGGCGTTGGCGTACCGCATGTGGGTTTTCCTGTGCCCATTTATGATTATTTCGTGAATTGTTTACTCCATCCCTTGTAAATTGTGCCTCATCCGTAAATAAGGTTCTGTAAATGACTGGGCGATGGTTAGACAACCAATGACAAAATGCCAGGCGGGGGATATCGTCGCCTTGTTGAAGACGCTGTACCTGCTGGATATGATATGGATGGTAACGTTCTCTTTTTAGGGTTCTCCATACTCGCCAATGAGGAATACCAGTTGCCAAACTGATTCGTCTAGTGCTCATATTTGGGTTTTCTTGAACTACGTTTATAATATTGTTTTGTTCCTGCACACCTTGTTGTAAAACACGCTCCACAACTGCAGAATTAGGAAACTTTCCGTGTTGTCTTGCATACTGGAACACCGTACTAAAGGTTTTATGATTAGGGCATCGACGACCAGGAAAACGCAGCCGATATTCTCTTTCCGCCGACCTACCATTTCCATTACAGAAACCATAGATGAATATTATGTCAGCATATTCCACGTTTGTAAATTTTACTGGCATAGTTAAAATATTTTCACAAGTTTTCACTAACTAAATGCGGATTATTGACACATTAAATTACTAACAAACAATTATTCAACTGTTTAGGAGATTTCTTTTTATTATCTGTCACTTTGAACAAGCCTACTGTGATTGATTAAAAATGTTGTTATTTCATACCCGATTACTTATTAGGACCACAGTTTTTTACCAAAATGGACCTTTAAAACGTGCCGGAATTAGGATTCACCCAGACCACCTAGGCTCAATAGAATTTTTGCAAATTTTAGTTATAAAACTATTTATTTCACGTGCCTCTCATTTAATAGGGTTCTGTAATCCATTTTCTTGCACATTTAACAACGTATTTAAATAACCACGAAGGTGTAACAAAAAAATGAAATAGGCCATTTTGTTTGTTTTTTCTTGCTCTTTTCGAATATCGTATCGAAATTTCAAAAAAATATATACAGGGTGATGTTTTATTGATACAAAGAAGAAACATAAATTATAGTGAGTCCGGACCTGGATATATTTTTTTTATACATGTACCTCTTGGGGCTCGTTAGTACATTAGCCGTACCATATATGAATCCGTTATTTCATTCCCTGTCAAAGTTATGACAAAAAACAGGTTTGGCCAAAAATTATAAAACGCCCTGTAACTTCGTAGTGAAGGCCCAATGAGACATTTCTATGGGAGGTTCCGGTTACCACTGATGTTCTCTACCTCCTATTAAGCTATGTTCCTCTCATGATGCAACACCCTGTATAAGTCTCTGGTGGAATCTATATTAAGATATGGTATCATAGGATGGGGAAGAGTTGGAAAGAGTATTCTAAAACCGTTCCAAAGAATACAAAATCAAATAATAAAAATAATTTATAGTAAAAATATAAGATATGCTAAAGACATGTTGTACAATGAATGTAAATTATTTGACATAAGGCAATTGTACTCTAGGGTGGTACTCCTAAATCAATTTAAAAATAAAAATCAAATGCTATTTGTAAGTCACGATTGCCACACAAGAAGTAATGAAAATAAAAATCAAATTACATTAAAGTCAAAAAAAACTATAGGGCAAAGATATTTTAAATATTACTGTTCGAAAATTTATAATTTACTACCATCTACATTGAGAAACAAAAAGTTTTATTTACATTTTAAGGAATCAGTCAATGCATGGATACTTGAAAATAGACAAACTCTTAACCTAATCATAGACAACGTATAAACTAAAGTAATCCTTAAGAAATTTTTTAATTTTTAATAAGTTGCTCACAATATGTATATTTTATTTTATAATTGAAAATTAAAATCTAGCTTTAGATACAGTCATAATTATATCACATTTTAGATTATAAATAATAAAGCTGCATTTAAAGGTGCGCACACAAGTTTTGCAATCATAACTTAAGCGCACATTTTTGTAGTTATTTTTCTTTTGTAAAATTTTCTCTGAATAATAAAAGAAAGCTCAATAAGATTACTCCACGTGTCTCATCATAACCAATATCATCATGGATAACTTCGTATCATCTGAACTGACAACTATCCGCTGGTTAAGATACGTGGATGACATCTACGCTATCTGGCCACATGATAAAGGCTCTCTAAATATCTTCTTGTTCCACATTAATGACATACAATCCTGAGTTATTTCACCATTGTTCCTTTGCTAGAAATTCTCATTAGGGAAAATGAAAATAAGTTTTCCTATTCAGTTTACAGAAAACCAACCAAAGTGAATTGTTACCACAACGCAAATGCACACCATCATCAATCACAAATTAATTTCATTGTTAAAAACCAGATCCCTTAGACAAAGAATTAAAAGCATTAAAACAGGCACTTCTGCAAGTACAAAACATATTAACATTATTCATACACAAAACACCAAACTTATTCCAAATGCAACATCATGCATCCCAAAAAGTTCTTCTACCCTAAGTTAATGGTATCAGAGATAAAAAAATTTAATAATCGAGAATATAAAAATCACAACAACCGATTTGTAATATGACTAGAAACTCAAGGGGCCAAGTTATTAAAGACTCCCAAGAAAATTACGAAATACCTTGTTCACACTACATTGGACATTGGACAGGCGGATTAACAACAGAATATTGAAAACTAATTCCTCTCCATCATTAGCTCAACACCATTTACAAGGACGCAAAGACAATAGCATCTACATATTTTTAATAATCCGTGAAGCAATTGAGATCGAAAAAAGGTCCAACCGTGTAAACAACAAAGTTATGGCTTTCAACTTGTAGTTGCTTAAAAAAATTGACCTTCAAACTAATTATATAAGTTTCATATAATAGAACTGAGATACTTGTTAATCGAATTACTGCGACAAAAAATTTGTCACAAGTATTTCATTTCCATTTACTTTTCTTAATTACTGTGAAAACTAAAATGGATAATAATAGTTCCAATATTGAAAATGTACCTCAAGAAACCAGAAAACAGCAGTTTCACACTTTATAGACTGAAAAACAAAATACAGAACTAAAATATTTTCTGAAAATATAGTAATGATGCATTTTGATAAATTATCAAGAAAATATTCCACTTTGTGGTCTATTTATTCCATGTTAAAATCAACTATTAATATTAATCATGGTGTTAATATATCGACATAGCGAAGACTACCTACATTTTTAAAAAGGAAATCTGACGGATACCTTGCCACGAAAGCACTGTTCTCCATAACATAATGTTTTTTTGAGTGCGCACATACGTGTACACATGGTTTTTAACGTGGGTCCTTAATTTTCGAGCAGAAAAATCAAGAAACAATTTGTTTATTTGTCGTCTCACAATGTCGAAGTTTAAGTAGTTTTATTACTACATTGAGAAGTAGCCTAAAATCAGAATCTCCATCAGCACTGTAAGGAACCAGAAATGGGGGAAC
Organism: Leptura quadrifasciata; assembly: GCA_963675555.1. Taxonomy (NCBI): domain Eukaryota; kingdom Metazoa; phylum Arthropoda; class Insecta; order Coleoptera; family Cerambycidae; genus Leptura; species Leptura quadrifasciata. Next base: position 211,417,658 of record OY776673.1, read on the forward strand.
AAACTGGAAGTGCTAAGTTAACAGGATAACTCGCTATGGAAGCTGACGAGGGTCTTGAAAAATACGCGGGAGGTTATATCTGCACACATTTTGAAGACAAACATAAAGCAAATATTCCTAATAATTTTGAGCACGGCCGCATCGAAAATGACATAAACGAAATCATTGGTCATGACGGAAAAATTACAAGACGATAATTTCTGAAGGCCATGACCAAGCCCTCGGAAATAGATGATATTGTCAAAAGCCTACTAAACAATGAAGCCCCGGGAAAACACGGCGTCGGATACAAACTACTCAAATATCTTCCAAGGAGTTGATGTACATCGTTGACGCGATCCTGTGGTTACAACACTGGCCTAGCCAATGGAAATGCGCCGTGGTCGTACCCATCTTTAAGCTAAATAAGATTGCGAAGTTCGCTGGCAGCTACAGGCCTATCTCGTTACTGTCGACGATCTTCAAGTTCGTGGAGAAGGTCGCTCTAACTAGACTCGACTCTGTTCATGAGCAAATTCACATCAACGATGAGTCCCAATTTGGCCTCAGGAAGGGCAGAAGCATGGTGCAACAAGTCATTAGGACAGTTAACGATGTCATAGTGCAATATAACCTCAGGAAGAGCACCAACATGGTGCTCCTGCATATTGAGAAGGCGTTCAACACCATCTCTATCCTGGGGTTACTCTACAAACTACACGACTTTCCCGACTTGCTTCATTAACTCATTCGTTCGTTCTTGACAGGTCGATCCCTGTAGGTTCGAGTGAATAACAAACTCTCTACACGACGGGGCATTCCCGCAAAGATCGTGGCCATCACCAAAGTTGGACAATCTGTACGTCTCCGACTGCCCAGAGTTTCCGAATACGAAGCTGGCCAAGTACGCCGACGACATAGCCATGTACGCGCATTCACACAACACCCAAGCAGCGAATATGCTGCTGAAGGTGCACATGGCCCGTGCTACGGCGTATTACGACCGGTAGAAGACTCTGGTAAACGATGAGAAGTTCAAGGCGATAGTCTTCACACGCCATTTCACTGAAAACAAAATCATAACACCAATTTCGATCCGAGAAAACAAAATTCCAACCAAGAAGTGTGTGAAATACTTGGGGGTCAGACTGGACCAGCGGCTGACGTTTAACACACATATAAATGAGACAGTACGGATGGTCTATTACCTGTCCAGGAGTTTGTATCCGCTCATGGTCAGTGGTAGCAGACTTAACTGATAAAATAAAAAATTGTTGTACACAATGGTGGTCAGCTCGTACATCACATACGCGGTACCGGTATGGTGCAGCACATCGGCCATGAGAATGAAAAAACTAAAAGTGCTCGAGCATAAATTTATGCGCCTCATATCAAATATTGGAAGGTACACCTCCCTCAGAGACCTATATGTATTTTTCCACGACATAACCCCAATAGCAGATTACGTCCAGGAAGCATAATGCCCCATTTCGAATTAAACACCCCCTACCATAAAAGACGTTACTGATCTTCCGGCAACCTCTGTAGCCAAACTTCAACAACTATAACTTCCGCTTAACCTATCTACCTTTATTGATATGTCATACCTTTTGTATCTTTAAATCTTTCCTGTCTCCCTCTTCCTTTATGTTCGTTTCTTTTTGTTCTATTTGTTTATTTTCCTTTTGTGCATTTTTCTTTTCTAAATTCATTTCACATCAAAATTCATCAAACAAAAATTTTTAAAATCAAAGTTTAGGCTTGCCACGTGCAGTCCAGCATTGATATACCTCGCGGAAGGCACCTTGTAAAAGTTGAGGTGTCTGCATCAGAATCAAAAATTAATCTGTGACAGTGCGTGAGTTTTTAAAAAAGGTGTAGTAGTTTTAAGTTTTATTAAAACTGTTTTGAGATATATTTTAATTTTATAAAGTAATTTTATCCATCTGCGATGGAAGATGTTTATTTAGGTTTAGTTGTTTTTAATCGCCTTTTAGCCGAACCAGTCTCATTCCACCCAACCCTGCAATCCTCCACCACGAACAACGCGGTGGGTCCCGGGGTGGATTCTGGGGAGGTAGATGTAAATTTTAATTGTTAATAAAGTTGTATTGATTGATTGAGAGGTAGCCTTGATCGAAATGTCAGCAGAATTTCTTCAATCAAACTTATGATTAAATCACATTTTTCATAATTCTGTTTATCATTATATAAATATAGAAAGTCACTGGTACATTTATTTAGATTGATTTTCTAATTTTCCTAATTTTGCTATATATTTCCTGATTAAAAAATCTCGCATTTACACCATATTTTCTGTATACATACTTCGGCTCCTAATTACTCTACGTATGTCCACCTTAGATTCTTTAGAATTTTGTGCAATCACAATTAATAATAATCATCTCCATATGCTTGATACAAAGCGAGCCTTAATCGACGTTAAATTTCAAATAGATGTTAAGTCTCCTTTGTGAGGTACTCTCTTAGAATAATCTTAACTGAACCGATAAGGGGCCTCATTAGTGCTGTAATATGTAGATGAACTAATTAACTCGAATAATGTAATAGGGATTAGAAACACGCTAATGTAATCCGGTGTAATGCCTTTGTGTCTTAAGTTCATTACCAATAAATATAATTTTACTGTCTACCAGCTACCAAATGCTGAGTGAAAGAGACATTTTTTAATCAAAATAATTACATTTAACTTATTGAGGTGTCCATTTTTTCTTATATGGAAAATTTGATTTTGTAAATTTCCAATATTTTCTTAAAGGCACCGTTTGGTTACAAATTTGTGGGAGAAATTGTATTATTATTTAGTAGAATTAGGAAGAGTAAGATCTTCTTGTGGTAATTATTTAAAATTATTTAATAAGGAAAAAATTCTAATTCGTACAGTTGATTAAAAAAAAACTGGTTCAACTCTTGTAATTGAAAATCTTAATAGTTTAGTTGTGTGCATATGTCTGTAAATAGGGCTGTCCAGGCATGTCGAGAGGGGGGCGGAGAAGAGGTGATTTACCTCGGACCTGGGTTTTTTGGAGGAGACCGGTTTTCTTAGTGTCTTTAAACTTATTAAACATTTCTTTTTAACTTTATTCTAATGGATTTTTATAAAATAATTAGAAAATAACTTTTTCAAAACATTTTCAAGCCTGCCATATTATTGTTTAAAAAAATAATATTTGTTACGGATAATTCTACTAATGGTTGTGATTAATTTTTCACTTTTTTATTAGGGTACAACACTTGACATGACCACATAAAGAAAATTCTGACCCTGATGTAGAGCATAAAATACTAACTGAATAATGATAATTCTATTTTTAAAATAAGAACACAAAAATACCACTTGAGATTTAAATAAATTTTAAACAATGCAGATTGAACATAAAAATACAATACAAAAATAAAATTAATGAACTTCAATTACGTAATACAGAATTAACTAATATTTTGTCATTGCTCCATTAGCATCTAAAACTGCCTGAAGTCTTGCAGGCATGGACAAAATCAGATTTCTTGCAAGGTCAACTTCTTGCGACAAGTTCTTTCAAGCGTCTTCAGTTATCTCTTCCAATTCTTGGGCATTATTTGGATGGCTATTTAATTTTCTTATATGTTTCACCATTAGTCCCAAAACATTTTCAATTGGATTTAAATCCAGAGTTTTAGATGGCCACGGTATCAACTCTATGTTTTTATTAAGAAACCATTGCCTGACACGATGGGCCGTATGTATGGAGCAGTTGTCTTGTTGGAAAATAATATTATTTTCCGGAAACACCTCTATTACTGACGGCAACATAATATTGTCTAATATTTCAATATATTTAATTGAATTGAGATGACCACCACTGTTCCAACACACACCTAACCCATTTAGGCTCATCCAAACCCAGACATTGACTGAAAACCTTCATGATATTTGTGGTATATTTTTCGTCGTATTTAGTGGAAGGAGGCCTATATACGGGAACATGTCCATCGTTACAGGATTTAAAAATCTTTTCGTTAGAAAAGACAACTTGTCCCCAGAAGTTTTCATCATTGATTATATAGTTCAGTGCAAAAATCATCCTACCCTGCTTCTTTTCTTCTGAAAGTTTGTATTTTTTAGCCGCTGAACAACTCGCTTCCGAGTTTTATTCTTCTGCAAGCAGTAGGTACCGAAGCAGGGAAATTTGTCTCTGAAATTGCATTTACTGCAGTCTGAAAAGGGTTTTCTCTTAGGTAATTTATAAGATTTTCATCTTCTTGATTATTGATCTTTCTGGGCCTACCGGAACCAACTTTACGGGATACCGTCTGGTTAGTTTCCCATTATTTTTTAACACTCATTGTCGTGGTTTTACTCACATTGCATTCAGCAGCGTCTTCTTATGGACCAACCATCTTCAATTTTAGAAACAATTCGAAGTTTTTGAATATTCGTTAGATGTCGAACCATTTTTAATAATGACGCCACTGATTAACGTCAAAGTGACATTTGTAAAATTATTAATATCAATCAAAGAATGAATGATTTACATAGCTAAAAGAAAGTGTACCAGTTTTTTTTTAAATCAGCTGTACATACATACGATCTTTCCGAGGATTTTTCTAACAAATAATCTTCAATAAAGAAATAAATAATTATTATGTTGTACGACCAATTAAAACTAGTATAACATATTATTCTGATCAAAAAATGAAGAATGCATTTTCTTCATTTGAGGGCCCTGTTTCATGGATAAAAAATATTTTCAGTTGAAAAAATGTTTTTTTTATGGTCCCTACCTCAAACTCCTTTGAACCCACTACAATTTAATATTGTGCAAAGGGGTCTCTAAAGGTGCTGATTAATCTTACTAGTTTTTTTCTAAAAAAATCGCTAATAGGTACATTTCTTCCAACGTAGAATAGGACGCCTATAGCTAAAATCAAATAATGTGGTTATGTATAAAGATTCACTTTATATGAATATATTTACAACAAAAATTTTAAAATATTCAAATATCAGATGCGCGAGATATGACGGTGGCTCCATGAAAAGTGGGAGACACTGTATACTTTAATTATTTTATTTTATTCTTATACTCAGTTTCTTATTTTCTAAAATTGCAGAAATGCTCTATATTGTAATGTATGTATATCTTTTACACGAACGTACATCTGTTGAATTAATAAATTCATTATTATTGTTAATATCCTTTCATATACAGCTGGTTCTGAGAGAGAAATATTGAACGACACTGTAAAATAAGCTAACATGTATAGTTAAATGGTCACCACTGATAGTTTACAATGTACGTCCTTTGTAAAGCCTGCGGTATACAGATACTCCGGTAAGAGCATTTGTAGTAGCTCTGTAGCTATTAAGCCATCAATGGCACTGAGACTAATGCTACCACACTAGCAACTATGTATCGAATCAGAAAGCCTCATTCAAATACTTGTTTGCACTGAAAGTTTGTCAATGCACTCGGGCGTCTAAATAGCGAATGGCTATACACTTTTACCATTGATGATGTTACAAATTAAGTGAAGAGAAATACCTTTGTTGGATATTGTCATTGTGAACGGATTAGTTGAGAGAAATGAGGATAAAAGCACAATCATTAGTAAAATTAAATAACAAACATATAAAATATGTTAAATATTGTAATTACTAACAATTTTTAATTATTGAAAACAGCAAACAGAAAATTAATATTTTTTGTTATAAAATAATAAGATGATGCTACCTACTTATTATTTTAAAGTTTCTCTCTCATATAATAATATCAATAACAAATCTTAAGTATAAAAGTACATAAAATTAAGGAAATTTGGGACATAATAAAATCTAATTTCAGAAATGATAATAAATTGGAGTGAGAGTTGACATTAGCCGAAAATACGGGTGTAAAAATAAATAATCAACAAGATATAGCCGAAAAATTCAAAGATTCTTTCACAGAAGCGACACCCAACTTTACCGTCAACTTTCAATTATCTTTCATAGGGCATTGTAGATTGTAGATTGTTTTACGGGGTCGTTTTTCTTTGAACGCTTCGACCTAAAAGATCTTTTGTGATTTACATCTAGTGGTTATCCAGATTCCCAAACTTTTTACAAAGCTTGTGATTTTCCTGGGAGCTAATTTCCCTATGTGTTTAGGCGTTAATTCCGCCTGTTCTAGGAATTTTAGCCTAGTGCGGACTAACACCTTGCATTCACAAAGTATGTGTTATGCAGTTTCAACTGTAGTATCGCAATATCTGCATTTATTATCTACCGCCTTGTCCATATTCTTGAGATGCTATCTCAAGGCGCAGTGGCCAGTTAGAAGGCCTGTGATTAGCCTTAATTCGGACTTTTCCAGTTCGAGAAGCCTTGTGGCATTCTTTGTCGAATAAGTTATAAGCTTTTTCGCTTGTCTTTGGCCTGGAGTATTCCTCCAGTAGGACTTTTTCTGATCCTTTTCCCATTCTTGGATCTCCTCCGCTATATGTCCCTTGGCTAGGCCACAAAACGGTTCGGATCCAATGAACGGTGCTTCAGCTCCTTATTTTGCAAGGCTATCAGCAAGTTCATTTCCTTGTACTCCCTCATGCCCTGGCACCCACATCAAGGTAACCTTGTTGTTATTAATCAGTTGCTTCAGGGATTGTGTACATTCCCAAGCAATTTTATATTTAGAGGTATAGGACCTTAGAGCCTTTAGTGCTGCCTGGCTATCTGATAGTATATAGATCTTTGCCCTTCGGATACCTTTATTTAGGCATACCTGGCTACATAGATCTATGGCATAAATTTCTGCTTGAAAGATGGTTGGGGTGTTACCGAGGGCTTTGGATAGCCTACAATTCGGCTCTTCTACTGCTACTCCTACCTCTTCAGCCATCTTGGATCCATCTGTATACCAGATAAATGACCCCTGTTCCAATCACAGTGACTCCATCTTGCTCGTCTGACGACTTTCAATTAGCACGTCAAACGGGTAGTCAAAGTCTTGATTGACTGGCATTGAGTCAGTGGGTTTGGTCATGGACTTCAAATGGATTAACTCCAGAATCCTTAAGTGACCAACCAGATCGCCTGGTTTAAATTTATATGCCTGGTGCAGTCGTAAGACACTGAGTGTCGCCTCCTTCTTTACATGTAAGTGCAAGGGAAGTAGGTTAAGCATAGCCTCCATAGCTGCTGTGGGACACGAGTGCATTGCTCCTGTAGTCCCTAAACAGGCAAGGCGTTGCAGTTTCTGCAACTTTCCCTGTGCTGTTTTTCCTCTGTTTTTGGCCACCATACGCATGATGCGTAGGTTATCATAGGTCTGACGACCGAAAGATAAGAGCAATGTGTCATTTTCGGTCTTAGACCCCAAGTCTTACTAAACAACCTACGGCACGTTCATATTGCCGCTGTTGCTTTAGCAAGAGTCCATTCCAGATGTGAGTTCCAGGTAAGTTTTTGATCCAGGATTACTCCTAGATACTTGACTTCACTTCATAGGGCATGCAAGAAGGAAATATTAACTCAATAAATTCCTTTTATTTCATGCTAATTACTGAATGACATGGTTAATGCTGTAAATAATATTAAAAATAAAAAATTCACTGGGTTCGGCAACATACCGATCTCAATAATAAAGGAAAATAGAAATATTTTGAAACACTCGCTACACACTTATATTTAACTTATTTAACAGAGGTATTTCCGAATTAATTAAAAAATGCCTTAATCCTATCAATACTTAATAGGGTGATAAAGAAAATATTAGCAATTATATGTATATAAAATTGATGGTTCTAGTTTAATCATGAAGTTTCTTAAAGTGTATCTCTTATAAGAACCAAGATGCTAATAGGGATTCTCAAATTTTTTAACAGATTTTGTAAATATGTTAGACTAGACTAGCTGACGAAAATCAATGTTATAAAATTTAACTTTTTCCTCACAGCCTAATTAAATGCATTATTAAACAAATCGGTTTCTGAAAAACTGTTGATGATATCTCCCTTTAGAAATACATTATTCAACCAATAGATATAATGGACTTTTGATTACAGCTTGACGAGTGTGTCGCAAAGCTTCCATACATAATAAATGCCTCTGTGCAAGATCAAAGTTGTAAAGCTACAATTTTATCGAGGCAATCTCAGAGAGTTAGTCTTGAAGACAAGACGGAGATAATTTATAGAATTGGGCACTGCAGTGGGATAACGCAATTCCAACAATATTGCCTTAAGAGGACGTCACATTGTCTTTAATTTTTTAAAGCACTTTTGTTTTTAGCTTAAGGTAAACAAAGCTTTTAGAGGTTTATTTCGATGGTCCTTGAACTGTATTGATATTGTAGAAATAAAAAACGACTGTATTTAAAAGTTTTATTTAGATATACATTTTTTACTAAAGAAACATATAAGTAGATTGCAGATCTAACAGGATTTTTTGTTGTAGTCTATTAGCTGCATTCATAATGTTTTCCGCGCTGTACTTGGGTATTTCATAAAATGCTCGAAAATATTGAAATTGTTGCTTTTAATTTGGACTTTTATTTTTAAATTCCAATTATGTTCATGAATTGAGATTTTAGATCATAGTGCATTCTGTAAGTCGGACATGAATATGAATATTTTCTAACCTAACGAGACTATATCTCCCCCACGTTTTTGAGGATGTAGAGCACGATGGCGGTGGTTAAATCTCTCTTCTAGGTTAACCCCCCCCAACTGTCAAAAACCACCCCCGAATGGGGTAAACCGCGTACCCGACGTCTCCTATCAGCCAAACCTGTGTTACCCCCATTTTCGAGGATGCTGAGCATGATGGTGATGTCGAGATCACTTCTTGACCCCCGCCAACCCCTTTTGGTTCAGACAAACTGTACTGCAAACGGTTTATTTTACAGAATGGGTAAGTCTATTAGCTAATCAGAGTGCATTTCTTTTTAATAGAAAGTCAAAAGTTTAATGTTATGTATTTAAGAAACGTAAAAATTCCTTTAGATAGACTTTTGCTATGTTGCCACATTAATAATTTTCTAATTTTAGCCTTCGTTTTCAAATGCCGTTTTGAGGAAAATGCAATATAGAAAAGTTATGCTATTAATTGACATTATAAGAACTACTACCGATTAGCGAACACCCTGTATAAAATTAGAATTCTATTTACTACTAAATATTGATTCATTTCATCGAAACTAATTTCGTCAAGGTTGTAAGTTATTAGCACTTATTAGGCGTCAAATCGAGATTTATTACAGATATATTTTGTATATTTTTCATCGTCAAGTGTAGATGTGTAGACGTATGTGTGAGAAACTGTTGAATAAAGTTTCTGTTTGGGCCTGTGAAAATCATTTTTAAAACTGCATAATACCACCAGAAACAAAAAATAACCAAAGTGAAGTTATAGTAAATTTTTTGAAAAGCGAAGAATTTGCCAACATTGTAAAAAGCGTTGTTAAATTGCAAATTGGAAACAACTAAGTTAGAAGAGAAAATAGAAGAATTACAAGTGGAAGTAAAAAATCTTAAACAAAGTGATATTTACTTGATTCGATTGTTAACAAACATCGAACCAAATAATCTCCCACAAAAAAAAATTCTTTCACGAAATTTGGTGGAAACTTATTTTCTTATGTCCCAAACACGCTGTAATTTTTTCGATTCAAAATATTTATTTTTCCCCTTATTTTGATTTTATATCGAAAAAGTAATCTCATTTTCAATCGAAAATTTTCACGTCAAAAAAGCTGCTTTTTAAAAAAAGTCGGTGCGATTTTTGTTCATTGAAATCTCTACTTTCTGATGATGTACAGAAAAATATACATTACTATCGAAAATTTTCTCAGAAAATGCACGAAAACGAAAAAAACTCGATTTCGAAAAAAAATTTTTTTAATCATTGTTTAAAATTTTGCGCTATTTATTGAAATTTAGAATTAAATGCAAGATTCCATGTTACATTGATAAACTAGGAAATTGCAAATCCATGAAACATAGAGTTTGCAAAAAATATGCGAAAATAGTTAGTTTTCTAAATATTAAAGATGGGATTTAATCTAAAAATGTGACTGCTCTAACTTTTTTTCGATAAAAAAGTTGATTTATTAAATTCTAATTACATTTATGGAATAGAAAATCTTATAATATATAAATATATTTGTTAGGCATTCCAATTGAAAAAAATTATGCTTAAAATTGTACGATTCAATTTAAATACTTATGAAGTTATTTATTATAATATTTTGAAACACATTTATCACCTTATCTGGAATTATAATCACTTATCCTTAAGTTTTTGCCTCTTTGATGGCATTTCTTCATCGTTAGATTCGACAAATCTTTCCAATTCTAGTGGATCTTCGAAATCTTCAAGACCGTCATCGTCTTCATCTCCAATATTTTTTCCAGTATGCATTGGTTGTTCATCCACAATTTCATCTGAATCATTTACTTCCTCGTAGGTTTTTTCTTCAACATTGGAGCCTGCAACTCATCCTGCACGTGTATTTTTATAAACGATGCTGTTCACTACTCTGCGACTCGAATACTGGCTAACGGTTTTTGCAGCTGCTTCGAAATGATCTCAGGAAAGTAGGTAGTAAGGCCCAGACCCTCTTCCCCACTTCTCTTTGACATACCTCCTGATGGGCTAAAATATCCCGTAAGCCATTCAGGTATAGAAGTTTTCTTAGAATGTCAAAAAATAGGCACCTACGCATATAATTTAAAAATTTTCCTACAACTTTCTCAAAATATTGTAGATATCTTATAAACTATTAAGTTTATTTTAACTTATCTGGTTGTTAATTATAGTGATATATATCGATTTGCAATTTCTTAATTTATCAATGTAATATGGAATCTTATATTTTTCGGATAATTAAAATGTAAATTTCAATAAACAGCGCAGAATTTTAAACAATGATTAAAAAAATTTTTTTCGAAATCGAGTTTTTCGTTTTATTGCATTTTCTGAGAAAATTTTCCATAGTAATGTATATTTTTTTTGTCACCATCAGAAAGTAGAGATTTCAACGAATAAGAAGCGCACCGACTTTTTTTTAAAAAGCAGCTTTTTTGACGTGAAAATTCGATATAAAATCAAAATAAGGGGAAAAATAAATATTTTTAATCGAACAAATTACAGCGTGTTTGGGACATAAGAAGATAAGTTTCCACCAAATTTTGTGAAAAAAAATTCTTTTTGCGGAAGATAAAAATAAAAAACCAAAAAGTTGGTTATTTTGATTTATCGCAGAATTTTGAGGTTATGTGAAAAAAGTGTAAATACAAAAGTTGTAGATCTTTTTATTACCGACAACTTTGCTATTTAATTTTTTTCGATAGGAGTTGTAGTTTTGCCGAAAATCGTGATAAACCGTTTTCTACCCTTAAAAGTTCACCCCCTTCCACTTCCCGACCTCAAATCGCCCGTAAATTATTTTTCCTCTTATTTTTATCATATTTTCTTCCTTTTTCAATGGATGTCATCCTATTCTAATTTTTTTCACTTTTTACCATGTTCAAAGGCTTCGGCCCTGGCCGATTGACAATTAATGATTCGTGTAATATTTTAACAAATGGGAAACATTTAATTATAAATTATGCAGATGATACATCATTATTAATAAGAGAAAATAAAATAGAACTATTACTAAGACTACTATACTAAACGAAGCCGCTGCAGTAATTTAGATGGTAGGAGACTGGTTAAAACGAAACAGGCTAATTCTTAATGAAAAAAAAAAAACAGCAATCATATTCTGAAAAAATAACATCTATTTGTCAGGAACATAGGATTTATCGGGTCAACAAAAATTTTAGGATTTATCACAAATACAACATTAAGTTGGTAATACCATATTACACAACTATCAAAGAAACTGAACGGTATATGTTACAGCATGAGAATGTTGAGAAAATATGTTAATAATGTAACGATGAAAACAATCTATTACGCTTCCTTTATTTCGAAATTAAAATTTGGAATACTATTTTGGGTAGTGCGACGGATGTAAATAAAATATTTATCTTACAAAAGCAAGTTATCCGTGTCATTGATAACATTTCAATGAGAGAAACATGTAGAAGGAAATTTAAAATGAATAGAATATTAAGTTTCTGCAATATCTATCTACGAATGTTTATGAATATATTATTTTAAACATAAAGACAAATATAAAAAAACAAGAAGTTAGTCATGGCTATGGTACTAGACAAGTAAATAATTACAGTTTGCCTACACATAGGTTAAGTATGCATGAAAAAGAGCCTTTTTTTAATGTACTCTCAGGTAGAATTAAAAATATTAAAACTTTTAAAGCGTACATAATCTAAGAATATCTAAACTATAGAAGATCCGATTTATAAAGCTATTAATTCATAAGGAACATTTAGATTATAAAATAACTAAATTGTATTAGGGTATTTAAGAATTTTTATATTAATTTTCTGCATATGAAATTGAAGAAATTCTTTGTCTGTATATCCAGGCTATCCATTTTATAAGGGCACTCGAGAATATCTCACTTATATATAAAATTGTGCTGACTTATATAACCTACAAAATGGTTTAAAGACTTTTGAAATCCATGGCCTACTTTAAGAGTTATGGAGGAAAATATCGAAAATGCGGAAAACGTCTAGGCCAAATATCTCTATTTTTTGAAGAGATACGAGAGAAATTCTAAGGCTAAAATTTGTGTCAAAACAGGGTGTTTCAACCAGGTTTTATATAGTTTTTTTCAAAACCGCTGTATTTTGAGATTTACTCTTCAGGCTGTTAACAAAATTATTTTGAAACGGGCGGGAAATGGCGCCACTAAATAGAGTATTTTCCTCCCTTTTCAACGATATATCACATGACATATTTATTCATTAGTATTACGTTAGTAATTATAAAAACATTTTTTTTAACCAATACATTTTTTTTTAACAAGCATTATACTTGCTGTGGAGAAGTATGATTAAATAAAACGATAAAATAATTCAATAAGTTGTTCAAATCTTTGCTATAATAAAACATTAACACAATTAAGAAGAATAAAGTAAATTCAGGTAACAAAAACAAAATAATAATCCGGAAAGCAACATGGAGCAATTATGGAAAGAGTATTCGCAGTTATGCCAATGTATAGATGTCCTCCATAAAAGCGTCACTCCTTGCCCAGAAAGTTAAAATATCTTTACCAATTAATTTAAGTATAATATCCACTTGTTTGTATTTCATGATTTCACTATTATTTCAATTATTTTAAAATAGTTGGCTATGAACAAACTTAACTATTTAGTTTTTTGACAGATCATCTCAGTTAATACTTAAACTCTCATTCAATGACACTCGCTTAAGAATTTAGAATTTTCAAGAATCATTTTCACTCACATTGATCGTTATAATATGTTCGTTACATATTGCCAATGCAATTTTACTCTGGATTAGCTCAAGTAGAATATAGAAACAGATTTCCACAAGCACTACAGCCGAATAAAACTCTGTTCAGAAAATTAGCTACGAAACTGAAAAATAATGGTTCATTTTTAAAGAAGAAGACAGTGTTACTGATAATGTAAATAAGGTAAACCAAATTATTAATTATGTAAGAAATAAAAATACAGAACATTTGGAAACATTATTAAGAGAAATTCAAATTGCTTGTCATATAAACAAAATAAGTGCTAGAAAAATTTTAAAGAAAAATGGTTACCGGTGTTATAAAGCCAAAAAAGTTCACAATTTGCAAGCGGGGGACAAACCAAGGAGGTGGCTGTTTGAATAGAAGCGTGCCGATCCATGAATATGCAGTAAAATACTATGGCCCGACGAGACAAATTTTTCCAATAATGGAATTTTTAATCGCAATATTCATTACAAATGGACTTCTGAAAATACACACTGGCATAGACCGACTGGGTTTCAAAATCGTTTTTCAATAAATGTGTGGATGGGTATTTTAAGCACCAATTTAATAGGTCCTTATTTTTATTATGGTCACCTCAATGGTCAAAGGTACATAAACTATTTGAGAAATGAATTTAATGAATTCTTAGATGACCTATCTTTATAGAATCGACACAACTTTCAATATTTTCAACAAGATGGAGCTCATCCCCACAATTCCCAGATTTGCCTAGATTATTTAGACGAAATTTTGCCTCAACATTGGATAGGCACCAATGGATTTATTCGATGGCCCCCTGGTTCTCCAGATATAACCCCAATGGATTTTCTATGGGGGTATATTAAAGATAAGGTGTTTTCGACGACACCGCAAAATGTAGAGGACCTAAAGCTCGAATTCAACAGGCATGTATTACAGTTACCCCCGAAATGCTGAGTAATGTTTTAAATGCAGTACCTCCCCGCGCTCGATTGTGAATAAGAAATCGCGGTGGACACTGAACACTTGATTTGATATCTTAAAAATTATTTTGAGGATTAGATGAATATTAATGTTTTGTGTGCTATATTCTTTTTATTATTAATTTGTTTTTGTTACCTGAATTTACTTTATTCTTCCTAATTGTGTTAATGTTTTATTATAGCAAAGATTTGAACAACTTATTGAATTATTTTATCGCCTTCTTTAATCATACTTCTCCACGGCAAGTATAATGCTTGTTAAAAAAAGCTATTGGTTTTAAAACGGTTTTTATACGACCGATATTAAGTGAGATATTCTCGAGGGCCGTGATAAAATGTACAGCCTGTATATACTGTATATTGTGGCTGTTTGAAATAATTATGGTTATTATTATAAATCTTAGGCGAATTTCCCAAATTCCAGACTATTATAGAACGAAAATGAACATCCTTAATTCCGTTAAAGTAAGTAATTTTAATCTTAACTCTGATATCATTCATTTGGGATGTATTCATGAGGACAATTGTCAATTTGATCGCAAAATTGAGCCCCTGTGATAAAGTTATTTCTGAAACGACCTAACCAATCGTACCGTACGCAATGCAAATATATTCACGCATGATGTTGCCCACCCGCGTTAAAACCAATATTTCACACGTCGGTTCGACACAAAATTAGAGAATCCCAGTTGTAAAATACCGAAATTCAGATTTATGACTGGACCGGTCACGCTGCGGTTGTAATTCATGCATAAAATTAAATTTTAATCAACACCAGTCAATTCTAGCAAATGAGATATCGTGTCGTAAATCGCAAATTAGTTTTTAGACCAGCATTCTATCAATTACTAGAACAGGAACTCCGGTTTTGTAATGCTGCGGCTTTTTGATCATCTACTGGCAAACTTTCAAAAGGTAAAATTATGGGTATTACACCATAGTATGCATGACTCCGCATAATGCGATTAATATGTGGTCTTTGTGATCGTTTGAAACGGGAACACAATTATTGAGATTGGATAATTAAAGCTAATACACTAAGTGCAAATTGAAGGGAAAATTTTATGTTGCTGCTCTAATTCAGTCAAATTAAACATGAAAAGGGGGTGAACGCTGCATCAAATCTAGCATTCTTGCGTTTTTGGTATGTTATTTATGATGAAAGAGGAATGTAAAATAAGTTTTTGACCTCGGCAGATGACCAGGTCATTGTCAAAAATCAAGAAAATCTCGAAATTTTTTTACCTTTTTTCAGTTTCAGATTTTGACCCGAAAGAACTGGCTTTTCATCAAAGATAATTTTTAAAGCGAATTAATTTTGCAACAATTTGAGATATGAACGGTTATTGCAGGTCCAATAGTTTCGGAGATACAGCTTTTCAAAATTTGGCCAATTTATCAAGTTAACGATATTCAGCAAAATTTCATCATTTTCAGAAGTACTTATGTTTCTGAAGCTTTATTTATAATATCTGCTATTTCGCCGCGTTGGGTTAGGTAGAATAAGCCTAGATAATGTCATATTCTATTGTAATTTGCATAATAAATAATTCAAAGTGTATTTTACCTAGCCTGTCTACCGTATGTCGCCAAAAAACAAAAACATGTGGCAATTACGCAAAACAATCCGTTCAGATTATGATTGGGGGTGGCTGCGCACTTCCCAAAGTGTCAGCCCTAAGATCAGGACAAGAGACGCGGCGCCACAACATCTCTTGGAGCTTGCTTATCTCCTGCGGCTGCAAAAAAGGCTGCAGCAGTGTCTGCAGCTGCAGGAAGGCTGGGCTGAAGTGCTCCGTAGTTTGCATCCATGTGACAACGTCCTTGAGCTCGCATTAAGCCTGGATTACTCACCCACAGATGACCTGCCAGACGAAGATAAACTAAATGAAGAATGAGGAAGATACATGAATTCTAAAAATGCTTAACTTTCTTATTTTTCCGTAATATGTACTATATAAGTTGATAATTTAATAAAAGAAACTCATAGAAACATTTCGCTTCGTAAATATGCCACATTAAAATATTGTATAAACTAATACACGTGACTGAAAATGCTATGATATTGCTTTCACGTCATTTTGACGTCACTAACTTGACCTGAATTTGCTAATTTACGTGTTATTATTCTATTAATTATTGATTAATATGACGGATAATGATTTCATACCATCCCTAATGTATTAATCTATAACCACAGCATTCTTTTTAGATATTTCAACGTTTTAAAAATAATGACGTGACGCTACCGGTTACGAATGACGTTATTCGTTGGGGACAGATCATTTTAATGGGTTTTAATGCTTAGCCGAAATAAATACTTTCTTCACCCTCAATTTTAACAAAAAAGAAAAAATATGAGGAAGCATATTTTCCTGTCGTCTATCTATCTGTGATATAAAAAAAATCATTCAACTTCTTCATTGTGGGTGCTCGTCTCGGACATTCTTGAAAACCCTCCTGATACCTCAGAAGACGACGTCTTGGACCAACCAGGTCCATCAAAGAGGGAAAAATTTTATTAAAATAAACACATCCTCAAAATTGATGTTAGATTTTCAGATATTTTTCATCAATGTATTATACGTGTATTCCTTTTTTAATATAATGATAATGATCATCGCAAGAAAATTAAAAGACATCGTAAGTAATTGTAAGCGCTTTGAGTTTTTCACCCACGCCTATAAATAAAAATACAAATATCTCATTATTTGCTCAAATGGCTGAGGGGATAGGGTCACTCTGGAGTACCCTAGGAGAGTCCACTGAGAGGGTTTTCAAACAATATACTATGCCTTCAGAAACTTGAATGGTACTGAAATGATGAAATTTTGCTAAAGATCGTGCAAATGGAGTATTGTGTACTGTACTTTCCTACCTTTAATAGTTTTGCTCACCTAAGATATATTCGCTAAGCTACGCTACACCGATGAGGAGCAATAACTCCGAAACACGTGTCCGTAGCTGCATTGTTGTTTTTTTGAGGAATAAGGCATTAACTCACTTTCTTTAATTATTTGACCTCATAAGCCCTCCTTTGATATTTTTCAACTTTTTTCATTTTTTCAATGTTTCGTCACGAACTTTTGTTAGCAAACTTCAGATTGAAACTTAACACCCCAAAAAACGTTTATAACGAAAGATGTCAAAACTACCCCATGACTTTCCTGGTAAAAACGCAATTTGACTGGATTATTAACTATTTTTGAAGGTTTATATTATACAAAATAATATAAGTGTTTAAATATTTTGCAAAATCTTTGAATTATTGAAATTTGGAATTAATTTATGGTATCTAAATATTGGACTTATTTTTACTCATTACATAGATTTCATATAAATATTGTTCTATAACAACTTTACAGTAACTGTTTGTTATAATATTATACAATATGCATACCTATTATATGCATTTAAATAAATAGTGAGAATCGAAGTTATATCTGCTCATTGAATATTCAGCGTCAGCAACTTCTGACTATAATTATTACTAGAAACAAATCGTTCCCAAGGGTCCCACAGATACACATACTTGTTCCGTAGTCTTTTATAACTTGAAAATATTTCTATCGCGTAGATTATTCTCTTGTAGAAACGTACACTACAAATTTCTCTGGTCCGACGAGGTATGCTCTTGATTAAATTTTCCAATAATTAAGAATTCTTGTAGAATAGGTCTCGCCTCTACTAAAAACTATTTACCAGGTGTTCTAGACAAATTCTTTATACCCAACCTCTTTAATTTGCGCCCTGGATGCTTTGTGAAGTTATCGATTGGCAAAGTATGTATTCAATCTATACGAATATAGTAGTCGAGAGTCAATCAATAGATTAAATACAGTCTTCTAGTAACAAGACATTTTTTTGCCAATAATGTTTTGAATGGGGATGCATATTACTATGAATATGTAATAAAAATGCGTCTAGTATTATATCAGTTGTTGTACTATCACTAATAGTAGGACAGCTATGCACCTGAACTCTTCAAATTTAAATAGAAACATGCCTTTTGGTACATCATAAATGATTAATAAAATAATCTCTTTTCAGATGAAATCCATATTCTGTTTCATTTCCGTTTCCCTTCCTTAACCATTTAGCTCAGTTAAAATTCACGTCATCTTGAAATAGGAAGAAAATTGAGAAAATATCGAAATCTACACTTCGAACTCCGCGGACGGTATCCAGATCATACTGCCGACTGGTTAATACTGATTATAGGAGCTCTCAGTAGATCGAGACACAAACTACTTTCACTACTGAAGACCATACCGGCATACCGACAATCAGCAGGAGTTCTGGCCGGAAGAATGCAGTCATCTTTGGTTCTTTGCGTCTGGAGTCACAGAACCAGCGATCAGCGACTCTACGGTGTAGGGAGTGGCCAGCGCGCCCTGGGAGGCAGGGAAAATTACGACTGGTTTTCCTCTGTGATATAATGTTGTTTAATGGGGCGGTATTCTTAATTGGTAGTTAAACCGAATGTTTAGTAGATAATGCACATCTGAATTTTGCACTATTTTTATTTCCACGTCCAGTGGAAAAATGGTAACGCAAATTTTTTTTTTTGTTGTTGAAATAGGCTTAACAGCTTAACATGTCATGAGACGTCGAGATTTTAAATTTGAGCGGTCTGTCTGTCTGTAACTTTTTTGTGGGCACGTTTACTCCGGAACCGTTTATGATATTGACTTGAAAGTTGGTACACTTTTATATTCCAACGAGTTCTGGAACTGGATCATATTTTGACCTAATTCCGTTGAAGAGTTCGGGAATAAATGGAGTAAATAAAGGTAGATAGACAAGGCAAGCAGGTAAGAGTCCATAAAATTACAATTTAGGACATGTACGAAAAGTCAAGGCCTCAATAATTTTTTTCGCATGAGCCCCCCCTCTCCTTAGTAACACCCCCAATACCCCACACTATTATGAAAAGGAGTAAAAAAAATATAATGTGATTTAGTGTGTATACAGGGTGGATCATGAATAATAGGCCATAGTTCAGGGGGGTAGATTCTTTGGGCCAAAATATGAGGATATAACCAAATATGCTTTAGTAAAATGTTGCCGTGGAAAAAGATACAAGGTGTCAAAGTTCAAATAATTTTTTCGTTTTTTTGCAATAACTCAACAGCCTCTTGACTGATTTGTTAGAGGAACTTTTTTTATTCTAAGAAACAATAATTTATGTATTATATTACTTTAGATTATAGAGGGCGCCGCAGGATCTGTATCTGATGATGAATTTTTTCATATTTTTTGACGAAACGTTGTGGTGCTTCTGACCAGAAAATCTGATGAGGGCGTCATTTCCATGCATAAAAAGTACACTTGGTAGAACTTGAAAATTCCAACCGTTTTCGAGGAAAGTGCCGTTAACATTTTAATAATTTTTTAAAAGACAAATTCAAATATAAGTGTATTTATTGAAAAAAGTACAAAACGTAAGGGAAAACAAAATCGTAATAACAGCGTAAACTCTTTCTCACTTTCTTATGAACTAATGGATTATTTCCATGGTATTGAGATAAATACATAAATCAAAAGATTGTCTAAAATAAGGATCTAATCTTATTAGAAGACCAAAAAATAACGTAAAAGTTGACTTATAAACATTCCCCCCATGCAAAAACCCCATTGCTGCAACTTAGAGTAAATGTTCAATATGGTCTCCACCTTCTTCTCTTGAGTTGATAGTATTTGCATAGACTAAGGACTTCATATGTCCCCGCACATAATAATACAAAGGATTATAATCAGGACTCCTTGGTGGCCAAGCAAACTCACTTCCTGGACCGATCCATCTACGTGGGAATGTCTCATCAAGATAATTCCTGACTTCAACGGAGAAACGAGGGGGAGCTCCACCTTGCATGAACCACATTCAGTTCCGTATATCTAGCATGAAAGCATGTAGTATATCAGTAAGAGTATTTTGAAGAAAAAACAAATAAGACTGTCCATTTAAATTTGGAGGAAGGACAGATGGTTCCAATAATTCATCGCCGATGATACCACACCAAACGTTAATCTTAAATTCTTGCTGAAAATGCCTTTCCTTAACGGTTTGAGGATTTTCTACTTCCCGGTAATAGGTATTTCTCTAGTTAAAAACGCCTCGGCGAGTAAAAGTTGCTTCATCGTAAATAAAGTGTTAAGAAGAAGAAGAAGAAGAACAACAACAAGAAGAAGAAGAATAAAATTTCGATCCCTGTTGTGGTTATTTAGAAAAAATTGACAAAATTGTAGCCTTTGTGGAAGATCCCTTCGAAGTAAGTTTTGTACAGGAGTGAGATGATATGGGTAGAAGCATTCTTTACGTAAGACTCTTAGGACAGATTGTTTACTCACCCCTGTTGCCGCTGCTAAACGACTTGAGCTGACTCGACGATCTTCATCCACATGAACTAAAATTTCTAGTTCTTTATCTGGAGTAATTCGTTTCGGTCGTCCTACATCGTTTTATGACAAAATGAATCCGTTTCTCTCAAACGACGAAACAGATCTTTGAAAATCTTATGGTCTGGCTGCATTCTATTTGGACATTGCAATGAGTATCTCCTCGCTTCAGCACGTCCGCTAAAATTCCGCTCATTTACCTATTTGAAAAATTATTATATCTAGGCATTATAAATAAAGAAGTTAAAGAAATTAGCTCGAGGAACACGATAATAAATTAAAATGATTAAGTGACGTAAATGACAGAACTAAAACGTAACCAAGGTACACTTTTCAATAAATACACTTTCTTTCATTCAACTTGAATTTGTCTTTCAAAAAATTATTGAAATGTTTAACGGCACTTTCCTCGAAAATGGTTGGAGTTATCAAGTTCTACCAAGTGTACCTTTTATACGTGGAAGTAACGCCCTCATCAGATTTTCTGGTCAGAAGTAGCATAACATTTCGCTAAAAAAAAAAAAATGAAAAAATTCATTATCAGATACAGGTCCTGCGGCGCCCTCTATGATCTAACGTGATGTAATACATAAATTATTGTTTCTTAGAATAGAAAAAGCTCCTCTAGCAAATTTGGTGAAGATCAGTCAAGAAGCTGTTGAGTTATTGCAAGAAAACAAAGAAATAATTTAAACTTTGACACCTTGTGTCTTTTTTTACACGTTTATTTGTTTTATATTTTGGACTGTTGAGAAAATACAAGCTATATGATCGAATAATGTGCCCAGTCAGTGTGACTATCTTTTTGGTCTCTAAGGCGTAAGTAACTTAAAATAATATAAAACAAACTGCATGTATCTTTATATTCGGTTTTACCTTCTACTCTCCATTTCTGCACATATGATGAACCTATATTAACCTTTGTAAAATGATAAAATTAATCATGACGATCTTAATCATTTTATGACATATACTAAAGTACATTTTTCAATCATAAATTCCAATCTGTTCCATTATCATTGTAACAAAAGTTATAGTCAGTATCACAATTCTGTATTAAAATCCGCAAGAAATCAAAAACCTTATTTCGAATAACCAGCAGGTTAATTTATTTTATATTTCTGACTTGAAATGTTTGCTGTCTCGAGATACTAAAAGTTAGAATATGATGAAATAATACGCTCATATAATTCCAAATAATCCAAAATATTAAAGCAGGTCTGCAGTGTTGCTATCCAGAAATACCACTTTATCTTATTTCTGCGTATATCAGTTGACATTGTAATGCTAGTATATATTAGGTAATAAAAATATTTTGTCATGAAGACTGAGAGCCGAGAAAGAAATGAGAAATATATGATATCCATGGCACATTTAAGGTCTGCTGTTACTAAAGTTGATGAAGATCCACCAGATTTACCTATTGTCTCCTTTTTATGATTTATTACAAAAGGGCATTGTTGTGTGTATAAAGAATGCTGTTAACTTTTTATAGCATCATTAAGTTATACTAGGATAGTTATTCATGCAATACGTATGGATAGTTTTACATCTCCATACAAATACGAGACGAGACGAAACCCAGGTCAAATATGAATTGTTGTGAAACGTGTTAGAGGTTATACGTATTAATTCTTTTGGTGCTGGATGGAAATTAACGGAAATTATCATATATCGCTTAAGCGAATTAAATTAATCGTGAAACATTAGCATGTTGCTTCGCACGGTAATATTGTTACGAAAAAAAAAATATAGTAACGCTATATATATAAACAACAAAAAATAAGCAGAGCAAGTAAATGAGGAATTTTTTATTATTTTAGCAACATCTCCGGGGAAACTTCCTCAAATCTACTTTTCACAAAATCAAGGGAAGTGTATGAGGAGTGTTACACGTCCGTCAATGGTACAGCTTGTAGTAAAGTATATACGATTGGAATTGAAACCGTATAAAAACTAAAAGACAGTCGGCATCTCTTTATTGTACATGGGTGGAGGTAAATAGAAATGCTTGTCATAACAAAATGACAAGATTTTCGGGCGTTATTATATTATCCTCTGTTTCAAATGGTCTCCAGAAAGCCATAGTAAATTAGTAAATAATTAAATAATATTTTACCTTTTATACAGTAGTAAATATTTATAAATATAGGGGCGAGCGTAGATGCGTCTTTACTATGTACATGCTTCGATATGCGATGTAAAGCAACGTTAGGCGCGGTTAGTACTTGGATGGCGACCGTTTCAAAGAAGACCGTGTCCTCGCCTCACATATCTTCCAGCGGCTTGTATATCAGTGTATGGGGAAGCTACACAACCTTAGGCGAGAGTTGTATAGGGGATATACCATCCCTCGGAGGGGATGTAAAGCCGTCGGTCCCTTGTCTATTAAATGTTGGGCAAGTAAAAGATCCCTACTCTTCTTAAGGGAAGAGGTTCGGCAAAAATTCCTGGTTGGGGGTAGCTCGTCTACAGGCGTCGGTGATAGGCCTCAGTAGCGGAAATAGACCGACGTTAAATAAAAATGTTAAAAAAAATAAATAAAAATGAACAGTAACTAACCAAACTCCTACGCTTGATATCATAATAGGTATTTATGCGCTGCACTGGCACATAGACAGCACGATATTAGACTTCCACGGTCCAAGATAAAGAAACGATTTACGAGTTTTTTTGTGCTAGTAGGCCTGTCCGTTTTATTACCTTTAAACCAGTGCAGTCGTAGATGGTTCATTCAGGCTGATTACATTGCCAGTCTCGGACTCGCCTGCACAGTTTCAACTACCGTTCGAATCTCAATACCATTGCCAAATATATAGGACAAAATATCAAGTTCAGTACGCACGGTCCTGTGCTTTAAAACTGACCAGTTTCAATTCCAATCGTATATACTTTACTAGAATTTATAAAATCATTTCCAGACAAGTGATATGGGAGTTTAGGACAATAAAATGACCAGACAGCTCGTTCTCTGAATCTAGAAATAAAACGGTAGAGCTTCTATTTGGTAACTGTTGCCATTAACCATTAAAAATATCTTTATTTGTTATCTATATACATGTCATTTAACTAATATATTTCATATGTCTCATTATTGTATTTTTATAAGGTTCGACCCGACGCATTACATGATGCATTTGCATTAAAAGATGACGGTCGTCGGATGTTATGCCAAGCGAGATATTTACTATTAGTTATCATAATTAATCTGACCAATTACAACTTTTACCCACGGTGAAGTGTATTAGCAGTTAATCATTTAAAATTAAAAAATTCAAATTGAATGGATTTTATTTGAGATTTCTATTTGCTTATATTTAATTCAGGAAACTAAAAAGGAAAACCCTACTTCAAAATTAAACTATGTATATTTTTAAAAAATTCACCGAGCTTTTATTAATATTATTACTCTTTAGTATTCGTAGATAGGTTTCCATTAAATTACAAAAACGAATGAAATAAAATTATAAGTTGTTTAAAAAGGCATAAAAATAATCTAGAAGACATTGCAAAAATTTTTAGAATTTTATGTTGTTTAACTATGGTCATAATCTTTCGAGATACAATGGCAAATTTTGGTATGTATACTTATGTGTATGTTGGATATTATCTCTGGTTAACACCGATCTCTGTACTTTATTTTTGAAAAAGTCCTGTGAGATTTCGACTATACAGTCTCTTATCATTGGAATGTTATTTTCTCTACTAAATACAGCGACCGGTGTGTAGCGATTAGATTCTGCGAGAAGGCTGAGTATCTTGTCTGTTTTTCGGGACTAATTTTAATTTTCCATTTTTCATAAAAGCTCATTAAATTCGCCAGATGATACTTGACCTTCTGGGCAGCCGTTTGTGCGTAAAAGGGCCGCCCATATATCACAGTATCATCTGCGTACAACAAAATATCAGTTGAAGGGTAAGTTGGCGTATCAGATAGATACAAGTTGTATAAAAGTGGCGATAAGATAGCTCCTTGTGGGACGTCAGCTGATATTCTTTTATTTTCGGATAAAGCACCGTTAATATTTACAATTATATACATATCTGGGTAACTGTTGCCGGATAGCGTTGCCACCAATATGAAGATTCAAACAAAAGCGAAAACTGACTACTTGGTAGCTAGAAAAGTTGTCATCGCATCAACGAGTGAGTGGGCTATCTAATCTTTCCAATCAATTAAATCGCTTAATGGAGATGATATTTTTCCAACGCTGTTGCAAAATGGACTAGAGATATTACTACTATTCCCCATCAGGTAGTACAGACCTAAGTCTAGGTCGGTAGGGATATGACTGATATAGATGTTAGGACAACCAGGCAAACCATAATTGACTACATTCGAACTATGCTGATGAACAGAATCGTAACGACAAGCGTACAGTGAGGGTGCCTACAAAGTTTTGTTCTCTCCCCTTTCTGTGGTCACTACCTGTGGATGGCCAGATGACTATTCTAACTCTGCGAAAAGTGAACGCCGACAATGTAGTTTTTGGTTAGAGGAAATTCTGAAGAGGTACTTCCTCATATTCTTTAAATGGCACTACATGCACTTTATATCTGGGCAAGGGAAAGCAGATATCTGATAACCACCATAGGGCAATAATAGTAACTTTCACCAGGAAAATAAAGCTGGGTAATCATCTTTCTTACCTTAAGCGAGTCCTCAGTTAACTGGAAATCTCATCTATAGCAGGTAATTCACAAAGCAAGACATGTCAAAAAATTTGTGCAAAATTCTGGGACACTAGTCCCCAACAAACATATTGGATATATGGTCATAAGACCAATGATAGCATATGGTGGTCGAACACTGGCAATAACAGGAGCCATTAGTACCATAACCTCAGCTGCTTCGTAAATCCTCCTGGATTTACCTGCTCTCCATATCTATCTGGAGAGAAAGCCCAGGTGGGCAACATACAAATTTCAACAAAAAACAGCCAATATGCCGCAGGTTAGCAACATGGGGAGCAATGGGCTGACGATTGATGATTTAAATAGCCATAACATATATGCGTATGATGTAATGACTTCATTGACCAACCTGCCTTTTAATATCCTATTTCTTGACAGAGATGAGTGGTATCAGATTAAAGCAGTTCCATAGAATGCAATAGGTTGTTAGTTTACAAACGGCTTCAAAACTTCCGGAGGAACAGTAGCCGGAGATTGCAGTCGCAGACAAAGTTAAAAATAATATTAGAAGGTGATACTACGATAATTTTTCAGTCTGATATCTATGCCACCGAACTATGTGAACGGATGCTGGAACAAATGCATCTTTCCCACAGAAGAATAGAAATTTTCTCGCTCTTGGATGCTATTGTTGCAACTCTAAAACAGTGAAATTTTCAAAAGGCTCCAGCCCAATCGGGCACAAATAATAAACTGACTCTGGTCTTCGTGCTTGGTACTTAGGCATACAAGACAATGAAATTGCCGACTTTCTGGCCAGAGGTGGGGCATAAAATTCACAGGACCACAATCAATTCTTATCATATCCTCGAGCACTGCCAAAACAACTATCCTAAAATGGACTCTTTAATACTGGCAGAAACAATTAGGATTAGCTCAAATAAAGGAATTCATCACACATCCTTTGAAAACAACATCTGAAAATCTAGAGTCAAACAGGTTACACCTAAGAACACTAATCGCGTATTACAGAATAAATTATAACCTACCTAAACTTGGACTGGCGGAAACCGCTAAATGCCGTTATGTATTTAGAAGAAAGCCATGTATGTGTTGCATGCAAGCATTTTTGTTAGAATGCATGGTTCCAATTAAAGTTTGTTGAAATGAATTAACCATGTGTATCTAGTCTAAAAGCATCAAAGTTATAGCAAACTTATAGTTTTTCCTTCTCGCGAACCTTGGTGCGCATGGAGACTTAAGTGTGTACTGGAACAATTGTGTAACACTACAATGCTGGTTCAATGATTATGAGTCAGCAATATGCAACCCAATATTATATATCAGTTACTGGTAGCTAATGACCTCAATAGTAGTTAGATTAGATATTTAGAACTGCTCAGAACAGAAGAATATTTATACGAAAAACAGTTGCCTCTTACCTGAGTTTATAAGAATTTGAAAAGAAGCTTTATGAAAAGCTTTTCCACATTTCAAATTTATTTAAACTGAACTTTTTAGCTGGAATACCCACAATATATCTCTACATAGGAACGAATACAATTTGAATACAATTGTTGTAAATGTGATTTATATGGCACCTGCTTTATGCGCCAAAAATATATTTTAATTATCTTTATTATACCCGAATTTCTTAATTAAAATTTACTTCGACCCCTTTGACTCTTTTGGTTAATAATTGCAAAACGAAACGTTAATTCCTGCACGCTAACCTGCTTATTAGTATGCTTAGTCAATTAGAAGCCATTCCCGCTACTAATAAGTAATCCAATGAATATTACCTTTATCCTTTAAATATGTTAATCCCTGAAACTGACAGGTGTTGATACTTTATTCAACTTGAGACTGCCAGTGTGTGATAAAGTGGATGAATACAAATTGATATCGCATGATTTAATATACTTTAAATAAGTAGCATGTGTATATATTTTTATATATAGGGTGTTCCATAATTCGAGGAGGTAAATGGTAAACTGCGACCCTCGTAAGAAAAGTTCCATTATTAAATTTGGATGGAAGTAATGGTTTTGGAATTTTTTGTAATAATGGAACGAAGATTCTAATTTTGACCATTTCCAATCCATCAGACCATGTGCATTTGAAACCAATTATGGTAGAAATTGCGGAGAAGTAAAGCAAGCAAAGTATTGTGTTAAAATATCACTCTGGTAGAACAGGCAATATTATACTAGATAAGTTAACCAAGACTGCAAGTATCGACTGAGATCAAATTGATCAATTACCTAATTCTGACTTAACGCCAGTCGTGAAACAGAATTTGAAAAACTATTGGAAGAGGAGTAGGTTAAAGTATGCAATAACAACTATACCGGCACGGTAGCTCAGTCGGCTAGTGCGCGTTGACTGACGAATGCACTTGGTCTGGCTCTGCTGTGGTCTGGTCCGATCCCATGCACCGACGCTGGCAATGTCAGTAGGTAATGGATGTTGTCCGCGTTTCTCCAAATATATAATCCTCTCTTGGTATTGGATTTGGGGGTTGCCTTCTGTATGTGGTGCGTTTCTATGAATTGTAAAGTTAATGACTACCTAATTTTCTAGCAAGTACCTCTGCTGATAGAAATCATTTAAAGAGATATGTTAGAAACATCTTTGGGCATGGAGCTGTAAATTCCTACTTATCTATAATTAAGTTATTTGCAACACAATTTTACGACTGCAATTGTAACGGTCCATTGTATAGCGTGTGATGTATGTCATATATAAGTCTGTTCAAACAAAGCCTATAGTGTGCGATCCATTTATATTTTACTTTAAGGATATAATCGGTGCATTTTTGAATTCGAAGCCCTGATTAGTTCAGATAATTTAATGTCGTTTTGTTTAAAGAGTCTCGGGGTCCGGTTGGAGTGATGAGGTCGGGCGACCGCAGCAAGGTGGCCTCACAATAAACGATAAAAGAGTGGTTGTTAAAAAGATTAGTTGCAAGTATTTTATTACCGTGAAATCAGGTGTATAGTTAAGTTAATTACTTGCAGATTCGTTTGGTCCTCAAGTCTGTAGATATTACCTTTATAAGTTACAGTTAAGAGAGAAGTTTTATTTGGCTAGTGAAAGATGCCATGTATTTATGCTGTAAATGGCAAGTCGGTCATACTTATTACGAAATTTCACGTTATCTTGTTATAATTATGGTATTAGTCTGTATACAATACTTAACTTTCCCAGCGAAATAAAAACTTTCCGTGGAAATGCCCTTTGTCTAGTGCGGGAATACTTAGTGAATTAGGGGTTAATTTGTGAATTTTCGAACTATACACCCTCCGAGTGGGTATTTGGAAGATTGCTGTCAGTACCTAGTTATTGTCTCAAGTGACAAAGTGCAACATAAATTAAGTACGTTCTGGCTAAGTTCCCTGAATGGTTTTCGGCTTTTGACCATAAATAAAATCCGTGGCGCCCAACTTTCTTTCGAGATTTTGACTTGAAGAATTATTATATGTGTTAATATCGGAATATCTAACTTTATTTTGGTATACTCCAGATTTAGTCAAGCTTGTATATTAACTTTTGTTACATCGAAAATGCCAGATTTTATCCACATTTGTAAATTATCTTTTGTTGTGGTAAAATTTTCTGTATTAGTTTAGTTATTTTTCTATGAGTTGATTGCGTATTCGAATACCGTAGATCTTACAGAATTCTTAATTTGCTTTTGACATTGATGTATTTTCTTATGTCCTATGACCTCCGGGTTACCCATTTTTTTATTATAATATAGGATTAGATTTTACATTGTTTGTGTCTTATTAATCTAGTTTTCCCTCGCCCCCTGATATTGAGCTAGAAGAGAATGAGAAGAATTTGAAGGGATGAGATATTTTTAAATAAATTTATAGTCAAAATTATAAGCTGTTTCACAATGGAAACTTTAATGCTATTAACCACTAGATGTTTCAATGTAAACACAAATCAAATGCATATTATAAATGCAAGAGTTAATTAATAATAATGCACCATTGTCATAATGCTGCGGATTTTTTCCCACACCATTGTTTGAAAACATCGTTTTCCAAAACTTGTTGGATGTAGAATTTAATCAGTTTATTTTAGGTGAGCTGCAGTCCTTATACAGAATAGAATATATAGTTTAGTCTATCATCAACGATACTGCTAAGTGAATTGGCATTATCCCCATTAACGAATTTATTATTGGAAGAAATGAATAACTTTTGTGTCTTGTCCTTATTTAACTTAATTTATTGATTGTAATCACTCTTGGGCTCGCTTTTCATAAGTTCTCGATCTTTTAAATCTTTAAAATTTTTTACTGAAAAAATGAACGTTGTGTCGTTTGCAAATAGAACACAATTACTAGGTATTGATATAGATGATGAACAGTACTGGCCCCAAGGTTGAACCCAGGGGGACACCATGCTTTACAACCTTAGAATTAGAGATTTTATTATAGCTGACACATTGAACCCTGTTTGATAAGTGTGAAGAAAGAGAGGGCTAACCCTCTTATACCGTAATAATTTAATTTTTGTAAGATATCATGAGAGATATAGTCGAAGGCCCTAGAGACATCACACAATGTTAAGGCTGAGAATTGAGAATTATTTAGAATTTGATTTGATGTACCTGGTAGGCCTAAGTTTTAATATCTTTTCAACAATCTTCGCAAATAACAAGATGATGGAGACTGGTCGGTAATTGTCCTACTTTGAGTCACCTTTCTTGAAGATATATATGATTTTTTAGTATTTGGATATGTCAAAAATCATACCTATCTATGTATAGGTACATCCTCTGTGGCTTAATCCTCTACCGATGCCGACCTTGTTGTTCAAGAAGAATCGCCTTGAATGGCACCTTGGCTGAAGCGTGTGTGTCTCCGTTTATTTTCCTTTGCCATTTTACGTAATTGGCCTTTTGGCCGCTAGGTTAGGTAAATTGATAATTAGCGGTAGCAAAGTCCAAAGCAAAACAATTGAAATTTAAAGTTTTCTTTAGTACATTTTAGATATTATGGAATAAATCTATGGAGTTTCTCTGTGACGGTTGTTAACTTGTTATTCAGTTATTATTAAACCAATTTCAAATCATGTACTAATGTTTTATAATGTCAAAAATAATTTCATAGCGAAGGAGTACTAATCCGCTTTTAATTACAACGTAAACATATTAATGTTGTGTTACTATGAATGCGTGTTCTGTATGCACATTTACATATTTTTCTCAAATGTAATCGTGTTTTACGCTTGAGGTTAAATTAAAAATATTTAATTTTCATATACACTTTATGCAGTTATTACAGTCAGAAGCGGTGGAATTTTTAATTACAATTTATTACCGTTTCTGTTTAATTACTCTTTTATTATGACGGTTAAATGCCATGCGAAAATTACCCATGGAAATATTAATACCACGCTTTGGAGTGTTATTTATGTAGATTTAACACGAAAGAAGAAAAAACGATGGGGCAAATTTTGACGCGAAGACATATGTCGGGACACATATGTAACGGTATGTATATGAAGTTCGAAATGAATAAAGTAAATAAAATATTGTATACAAGGTGTCCACGAAACCAGATATCATCTCCTATACTTTTCTCTCTTCATGATAAAGGTTGGAACACAGGGTATAGGATATTTAGTACAGCAATTCATTTTCTGACTTAAGCTATAATAAAAACCATTATCAAAATGGTGTAACATATATATGCATTAATTGTGGTTACATACATGCATTACTATAATATCTCATTTTGTATGATCGGAATATTACGAAGACGTTAATGTTCATTACATTACCGTTTCCTTTTAATTTCTATTTATAAAAAAAAAATTGTATTAACGTTTTGGCGAAGTTTAGCCGACGGTGTCTTAACTTTTTAAAAAAGAATACAAAATTTTACATAAAAAAATTGATTAACGCATTTAAAAACCGACGAGTTTAAGCGAATTTTTGTCAATTGTTTTGTAACGACTTTAAGGAATTCGTTCCAACCTTTAAGTGTTCGCTGTATTATGATATTATTGACTGGCAATAATTATACAAAACGTGATACAGATGGTAGATTGAAGTACTGTTTTACTAGGAAGCTAGGAAACAGGCGGGCATAATACAATATAATTTATGCATTTCTAATTAAACATTCATGACGAATTAAGTGCACTATCCTACACCTGCCATTCATTACCGTATGTTGTCATAAATTTTCAAAACGGTTACAAATCACATATTAATCGTTCTAAAAATAATAATACAATATCAGTTTGAGGTTATTCTTGTATTAGTCTGTCGACAGAATGACACAATATAATGCATGTAATATTTAAGTTAGTTTTGAAATAGATATTATTATTATTATTATTATTAAACATAAATAAGAGCAGAGGAATATCCTATTATGCTCACATCTAACAAAATTTAGTTCACAGTAAATGTATATGTTGAAGTTATAAACGTATTTCAGAATTACACTTTTTAATTACAATGGGTGTATTTTTTTATTCCATCATAAGTAAGCTAGTACCTATCTATATACCTAATTATAAATATTAATTTCAAAATTTCTAATGATATTAAAAATAAAATGAAATATTTTATCTTACAAAAATTTACGATAGTACTACAGTGTGAAATAACGGCATATGCCTGATGAATTCCAACTTTATTTCATCAATTGACCCTTATATACAATTTTTGAGTTTTAACTAGAGTTCTTCATTTACTCCTGTTCACCTGTTAATATATTTTTAATTATTGTACTCTTAAATTACCCCCCCCCCCCCCCACAACACTGCCAATATGTAATATAAGCTAGTTCTCTATATGGATTCCATTCACCCCCTGACCATCCATCATGTTTATCTTTTTGACTATGTACTTCATGATGAGCAACATAACCTTTGTTTAAACCAAACTGGAAGACGATAACAATAAGCGCTTTACCGTTTCGTAGTCCCCTACACCTTCTGACCACCTTTACTTTCAGATACGGATTAAAAACTCATGAAATCGTGTAAAGCTGATTTTTACCCTTATTCATTTTAACAGACTAAGTTTTTTTTCAATTTTTCCTATTAATATGATTAATAGTAAGGAAAAAATATTACCGATCAGAAATTTCTAAAATCGTGTAGAGCTATTTTAAACTTGATTTATTGTGGAATATATTTTTTTAATACATAATGATAGCCAAAAGCAAAATATTGCAGGTTATAAATTGTTGAAATCATGTATAGTTAATGTTTCAACATTGTTTTCCTAACAATACAACCAGAAATCTGAAGCTGAATTCCACAATTGGAATCTAATACGGGACTTGTTGGAGAAAAACTTTATTTTCCAAACGTAGGTAAATAATTGATTACTTTACTTGAATTTCTATTTTGTCTTTACTTCTAGTAGTACTACCGTAGTAGGGGTGCCTTTTTTGCTGGCTAGAATACCCATTGAATTATGCAAGAAAAGAGCATCACAATTATGTAATAAAAAAAATTAGCGCTACTCATTTTTTCCCTGTACTTGATGACTATGTTTAATAATGCTGTTTGTAATAAATTCTATTTACATACTTTTAATTTATGAGTATGGGTGCGAACAGATACGTTTTTCATGGGCATAAAAAGTTCAACAGTTTATGCATGTGAAGCGAGCTAAATGTAACGGCCCTACTGAAAAAATTCAGTTGGCATTTCCAACTGAAACACTGTGAAACACAGTCGAGTCGAAACACTGCCCACAAAATAGTGTTGCAGTTCCGAAAAAAACGCTAAATAAAAGTAATTTAGTGTTGATTTCGTAACTGAAACACTGTATTTCGCTAGTATAAGCATTGCATGTCCAATGATTTAAACGATGCAAACATTGTATATGGTCTTTTCCAGGTGGGATAGGTTGAATGGCATTATAATTTTCCACATAATTTGTAATTCGTATTTGGTAATGACCTGTACGTAAAATATACGAAAAAAAGAGAAGTGAGAATCTTCGGGCCACTGACCTTCTTAATAATAAAATTTTTGACATCCGTTTTCGTTAATTCTCTGCACACAAATTTTTTATCCATATTGACAATGAATAAAAAATTCGAATGTAAAAATAACTGAACCTTTACACTCACGCACTTACGTAAATGCCCGTTTGCACCGGGCATTTACTAAACTCTACCGGCGTTCCTCTAAAAATTTGTAAAATATGTGCAATACTTAGGAAACATCTATTTCACAACCTATCCAGCACGTAATCCGACACGACACTCAATGTGTTTTTACGATTAAACATTTCCATTTTTTACTTACATAATTACAAATTTGTTATTTTAGATATTTTTAAAGTTAACACAATTCGTATTATGGTATTTGATTGAGCCAAAAATCCGAAATCAAAACGGCACAAATGTGATTAATACTTCGTTTTATGTTGACAGATCTCATATTTCAAATATCAATAGTAATGCTGTAATAAGATGACAAATTAAAACGGGTATTTATTTGAGAGATGAAATTACATGTAATTAATAATAATAATAATAATAATAATAGTGTTTATTTAGTATAATAAGCATAATTACATAGAACATAGTAATAGCATAATATTTTACATAAATAAACAAAATACTCCACAAAATATCATAGATATTTGAGCGTGGGAAATTAAATAATATATATTACGTTACACAAATAAGCAACGTTACATCAACAATATTAACAAACTAGTGTATAAGAAAGATTAATATTTACATCATACAAACACATAGATAAAAAAATATATACACACATACAATATACATAGGTTTAAACAAACTAAACAATGTAACAACAAAAAAATGTATTTAGTTGACATAATATTTATTCGTATTGTGTATAATAATAAAAAGCAAATGTAAATAATATAAATGTAAAATGACAGAATACGTTAAAATTTTAAATATTTTAATAATTTGGAAATATGTAATAAATATTTTTTCTCTCAAGTTCACAGAATTCCATTGATTTAGTTATTTTTTAAATCTATTAGAGAATAGATACTTTCTCGATTTTCTAGCAGTATGTAATTTTTGCATTCCTTTTTGAATTTGTTTAATGTGCTAATAGTTGTTATTCCATAAGGTAACGAGCCAAATATTTTTGGTCCTAGATAACTTAAACTTCTCTGACCTATTGTTTTTTGCATAAATTTTACAACAAAATTTTGGGATTTTTGTCTCGTGTTATATTCGTGAGCTGGTAGCTGTAGTAGATGTTTATTTCTATAGATATAAATGCAAACTGTATAAAAATAATATTGTCTCAGGTCAAGAATTTTTATTTCGTCTAATAATTTTTCTGACGGATACATGGTACTTTTGTTTAAAATTATTTTAAAGAATCTTTTTTGCAGAGTTTCAACAGATTTCAAATGAATATTCAATACACCTCCCCATCCCAATATTGCATAGGTTAAGTGTGGATTAACCAATGAATGGTATAATATTTTTAGATCTTTTGTGTCCAAAATATGTTTTATTTTGTGAAATAGATAAATAATGGACCTAATTTTTTTTGTTATGTATTCAATATGGGTATCCCATTTTAGATGGGAGTCTATAAATATACCTAAATATTTAACACTGTTAGTAGAGGTAATATATGTTACTTGACCATCTTCATTGATTTCCAGAGTATTATATGGTGGTAATTTGTTTTTATATGATGAAAAGGGAAGAAAAAAAGTTTTATCAAAATTTATGGTAAGTATTTTACTATTAAACCATTTTTTAATATGAGTGAAATCTGTCTCCACCTTTTGTTTTAATTTAACCCAATCTGAATCTTTGTAATATACAACCGTGTCATCCGCAAAAGTAATTATTTCACCACTGGTTTCGATAAGAAATAGATTATTAATATATATAATAAACAGTAGTGGTCCCAAAACAGTTCCTTGAGGAACGCCATATTTAATAGTTTTTGGGTCACTGTATACTCCATTAACGCTGACATACTGAATCCGATCTGTCAAGTAACTCTTAAATAATTTTAGATTGACTCCTCGTATACCAAGATCTTCTAAAGATTCAGCAAGTAGTGGGATACTTACAGTACCAATGTTAAATGATTTTGTTTATAAAAGAACAGAAATATCCAGATGGCGCAGATCAAAATCGCAATCTTGCTGTATATGAATCCCGGTCTCGTTTCATTTTCGCATGGGAAACAGAGAGAATTAGGTGCGAAACCCAACCGGGTTTCTTGATTTAATCTGGTATTTTAGGCTTTTAGTTGACACTTAACCTGCTTATACAGTCACTCAAATTTTAAATTCAGATTTACAATTATTTTTAAATGTTAAAATTAAACGAATAGAAAAATTCATGTCATAAAAAGTGTTAATACCTACCGAATTTTTATACTTAGGGTAGTAATTTGTTACATGGCCTATGTCCATTTAACAGTTTATTTAAAAACTAGTGTTTTGTGGATAGTTAGCACGATCTGTATATTTTTTGGATTCAGTTTTTGCAGGTGAAACTGTTTTCAACTAACAGAATTTTACATGTATAACTGCTAAACCATGTCACACTGTTTTATGTACTTAATTTTATATCTTAGGAACTTAGTCCTGTTTTTCTACTAACCCTATTATGTATCTCATATCCGTTGTAATACAGCATTATTATCCCAGGAAACAATTTGTCTACAAAATTTAGTTACATCAGATATCTATTTTTCAATTTTTATATTTTTGTTTACTATGGAGTACATATGGTTATTTTCCTTACCTTCTCTCATTCTATATATAGTAAATCCTATGAGATGTAATATGTTACTGATTTATCAATAATATCAATACGTTTTACTACTTATTTACATCTGTTAATATTTGTTGTTATGTATAAAATAGAAATTGCAAAGGCAAATCAGCTGGCATGGAAAATAAACTATTATTATAGATTCCTTTTATCGATTATATGCCACTACTTTAGTTGAGTATGGGAATCTACAAGGCAAGTTGGTGCGCTTAAATCAACCACTGACAGATGGCCATACTGGTACTATTTTTATATTTTATAGCTTTCAATTTCAATAGGGAATTAGATTTCTCACATTTTTTTGGTAGCGTTGTTTTCCAGTAAACAGGACAAAAAGTTTACCTTATCAGTAAAACTCACCAGGAAGTCATTTGCTTGCAGCCTTTGTACTGATTCAAACATTATAATTTTTAACTGCGGACTTCAGTAATTTATATTACAATTTTTATATCCCAGTTACAAAGTGTTTAACATACAGGTAATTTCATTATACTTATTTAAAATGTAATTAATCTTCAAATTTTGCCTTTGATATAATTTCAATTATTTTTAAAATAAATTTTAAATTCAAAGTCAATTCTTCTTAATTTAATAAGTAGTTAAAATACTATATGTACCACATGGTTGTAAAAATATTTTTCTCTTTCCTTTTCATTTTTTTGGCAATTTATAGTCTAAGAAATCAGCTTACTCGTGCATAGCTAATAATAATTCGTGCATAGCTAATAATTACACGTGCATAGCTAATAATAACTCGTGCATAGCTAATAATTACTATTGCATAGCTAAAATTACTTTTGTACTGCTAATCAGATTACTTTTGTATAGCTTAAATTAATTTCCTGCAGCTTTGTATAGCTAGCTTAATGTTTCGTGCAGCTAATTCAAATATATTTTGTACAGCTAACTAGCTTATATTTGCATAGCTAACATTGCTTAAATTTTGCATAAATAACTTGCATAAATTTTGTATGTGCTTATATTTGGTTAAATTTCCTACAATTTTCACCCCATTCATTGAGAGACGTAAATTGCCAAGAAAAATTTAGAATTCTTGCAATAAGAGACAATTGTGGGCCTGGATTGCTGTCCCAGAACCAGCCACCTGACCCATAAACCACCTAGGATACTGGTATCAAATTGTTTTTTATATATATATATTTTTTTTACATTTCAATTTGTCTAAAACCGATTTGTCTAATTTTTTTATGTAATATATTTTGTCATTCATTTTAAACTATCTTTTTATTTCTCTTACCAACAATTTCAGTCTGATCTATAGCAGACTGGTTATTCGAGAAAAAGAGACTATTTTGCTTATTTTACTATAGATGGTGCCCAATTTAACATCAATTTTTCTTTGTCTCCTTTTCTCGAAATAAACAGAAATCTGTCGCTTATGCTGTACATGTCAGAAAGGGTAAGTTTCTCCACTCTTACGAATGCTCTGGACCCACGGCTCTCTGCTCCGGCTTAAACCAGCTAGTCGTCCGCACATGTTGCCTCAATTCTTTCTCAAAAATAAATAATAAGAGAAAGGAGGTAACATAATTGGCGACCAACGTGTGGGGCCCGAAACAATATAATTGACGACAAATGTGTAGGGCTCAATTCAATAAACATATTTATATAGTAAGAGTAGTAAGAGAGGTGAAACCCCAATTTTTGAATGTATTGCATATGAGACAAATTTTTAAATTTTTGGTAAGAAAATAATTTTTTCTTAAGTCGAGTCATATTTTTGCTTATATTTCATTTTGTCTAAAAATTTTTATTATATATATTTTTGCATATATCTTTGCTTACAACAATTGAATTCTATGGTATACAGAAAATTTGCGTCCTTAAATATCAAATATTTTACAAGTCCAAATATTTTCTTAAAATATTCTTTATTAGTGAAAGTGAAGTTGTGGAATTATACCTACCTGAAATATTATTTTGCTGCTTAAAGTGTTTAATTTGATTTATTTCTGGAAAGTTAAAATTGAAACAACAGTTTTTTTATTTGATAGATAAAATTGTTTGTGTTTTTTTTATCTCTTGACAACAGATAAGACTACATTCATTTGCTATTTAAAACATACAATTTATTGCCAGTTGGGTTCTTAATAAAAACTTTTAATTTATTTCTTTAAATTTCTTGTTAACATGGAACTTCCATTTTGTGTAAGATATTTAACGGAATCTGAGGTAGATTATGAACTACGTATTCGAAATGTTAAGGCATCTAATAAAACTTTAGATACAAAACGGATGATATTAGACAATTTATTAAAAAAGCAAAAACGCGAATTTCAATCATTAAAAGATCCTAGCTTCGATGTTGAAACAGAAAAAACTGAAATCACCAACACTATCGCTGAACTACTTGCTTTAGTTCACGATTTTTCAGCATGCAAAGAGGACACATCCTATTTAATAATTTCAAATCGTTTAATATGCCTAACAAATCGAGTGCATAGATTCGTGGTTCCGGAAGAACCGACAGAGTTAAATATTAACTTGCAGGAGTTTAAAGATGACGCTATCGCATCTTGCGAGGAAATTGATGCAAGGTTAGAAATTAAAATTATTCCTAAATTAGAAAATATTTCACCTATTAATTACCCAATTGACAAGAAATATGTCCCAGTTTATAAATGGGGAATTCAGTTTGACGGAAAGTCAAATTTAAAAGCTTTTCTCGAACGAGTCAAGGAACTTGCTGCCGCTAGGAATGTATCGGAACAACAATTATTTGAGTCTAGTATTGATTTATTTACTGACAAGGCTTTAATTGTTTATCGGTCAATAAGATCTATTGTATCCAATTGGCAAGAGCTTGAAGAACAGCTTAAAATCGCTTTTTTGGTATGCGATTATGATGAAAAATTGTTAGATGAGATAAAATCTCGTAGACAGGGACAGTCAGAGTCCATAAATATTTTTGTTGCTACAATGCAAAATTTATTTAATCGTTTAGATACTGTTGTAAGTGAAGAGGAGAAGTTAAAAATAATTAGACGTAACATTTTGCCTAAATATATTCATGCATTAGCTTTAACAGATATTAAAAATACAGCCGAACTATTAACTTTATGCAAGAAAATAGATTTGGCCACACAAATGAAAAATAATTATTATTCTCCAACTCCTAAAGCATGTGTCCTCGAAACTGACTTGGCATATGTAGAAAATCCTCCATCACCTAAAAATAAAAATAATTTCAATTCTAAAAGCAAAAGTAACAAAAATATTAGTCTAAATAATAATTTGAATCAAGAAAATGCTGTTCCGGGTACATCAAATAATAATAAATTTTCTATTTCTTGTTGGAATTGTCAAAAGAAAGGTCATAGCTTTCACGAGTGTAGACAAGCTCGAAATAGGTTTTGTTTCCGATGTGGAAAACCTAATTTTACTTCTAAGACTTGCCCAGTGTGCAATCCAAAAAACTAGAAAGGTTTTCTGCTGTTTTATCAGGCCCACGGCAGAAAAATAACCCTAGAGGCCGAGTAATTTTTAATTCTAAGTTTAAAAAGCATTCCAGAAATGACTCAAATAGACATATTTTCTCAAATTTCAAAGTAAAACCTAAAACTGACATTTTTGATTGGGAGAATTGGAAAAATACAGTTCGTAATTTTTATAAAAATAACTTTTCTGAAATTTTACCTACATTAATAAATATACCTGTAGCAGATGTTAACCTGTTAGATATTTCACTCGATAATCTTGAACCTTGGTACATAAAAATGCGAGAGAACATCAATAAGAGGCCAGAAAAATATCCACAGTGGATGGTTAAAGATGGGTATATTTTTAAACATACGCAAAGGAAATTAATTTTAAAAACTAATATTTCTGACTGGAAATTAGTAGTTCCTCTTGACCAGCGATGTCAAGTAATTCAAGATAGCCATGATGTACCTACAAGTGCACACATGGGTTTTTATAAAACACTTAAAAAAGTCGCAGAAAGTTTTTATTGGCCTAAGATGCGTCAAGATATTTTAAAATATGTTCGTAAGTGTCATATTTGCGGACGAGAAAAACCTCCGAACGATCAAAAATGTGGTTTAATGGGTGCTGAGAAAAAAGCTACGTTTCCCTTTGAACTTGTTTGTTACGACACAAAAGGTCCTTTTCCGCCTAGTTCGAAAGGTAACCGATTTTTATTAGTTGCGGTAGATTATTTTACTAAGTACGTTATAATGAAGCCTGTACGGCGTGCAACGTCTCAAGCTATTGTTTCTTTCTTGGAATCAGTATTTTTAACATATGGTGTCCCAAGGACATTACTTTTAGACAATGCTTCAGCTCATAAAAGCAAAGAATTCGATAAGTTTGTAGCGAAATTTAGTATTCCTCAGGTATTTTTCAACCTATTCTACCACCCCCAAGTTAACCCAGTCGAGCGTGTAAACAGGACGATCGGTACAGCTATAAGGTGTTTCATTAAAGACTCACATAAAAAATGGGATTTACAAATTCCTGAAATTCAATTTGCCATCAATACAGCTGTACACGAGGTTACTGGTTTCACGCCAGCATTTCTTAATTTTGGTAGAAAGCTACCTATTCGAGGCAGCTATGGTGATAAAGATTCCGATATAACTTTACCAGATCTAGATAATAATCGCAAACTTTTTGCCAATGAGCTGGACAAATTGCCAGAAATTTATAAATTGGTCCAAGAAAGACTTAACAAAGCTTACCAAAGAAGTAGTAACTACTATAACTTAAGGCGAAAAGATCGCGTTTTTCAAATTGGTGACATAGTCTGGAGGAGAAACTTTGTGAAAAGCGATAAAGAAAATGATTTTTCTGCAAAATTGGCTAATCGTTATGTTTTATGTACAGTCCGAAACGTCATTTCCAATGTTTCATATGAATTGGAACATATGGATGGTAGTCCCGCTGGAAATTACCATATTTCAAAGTTGAAACCATACTTTGGTTCAAACTCTAATATTTCAGTGATGCCAGAATAAGGAAATGAATGTTTTTTTTTAAATCGGATCATCAAAACTAGATAAACATAACGATTCACTTGAATACCTATTTTATGTCTCTTGATTTTTTTGAGTGTCTGTTTTTGGCAAATTTCCTTAAATTATACAATAAGTATAATAATTTTTTTGGTGCAAAGCCACCAAAAACAATTTTTTTGGTATACCAGTAAGCAAAGCTTACGCAATTTCTTTTTGGTACTAGTACGTACCATCGTTTGTCGATAATTTTTTGCTTCGTAAATCTCTAACGATGGGATTTATCTGATTAACTTTCAAAGTTAACTATATTTTGAGTGAATTGTTTCACTCATCCGGAAATTAAAAAAATTTCCTCCCGCTCCTCTTTTGAGGATGATTCTCTTGTAAATTTTGTATATAAAATGGCCATTATTTTTTAAGTCCTTTAAGCATTATTAAGTTAAGTCCCCTATCCATTACTCTTTAAGTCCTTGATGCATTATTCATTAAGTCCTTCGTGCATTTTATTCACTAATAATTCATGCACTCCTTAATTTAAGTATCACTGAATTATATCATATATCACATATGTTTATCATTCATTGCTTAAGTACTGTACATATTATTGTAAATATTAGTTTAATTAAGTTGTAAATTAGTAAAAATATTTAGCTATATTTTTCTGGAAATATTTTCTAAAAATATTTCTTCCATTAACAATTTTTTTGAGATCTGTTTATCAAAAAGATTTCTTTTTCATATCTTACCTATAAGTTATCTTACTTGTGAGATATACACTGCTCTAAATTGTTATTATGTAAATATTTTCTTTAACGTTGAGAAAATTTTCTCAAATACTAACCTTTAATAAGTACGTTTCCTCACCATCGCTTGCTAGCCAGACTTTTTCTCCAGTGAGAATGCGCGGGTCAATCTTTTGCATAACGTACAGTGTTCATTATTATCGTACAGCGGTAACTTTAGTAAAAAGTTATTTGTCTTTTATGTATTATCCGGCTGGATCTATAACTTTCTATTTCTACTTTCTTCAGATCCACGAAGGTTCAGGGGTGGGAACAAAATAACATCCGGTAGCTTACGTTACCAGATGATGAGAACCCACAAATGTAAAAATATTATAATTATTTCTTTTTCCTTTGTTCAACTTTCTGAACAGGAGTACTTACCTCTACTTATAATTTTACTTGTGGATTCTCATAACGATAGACAACAACACCGTCTCTTCTCTTCTTTTGTGTTTGTATTTTTCTTCTTTCTTTTTGTGCTTTCTGTGAATACCTATACGATTCTTTACTTCAATTTGGTTTAATCTTTTCCTACCACCTTGGATAAGAAGCCATAACCTCAAAACTTTGACAACTAAAAGTTTAAAACCATAAGTTTTATATTTTTACTAGATTATTTTAATCACCTTTCTGAAAACCAGCCTTATGGGTATTCAGCACTTTCCTCTTTCTTTTCTTTCTTGTTTATGTTTCTTCTATTTACCGTAATTAATAAAATTCTCCTACCTAGGTAAATTTAATTTTTTTCTAGCTTCTCTACTTCGCTTCACGATTTTAACTTTGATTTTTAAGCACAATTTTTCTGATTTAACTATAGTACATCTTACATGTACTATCTGATTTGTTTTGAACTATCAGTTTTAGCACTCAACGGCTATACACTTGAATTATAGGTTAACAATACCACAAGTTTTCACTTCTTGCTAACCTATATTGGCATGTAATATTATATTACATGTATCGTGGTATTAGTTTGATAAACTTCTACCAATTTTAGTACTAGCAACGACTAGACAGTTGCTCAGGCGTTATAATGTCTGTAGGATTTCGACATTAAGTCGTCTTCCTTAAAATTAATTTTATCCATTTTCTTGTCTATTTTTAAATTTCGCAACACTTAACTTTTCACATTTTTTTTATTACTTAGTTCCGAAGATTTCTTCAGTTTAGGTCAAACACTTGCTCCCTGTACGTAGAACTTCTGGTAGAGAATGTATTTTGTCACTCATTCTTCGCTCGCTTTCTCAATTTTGTATTTTATGTTCCCTACGAGGAATTAATAATATTAAAGTATTGTTTATCTTCATAATATGTTTACGAGTGAAGCAAAGCAAAAATTTTTATACGTACCTTAAAAAAATTTTTTTTTTCGCCAGAAGGGAGGCATTCTGTTACATGGCCTATGTCCATTTAACAGTTTATTTAAAAACTAGTGTTTTGTGGATAGTTAGCACGATCTGTATATTTTTTGGATTCAGTTTTTGCAGGTGAAACTGTTTTCAACTAACAGAATTTTACATGTATAACTGCTAAACCATGTCACACTGTTTTATGTACTTAATTTTATATCTTAGGAACTTAGTCCTGTTTTTCTACTAACCCTATTATGTATCTCATATCCGTTGTAATACAGCATTATTATCCCAGGAAACAATTTGTCTACAAAATTTAGTTACATCAGATATCTATTTTTCAATTTTTATATTTTTGTTTACTATGGAGTACATATGGTTATTTTCCTTACCTTCTCTCATTCTATATATAGTAAATCCTATGAGATGTAATATGTTACTGATTTATCAATAATATCAATACGTTTTACTACTTATTTACATCTGTTAATATTTGTTGTTATGTATAAAATAGAAATTGCAAAGGCAAATCAGCTGGCATGGAAAATAAACTATTATTATAGATTCCTTTTATCGATTATATGCCACTACTTTAGTTGAGTATGGGAATCTACAAGGCAAGTTGGTGCGCTTAAATCAACCACTGACAGATGGCCATACTGGTACTATTTTTATATTTTATAGCTTTCAATTTCAATAGGGAATTAGATTTCTCACATTTTTTTGGTAGCGTTGTTTTCCAGTAAACAGGACAAAAAGTTTACCTTATCAGTAAAACTCACCAGGAAGTCATTTGCTTGCAGCCTTTGTACTGATTCAAACATTATAATTTTTAACTGCGGACTTCAG
This sequence comes from Leptura quadrifasciata, assembly GCA_963675555.1. Taxonomy (NCBI): domain Eukaryota; kingdom Metazoa; phylum Arthropoda; class Insecta; order Coleoptera; family Cerambycidae; genus Leptura; species Leptura quadrifasciata. The sequence goes on from OY776673.1 coordinate 211,461,763, forward strand.
TAATTTATATTACAATTTTTATATCCCAGTTACAAAGTGTTTAACATACAGGTAATTTCATTATACTTATTTAAAATGTAATTAATCTTCAAATTTTGCCTTTGATATAATTTCAATTATTTTTAAAATAAATTTTAAATTCAAAGTCAATTCTTCTTAATTTAATAAGTAGTTAAAATACTATATGTACCACATGGTTGTAAAAATATTTTTCTCTTTCCTTTTCATTTTTTTGGCAATTTATAGTCTAAGAAATCAGCTTACTCGTGCATAGCTAATAATAATTCGTGCATAGCTAATAATTACACGTGCATAGCTAATAATAACTCGTGCATAGCTAATAATTACTATTGCATAGCTAAAATTACTTTTGTACTGCTAATCAGATTACTTTTGTATAGCTTAAATTAATTTCCTGCAGCTTTGTATAGCTAGCTTAATGTTTCGTGCAGCTAATTCAAATATATTTTGTACAGCTAACTAGCTTATATTTGCATAGCTAACATTGCTTAAATTTTGCATAAATAACTTGCATAAATTTTGTATGTGCTTATATTTGGTTAAATTTCCTACAATTTTCACCCCATTCATTGAGAGACGTAAATTGCCAAGAAAAATTTAGAATTCTTGCAATAAGAGACAATTGTGGGCCTGGATTGCTGTCCCAGAACCAGCCACCTGACCCATAAACCACCTAGGATACTGGTATCAAATTGTTTTTTATATATATATATTTTTTTTACATTTCAATTTGTCTAAAACCGATTTGTCTAATTTTTTTATGTAATATATTTTGTCATTCATTTTAAACTATCTTTTTATTTCTCTTACCAACAATTTCAGTCTGATCTATAGCAGACTGGTTATTCGAGAAAAAGAGACTATTTTGCTTATTTTACTATAGATGGTGCCCAATTTAACATCAATTTTTCTTTGTCTCCTTTTCTCGAAATAAACAGAAATCTGTCGCTTATGCTGTACATGTCAGAAAGGGTAAGTTTCTCCACTCTTACGAATGCTCTGGACCCACGGCTCTCTGCTCCGGCTTAAACCAGCTAGTCGTCCGCACATGTTGCCTCAATTCTTTCTCAAAAATAAATAATAAGAGAAAGGAGGTAACAAATTCAAGCCTTGTCTATGGCAGCCATTTTCATTTGCCTACTGCAATGAGTACATCAACAGAGGATCACTACGTCAATTGTCATGTCATATTTCTCAACCCTATTTCAAAATTTAAATTATTTTGAATATTACCCAGTTAATATCCAAAATGCTTATTAGTAATTTTGTCTTACAAACTCCTAAAGCATCGTATGCCTATGACCTAGATGAAAATTTATATATAAGAATGTATCCTGTTATAAATATCCAAAGATCGACATTTCTGGCATAATCACACGATGGTTAGAGAACTTGATAATCTTTGGATAATGCCAACGTAGTTGGCGAAACAGACGTCAGAGAGAGTATTTGTATTGTTCAAATATTTCAGTGCTCGTAGTACAGTTGGTTTAAAAAAAAAACTGGTACAACTCAATAGTTTAGTTGTGTGCATATGTCTGTAAATAGGGCTGGCCAGGCATGTCGAGAAGGGTGCGGAGGTGATTTACCACGGACCTGGGTTTCTTGGAGGAGACCGGTTTTCTTAATGTTTTTAAACTTATTAAACCTTTCTTTTTAATTTTATTCAAATGGAATTTTAAAAAATAATTAGAAAATAACTTTTTCAAAACATTTTCAAGCCTGCCATATTATTGTTTTAAAAAAATAATATTTGTTACGAATCATTCTACTAACGGTTGTAATTAAAATACTAACTGAATAATGATAATTCTATTTTTAAAATAAGAACACAAAAATACCACTTGAGATTAAAAAAAAGTGTAAAACTGAACATAAAAATACAATAAAAAAATTTAAAAAATGAACTTCAACTACGTAATACAGAATTAACTAATATTTTGTCATTGCTCCATTAGCGTCTAAAACTGCCTGAAGTCTTGCAGGCATGGACAAAATCAGATTTCTTGGAAGGCCAACTACTTGTGACAAGTTCTCCCAAGCGTCTTCAATTATCCCTCCCAATTCTTAGGCATTATTTGGATGGTTATTTAATTTTCTTATATGTTTCACCATTAGCTCCCAAACATTTTCAATTGGATTTAAATTTGGACTTCTAGATAGCCACGGTATCAACTTTATGTTTTTATTAAGAAACCATTGCCTGACACGATGGGCCGTATGTATGGAGCAGTTGTCTTGTTGGAAAATAAAATTATTTTCCGGAAACATCTCTATTACTGACGGCAACATTATATTGTCTAATATTTCAATATATTTAATGGAATTCAGATGACCACCGCTGTTCCAACATACACCTAACCCATTTAGGCTCATCCAAGCCCAGACATTGACTGAAAACCTTCCTGACATTTGTGGATCGAAAGTATATTTTTCGTCGTATCTAGTGGAAGAAGGCCTATATATACGCGAACATGTCCATCGTTACAGGATTTAAAAACCTTTTCGTCAGAAAAGACAACTTGTCCCCAGAAGTTTTCATCATTGATTATATAGTTCAATGCAAATATAATCCTACTCTACTTTGTATTTTTTAGCCGCTGAACAATTCTTCAATTCGCTTCCTAGTTTTATTCTTCTGCAAGCAGTAGTTACCGAAGCAGGGAAATTTGTCTCTGAAATTGCATTTACTGCAGTCTGAAAAGGGTTTTCTCTTAGGTAATTTATAAGATTTTCATCTTCTTGATTATTGCTCTTTCTGGGCCTACCGGAACCAACTTTTTACGGGATACCGTTTCGTTAGTTTTCCATTGTTTTTTAACACTCATTATCGTGGTTTTACGCACATTGAATTCAGCAGCAAGTTTTCTAATGGACCAACCATCTTCAATTTTAGAAGCAATTCGAAGTTTTTGAATATCTGTTAGATGTCGAACCATTTTTAATAATGACGCCACTGATTAACGTCAAAGTGACATTTGTAAGATTATTAATATTAATCAAAGAACGAATGATTTACATAGCCAAAAGAAAGTATACCAGTTTCTTTTTTTTAATCAACTGTACATACGTCATGTCAGAGGCAAACTATTTTCTCATTGCCATGATGATCTTCACATATAGGATTAACTTCCCGTTTATCGAATCATTTCGTTCTTGTTAGTTTTTCTTAACGTCTCGTCAATATAAATAGACATAATTCGAAGGACCCATGTCGGTATATAATAGTATATGACATTTTTTATAGCCCTAATGTAATAGAGATTGTGAAACCCCAATAAAATTCGTCCTGATGGGAACAAAATGCGTGTGTGGCGTCAAGGCAAGCAAAATAGCAAATAGAAGGGATCGAACAGTACACTGTAAAAACTCCCAAACCAACCATAAAAATATTTTTGTTGTATTTGAAATGTTCGACGGACAGGTGATTGACAAGTGGCGAGTAAAGAAATGTAAACAAGCTATTCTATTATAATATATGATTTGTAGGAAACAACTACCAAGCGGGCAAATACCCCGACCTGCATTGAATTACACCTTACAAATCATGAAAGAGTGGTAGCAAATATCATTTGTCAATTCCCAGACCAGACATAGACCGGTTTCGAACTTATTAGTTCTCATCAGTATGCCATAGGTCATGGAACAGACAAATGATAGTGGCCAACCTGCTAGTTTTATACAAACTATAGTAAATTAAGTAGTGGTGAGAGGTAAGTAATTCTCTCAAGCAATTGACCATGAGAGAGGATTCACTTACCTCTCACCACTAAGTTATTCTATATCTATAAGATTTTTATAGGATTTTTTATAGGTGGAAAGAAAATATATTTAAAAATTACCTTTAACTCTTTAAAGTACGCCGGCGCAGAGGGTTAGAATGGCTTGAAACAATTTATTTCCAATATAGAAATAACAATATTTTAATCTTTGTATTTATTAATATCAGTCCAACATTTTTTTACTATTTCAATGTATCTATATTGATTCGATATTGAACCACGTTCCACCAATATTATGTTCTATCTGGAGAACATCACAATAACCGTCTTGGTACATTGATATTCAAGGATTGTGCAATTTGGGGACAGTGAAGCATATGTTTAAAGATTTTATGCAGGAAGATAAAAGAGTGTATGGATCGTCCTTCCTTCAGCAAAACAAAACTATACATGTTTCAAGGTACATCATGGGCAAAACCAATGACCGGGTACACTCTATTGTCTTTAAAGTACTTCAAGAATCTCCTCTGGATACTTTCCAAATTATTTATGTACACTTTATATGATGGACACCACACTATGGAATAGTATTTCAGGCGTGACCTAACAAAGGCATCATACAAGAGGATCGCCATGCCTAGCATAGGCAAAGCCTTTACCATTTCTTATTATAAATTCAAGATTTCGATAGTCAGTTTTTTTGTATTACGCAAATATGTTCATTGAAAGACTACTATCGAATACTACTCCAAGATCTTTTGTAAAGTTAGGATGGGTTAAAGGTACATTATTTATCTGATAAGCAAAAACTAGATGGCCCAATTGTCTAGTAAATTACATCACGTTACACTTCTCGATGTTTAGGGGTAAATTATTTGTAACACACCAATATGCTCCAATGCGGTCTGTAACTGATAGACAAGTCGGGTTAGATAAAAAGGTGGAACTAATTCTCACAAAAATGCTTTTCGCTTTTACACCATTAAACATATTAAAAATATACATTGACAATATTGCGCAAAAAATATAAATGTTCATATTTGCTATATGTTATGGGAACTGCATGCTAATTTTTGTGTTTTGCTATTCTTTCTTTGTCTATCTTCTAAATATATTTTAATGCAGCCTATCACATATAGCGATAACAAACGTGATATACATGCCATAAAGGAATCAATTCGGAAAAAAACTTGCAACATTCTACTCTTTGCTTACGCAGTAACAGGATGCGCCACTACTAGTGCGTTGTTTGACAAAAGTAAATTTCAGTGTTTAAACATATTACCAAGTAGTGTGTTTATAACGGAGATCATACTCCCCCACCACTTTTCTGTGCCGTCACAGGGGGCGGGGCCGGGGGTTAAGAGTGCGGGTAATTAGAGTGGTGGGGGTAATTAGGATGGTGGGGGTAATATGACTGGTGGGAGGTAATTAGAGTGGTGTGAGGTAATTGTAGTGATCTGGTAATTAGTGTTTTGGGGTTCAATTAGTGGGGTCATGGGTAATTAGAGTAGTGGGAGGCAATTAAGATGGCGGTGATGGGTAATTAAAGCGGCGGGTAATTAGAATGATGGATAACTAGAGTGGTGGGTAATAATTAGTGAGGTGATGGATAATTAGAGTAGTAGGAGGCAGTTAGAGTGGCGGTGATGGGTAATTAGAGAGGCGGGTAATTATAATAATGGGTCATTATAGTAGTGGGAGGTAATTATGGGGCGGGGCTTAGGGGGTTGGACGCAAGAGGGCCGGGCCTAGGAGTGGCGGTGGCGGCAATTGCAGTGGTGGGATGTAATTAGCATGGTGAGAGGTAATTTAAGAGTTGTGGTAATTTAGGTACAAATAAGGGTGATTACTGATAATTTAGGTGTTAATAAGGGTAATTAAGATAAAAATAATGGTAATTTAAAGGGATAATTAGCGTGATAGGGGCAGAAGTCACAGAGTCAATGTCAAAGGGTCATTTGGTGGGGGCAATTAGAGAGTAATTTAGGTACATATAAGGATACTTAAGGATAATTTAAGTAAAAATAAGAATAATTAAGGGAAATTAAGGCAATTATTGTATTATCCTATTTGAATTTTTATATTGTTAGAATATGGTGCTTTTATCTGGTCGCCTGCCCGCCCGCTCGCATGCCCATCCATCCGGATGTCTACCTGTCCGTCTGTATACAGGCAGTTATTGCATTGTCCTATTGCACAATTATAGTGCCTTTATATTTTTTATTATGAGCCAACAAATATTCATTTTATTACCCATTCTTGATTATACACCTAAAGCTACACTTGCGATAAAAATTATTTTAACTGTCTTACCTTTATGGATATCTTATGCTGCTGAACAATTTCGACCTGCCTGCCTTAGCTACCGAGATTTTTATCACCGAACTTATGAAAGGGAGATTTACATTGTTATTTTTAGTGAAATATTGCAATGCACTGGAGCACTCTTTTTCATTATTTGTCTTACGATTGCAGATTATCTACTTCAAGGGATTGATTTATATAATAACAGACATGAGCCCTGCATCAGATAGACTGTTGAATATGAAGCACTGTGGCTGCAAAATGACAGTTAATGAACCACGTTATAATAAGAGATGTACGTGTCGTCTATATGGGTTCCCATGTACATTACTTTGTAAAAGTTGTTGTGGGAAAGATTGCACAAATTCTGTAGAAAGAAAAGGTAATGATGAAGAGGATATTTAGTGTTATATGCGGTCTTTTATAATGGAGTGACAGATACACTGAAAATAAACCTTTTAATATTGTTTTAAATAAAAACTGTTAAGCACATGTTAGTACATCTTTTTTTGCAATAAGATATGAATGTGTACAGATTATATTCCTTTATAAGTTTTAATAAAGGAAGAATCAATAAACTTTGTGTGGTAATTAGTTCCATATTCAGGTGGGAGATATTTGCTGTAAAACTATAAATATCTTATATTGTCTAAATGTTAATTGTGGTGTTCAGTATCAACAGTTCTGTATAAGTAATAAGTATGTATGGATATAACGTAAACACAATCTTAAAGCTGTGTATTTAATATCATGCTAAATATTTACAAAGGGAAAATAATGCAAGAACATCAGTAATAATCCTGATTTCTTTAAAGATATACATTAAGATAATCATTTCCCATAAATCTATCGCTCCGTCATTACAAGAATGCTTAAGGCTGCCGTCTAGTGCATTTTTCATATCGTTAATCCAGTTACCTACGCTGACGAATTGTTTTCGATTTGTTAGGTAGCTTTTTAATAAATTATGTAACGTTTCTCGAAAGCCAGCATTTTTTCAGACAGTTTAGAAAATCAGGACGACCAACTGTATGAAATACTTTGGCTGGATCAGCGAACACACAGTGAAAGCTTAGTATATCATTATAAATTTTAGCGGTTAAGCTCTCTATTGCACCATTAGTTGATCTAGCCTCTACGAATCGGAGTTGTAAGGATGTAAGGTATTTAACTAAATTGTCAGTAAACATTACCAAGATTTGAATGCAAATTAATTTTCAGAGATTAAATATATTGGACAAGGATAGATTGATAGATTGATATTTAAAAGATTATTGTCGGCACTTTTATTAAATTTAAAACATTTTTCTTTCACTTGTAATAAATTTAGATTGTTTATATTCGGAAACTTGAGTCTAGAATATGGTTTGCAAAAGTTGAATCCATTTTTTAAAGTTTAATGAAGCGTAAGTGTTTTCTGTACCTGACTTCAAATGAACGACCAGTTTGACCTATATAGGAGGCATTAAAATCCGGATATACTAGTTTATAAACTCCTCATTTTTTAAGTTGGTTGGTTTTATCTTTGGCGCTATAGAATATATTTATCAGTTTAGGTGGTGACTTAACGCTAACTTTTAGATTATGTGATGACAAAATGTTCCCAATTTTTTTATAAATGCTGCAATAATACGTTAGTGACACATATTTATCGTTATTGTGATCTTTAATGTGTGAATATATACTAAGGCAAGCTAATTCAAATTGTTTTTTGTTAATTAGATTTTCTATTGTTCTTACTTGAAGACCATTGTTAAGGGGTAGTGATAAAGCTCTATGTATCATAAATATTTCGTTTAAGAATATGGGGTTAGCAATGAGATCCCCGTTGAGCCCTCTTTTGGCTGATATTTTTATGTTTCACTTAGAACAACAATTAATCGATTCACAGTTAAGTAAAAAGCATATCAAATTTTGGTATAGATATGTGGACTACGTGTTAGTCTACTTCACAGATACAGAGAGGCAACTTAATGCTTTTTTAAATTACGTAAATAGCATTCATCCTAATATTAAATTTACAGTTGAGATAGAAAGAGTTAAAAAAAAATCAACTTTCTGGATTTAACTTTAACCCACAATAATAATAATACTATAATAATATACAACTATTTCAAATTAGCAGCATGCAACTCTATGATACATAGAGCTTTATCACTGCGGCTTTCAAAGGAACATTTAGAAATTGAATTAGACATCATAAAAATAATAGCACTGAATGAATAATGGTTTTCGAGAACAATAGAAAATTTACTTAACAAAAACAACTTAAATTAGTTTGCTTTAGTATATATCCACATATTAAAGATCACAGTAACGACAAATATGTAGCCCTAATGTATTATGGCAACATTTTTGAAAAAATTGGAAACATTTTGTCATCACATAATCTAAAAGTTAGCTTTGTCACCATCTAAACCGACAAATATATTATATGACATCAAAGAAAAGATACCAATCAACTTAAAAAATCGGAAGTTTATAAGCCAGTATGTCCGGATTGTATGCCTCCTATATAGGTCAAACTGGTCGTTCATTTGAAATCAGGTGCAAAGAACACGCTTCTTTAGACTTCAAAAAACAGATTCAACTTTTGCAAACCATGTTCTAGAGACAAGTCATAAATTTCCGAATATAAACAACAATCTAAATATATTAGACGTGAGAGAAAAATGTTTTAAATTCAATAAAAGTGCCGACGACATTCTTCTAAATGGCCAGATAGACCTATATCGTCAATTCGCGGCAATTCAGTAGCCATGAGCGAGATGCCGGGGGAGGGGGTCTAGTGCTCCCACTTCTCTCTCTTCTCTATCAGAAATACACGTTCCACTCCGCTCGTTCGTTTTTATAAATGTATCATGCGCGCGTGCAGGCCCTAATGATGTTAGAGCTTCGGGGTAAAAAAATCTTGAAAGAGAATTGATTGCCCTTGGAAATGAGCCCAATCCGAAGTCCGTAACCTTTCCTTTTGCCCTTCTACAAGGCAAAAACTTTGCGGGCCCCCCTCTCCCCTCCTAATCATCCGATCGCACTCTGGTTAGCCTCAAATCAAAGAGAAAAAAATTCACCGGTAATAAATAATCAAGTGATCCTCGTGTCGGTCGTCACATGCCTACCTTGCACAAGCCAACAGCTCGAAATTGCAGTCTGCAAGTGGTGTGTGCCGACTGGCAGGAGAGCTCCTTTAAGTAGGAACAGTCTTTCGGCTGGTGTTTGTTGCAATCGAAGCATTAGTGTTTTGACGGTAATATGCAATTATTACACTTAACGCGCTACGCTTGTAACTTGCAATTCAGCGCTCGGCGGGACATAGCCCGGAGAGTAGCTGTTGGTTGCAGTCTGGTTACGTTCCTTATAGTTAAATAAGAATTTTATAGAGGAGTTTGCGACTAAAAATATTATGTTTTAATAAATTGGTTATTTCGCGACCATTTGTTTATTTTTGGCGAAAATTGAAAATACATAGGCACATTAGTACACAATCTCGCGTTTGCTGCGCGATTTGCGGAAGTTATAGCAGTTTTAATTTTATTTACGTTTACCCTTCGCCTCCCCCCTAATCAACCTAGCGATTTGAAATTTGAACACAGTACTTACGTCCTGGGTGTCTATCGGGAGATGAAAAAAAAAGTCGCCAAGTCACTTTCTTCTTCGAAAAAAACACTAAAACGGCTCTCGGTGTGTTCCCGCCAGCAAAAAATCCGTATTCAAATCCGTACCTTCAAATCGCAATATCTCGAGAACCGCTGGACCGATTTCGACGAGTCAAAATTCAGTTTCCGTGTTTTCGCCTTCATTTTATCCATTTTACACTTTTTCCCCTCGCCTCGCAAACGTGACCAGATGATAGGGGGAATCCGACTACATAATATGCGCAAATAAAGAAATCGAAAAAACACTCTCGTTTCGAAACGCTGATCGGCTCCACTAATGATTGACTATCACAAAATAACAGTTTCCACAACAGAATTTTTTAAATAAAGTTTTATATCAATTGTAAAAATTATCTGTAGTCATATATTCAAAATGAATTTTTAAACAGTGTTTAAACCACATAAAACAGTGTTTTCAAAGTACTAATTCACAAATATGGTTGTTTGTTCTTAATAGAATGTTAATAATTATGATACCTCTCAGATTTATTGTGCTATATAAGATTAACTTAAATAGTAGCAACTAAAGATGTTTAGGACATTACAAGACATTGCTACTTTCTGATTTTTAGATAGTCACATTTTTTTACTGTGTAGATAGAAGTAAAACAGCCGACGAGGATGAACCCGAACTCAATGACAACACGTTGGGGACCCTTGACCATAAAACTTCTATGAAAATAGCTAGACGCTGAAGGCGCGGTTCACCCCATAAATAAAAACCCTCTATAAAATGCACCCCGGCTGGTTGCTGGATATAGTATATCATACATGGAACGTCCTACAACTTTTCGGATTGGTTGACAGACGAGATTAGCTTTTAAATTTACAACGAGATTTTATTGTTCACGGTCTAATTAAAGAGCATTGAAAATAGAGAAGTATATTAACGTAATATAATTTTTGGTAGGAATAATCCATTTATAGTATGCATAGTTTTTACAATTATCTGTATTTGTGCAACTGGCGCATTCACCAAAACTTTTAAAAAAATTCTGTGTCTACAGTGATGTCCTTTCCAGAAATAACTAAACAATCAAATTTATACAGTTAGGTCCATAAGTAACAAATGGTCGAAAATGGTCGCTTACACGAATTTTAATTAATCGTCATCCGGATGAATTTGAATGTTTTCAATAATTAAAGCTTTCCTATTATGAGATATTGGAATTTGTGCATGGTATGTGTATATTCATGGAAACTTGAACCTTTGATGGGATATAATTGGAGCGCTGAGTCGCCGTTTTATGTGTAAGTAAAGCACTTCCTGAACGTATTCATCTTGAGTTATTACCTAGTTTTCTCTGTTATTCAATCTCTTCACACCTCAGAGAATCGAAGCCAGTGTTTTCAAATTCAGGAGGACCTGAGATTATTTTAAAGTTTGGGAAGAAGCCATCTGGCAAGAGGTAAGTTTAAAATGGACCTGCACAGAATTAGCAAGTTCGGTGGAGACTTTGGCTGCAGATTATGTGACAAGGTACCAGAGAGGGTAGACCATATTATATATGCACTGGCCCGCAGAAGATATAATATTTACGGGCAAAAACAAACAGACCCGCAAAGCATTAAATCTCGCCCATTCTCAGACCTGTATCACCTCATCAGTGGCACAGGTGTATTAAAATGGTCAGTGTAGATCGGAACAGGGAGTGTACAATAAGCCCAAGAGGCTGCGGTAACCTTGGAGTGTTTACAGATGACCCTATGCGGAAGGGTTTTAGTCACTAACAGTCTGACACTGACCCAGCTCAGGTTGGGAGCCCATGAGGGTTTCCCTTCCTCGTCAAAAAAAAAAGTTATGTTCTATGTTCGTTTAGGTTATATTAGACCTGATCGCAATTTTCTTGGGTGAGTATCTTAGTAATTTATTGTTTTAGGGTTTTTTGTCCCTTCAAAATTTTTTATCCCATCAGGTTTTTACCTGAGAAGTTATCTGGCAAGAGTTTTGCGTAGGACGTTTTTTGCCCACGGCGAGTTTTTTATATGTGGATTTCGCAGAATTGATTGGCTCTCAAGAATTTTTTTAAATTTTTTTAACACATGAATTTCGAGATACCGTTCAAAATTTGCCTTTAGCTGTACAACAAAACCTCTATTTCCAACTAGATGGGTCTTCCATTCATAATGCAGTAATAGTTAAAAATTGGCTGATAACAACTTCCCTATGAGTTGGATTGGAAGAAATCGCCCTTTAATTGCGTGGCACATTTTCGGTTTTCCTTGAATAACTTCTAAACCGCTGGAAATTTCTTAAAAATAAAAACTCCCAAAGGACAAGATTATTTAATGAGGAATCGTCACCTTCGACGAGCCGTTTTCGAGCTAGAGCGTTTTGAAGGAAACGACGTCAGGTGGCCAAAATACGTAGTGTTTTCGTTAAAAGCCGAATATCTCGCCAAATAGGCCGTTTTCGGCCAAAATATTCGTATCTAACGAAAATATAGCGAAATAAATTGTCTACCGCTATGCAGAGTTTCATTTCTCTACTATAAATATTAAGAAAGTTGTGGCCTTTAGAAAATGCGACTTTATAGTCAAACTGAACATTTTGTTACTATAGACTGTACGACAAACGGCAAATTTACGTAAGGGACTAGAAAAAAATTTAAATAGATTTTCCTCATCTTTCATTACATTTTATGGATATTTCTTTCATGAATTCGTACCTCGAACGATTCGGGGAATGTCGTTTCAATATTTTATAACGTATACGAAATTAAAATATATGTTAGGTTAATACTGAAAAATGAAATACTGAAAAATAAAATACTGAAGAACGAAAAACTGAAAAATGAAAGGTTGAGAGATGAAATGCTGAAAAATGAAATGCTGAAAAATGAAATACTGAAAAAATGAAATATTGAAAAATGAAACTGAAAAATGAAAAACTAAAAAATGAAAAACTGAAAATGAAAAACTTGACAATGGAAAACTGAAAAATGGAACACTGAAAAATGAAAAACTGAAAATGCAAAACTGAAAAATAATTTTATGACGTACATTCAAAGACAATTTCTTAGAATTTTGACCGTAATCGGCGGACAGATCTTAGAACTTTTGAGCCGCAAATAGTGACGTGAGGCCGGAGGCCGAACTCAGCGATGCCGCAGGCATCGCCGCAGGCATCGCCGCAGGCATCGCCGCACTCCGCAAGGAGCTAGAAATGGGCGGAGCCCATTTCTAGTGTACTTTTTAAAATTATGTTTTTGTTTAATAACTTTAAGTGTTGTTTAAGTTACAATAACTTTACCAAAATAAAAGTTTAGTTATTTGAGATTTTCTCTTAATGCTTAATTAGCGTCATTATTACAGGACTACCAAGTTATGTAAATATCCGACAATAAATAACTCGAATATTAGATTATTATTGAAATCTTAGATATATTTTTTTTGTAAAGGAATCAATATTTTTTAACGAAATTTGGTATACAGGGATTTTAGGTCATGCCGAACAAGATTCTGTAAAAACAAAAACCCTGTCTCAAAAGCCCAGGCATATAAATGTTCTAAATAAACTTTTAATCGCAATCTGAAACAAAAGAAGTATACCAAATTTGATCTAAATCGATCAACAAATGGCGGAGATATTGGGTGTAGTGGTGGAAAGTGAGACACACTGTATGTGAATGGATAAATTTTGTCCAACTTGAAATTTCGCATACCAACCATGATAATTAGATTTGATGAAACCTTCTACTCACTGCTCACACATCTAATAAAACACTCTCTGCTGCATATTAGGCGTAAGAATTATAATAGCTTGCAGGATAGACTGAATATATTTAATTGTTTCGTAACATTACGAGCCTATTATCATGAAAATTACAAACTGTCAGTACAGAGTTAGAATTCATCATGTGTCTAATGTAATATAGTGTTTTTACGTGAATTTCAAAGTATTTTTATATGTAAACTTTTATATTTAAATATTTGTAAATTCGCCATCTTCTAATTGGCGAAAGCTGTTGGATGGTGGATCCTAAATACATAAATAAATAAATACACAGTCTACAAAACTATTTTATTTTATATAATAAAACCAAATAATATTTTGCCTGGTAAATTTCCACTGGACTGATATTTATTTAAATTAATAGTGCTTTTCCTTGTCACACAATACGCACAAATAGCATTTCCAGGCAAATTTATAATATCACAAACTGAAATAATTGTACTGTAAAATACGTTATCATTATTCCAGAGTTAATTTTAGTCTAAATATAAATTATTAATCCCGCTTTTAATGTATTTGTCAACCAGCCAAACTGATGAAGTTTGAAAAGTGGGTTTATTTAGTTTCAATTACAAAGCTGGCTTTAAAAGTTTTCTAATTTATTAGAGGATTTAATTTTATTTTACAGGAAGCGAATTAAGATTATGTAAGCTCACTGTGTGAGTGATATACTTAATGGGGATTAAACAATATAGCGACACATTTATTTTGGAGATCAGCTGAACTTTGACTAGTTTATTGTGTGTATTTTTAGGTATGACATAAAGCTAAAGTTGCATAATAATTTTTGTGGGTAAATTATTATAGCTACAGTTTGAATTGTATAAGTCTCTCGAAACTATTGAGACATTGCTTTAAAAACTGTTCCATGAATTCAACAAATATCTACTTATTAAATCTATTAAAATTATTTTATTCGTTGATTTATTTTTATTTCTTTTAATAAACTAATTCATATGTTATTGCTCCGGTTACAGACCATAAATACTACAAATACATATGGTCCAATATTAAACAAAACAAAAAAAGTATTGTTTGCGTTGTTGATGATGTAAATAAAACATTAAAAACTTATTCTCTATAGACCGTCACATCGCTGTCCTCTCGTTTTTTACTTTTTCTTTAGTGATTTTACTTTTATCTGGCTATGCACTCTGGTTATCTAACGAATCAATTAAGCTACTCAACACAGAGCTCTGAGATGCGTATGCTGATTAGAATGCTGTAAACTAAACCCTATTATATTAAAAATAATCAATTTTGGGTAGTCGCCCGGTAGCTCCACAAAAATACTAATAATTTAAGACTCAAAAATAAATTAACTAAAATAATTATGAGACGATAGTTCGATTAGATCATTTCACCATAAAATGAAAATAAGAGTTTGCCCAATTCTAATTGATTAAGCACAGTCCAGTTAGAATACATCTTTATCCTCTGCAGCATTTCCATCAGGAATAAATATTCGTCGTTTGATCAAAGACTTCATCCGAGCGTGGTGAGGAATAATTAACATGTATTTGTCTACAGCATAACAAAGACAACACTATTCACGAGTTACGATAGTTCTTTGAATTGCAACCTCAATATACTCTAGATCTTCAGTGTATTTGACAGATAGCTTGGAAGGTCGATTCATCAAACCCTGCTTGAGAAAAGCTGGACTATTTTCGAGTATTCTACGAATAGCATTATTAGACTCATCTTTACAAGCATTTCCACATGACTCAAGATGACGATTTCTTTTTTTATATTTTGCCATACGACACTTTTAGTTAAGGTGCCCGTCGGGAAAAATGTTGCTGATATATACTCTCTCCAAACTTCGTGTACGGCTTCATTGGACCTAGTCTGGCAGCATTTTCCTCTATAATTTTTTTTTATTTTTGGGGCGTTTTCCCGCTAGATTTTCCGAAACATGTCATTTTGACGGCATATAAACAATGCATAGGTACTGTTATTTTTCCAAGTAGAATAGCTTAAAAACGTGAATTGAAACGTGAAAAAATAATTGTCTGACAATAAATGTGTGTCATTGGGCGTGTCCGCTATCTCGAACATGTCGGAAAAACGACTATAAGAAAATTTATTAATAACCAGCTGATTTTCGCTGTATTGATTTATTAAAACATACAAAAACGAGTTTTCGTATTGTCTGACGAAAATTATTTTCCGATTTATTCATAACCTTGAGACATTGGAAAATTATATGCAGAAAATAGGTATTTAATTTGTGGTATAAGTGTCTGACAAATACAGTGGGGCATAACGAGAGTCTGACGAAAAAAGATAATTTTCCAATAGCGGCCGTCGAAGTTAGGGCGATAAAAAAATGAAATTTCGTTTAGTCGAGAAGACGGTTAAAAAAGATACGGTATTTCAACTTACTTCTGTTATAATCTTTATTTTGAATTTTTTTAACTCTCTTAGACTATCTGAATTCGACTTACTCAAGTTTTAAGTTCGATAATATTGAAAAATACGTAAAACTTATTGTAGAAAAAAGTAGCGAAAAATTGTCTTTTAGTACGTTTAAAATCGCTATATCTCCGGTACTACTAGTCCGAAAATTTCTATCCAGGGCCCAAATTAAAGGTCTTGAAACAAGCTATAAGATAACACTTTACAATATTAGTTATAACAAAGTACCTTTTATAAATGAAAAAACAATCCATTTTCGGTAAATATATGAATTTAATTTAAGTGTGCAATTTTGCATAAAAAATATACGAAGTATGCAGGGAGTAAAAAAACATAAACATTATGCTCCAAAAAAATTTTTTAGGGCGATGCTAAAAATTATCCGATTACATGAAAAACGAATTTCTGCAGCAGAAAAACGACATATTTCCAAACATAATATTTTTAGTCGCAAACTCCTCTATAAATCCTTATTTTACTATAGGGAAAGTAACCAGACTGCAACCAAAGTTACAAATCTGGCGCGTTAAGTGTAATAATTGCATATTACCATCAAAACGCTAATGCTTCGATTGCAAAATATGCAATTATTACACTTAACGCGCCAGATTTGTAACTTTGGTTGCAGTCTGGTTACTTTCCCTATAGTAAAATAAGGATTTATAGAGGAGTTTGCGACTAAAAATATTATGTTTAATATTCCGCCCTCTAAAAGCACATTTGAACGACATATTTCCAAAATTGAAAAACTAATTTTCCTGGCATCGCCCTAAAAATTTTGTTCAGTCCGCACTTTATTAAATTATACGATTTATTTTATTGTAAAAAACTTTTAAAAAAGGTATAAAATAAAATAATTTCAAGTACTATAAAACAATTATTATAAAAAATCATTTTCTTATTCTTATTGACACTGTAAAAATGATTTTTCAATTCTTAGTATGAGATAATCATGATAATTTGAAGAAAATAACAACATTAAAAAATTGTATTTTCCAGGCGTCAGACTGAAAAACTGGAAAACACCTTTTGTCAGACAGTTAAAAAATTGGATTTTATTTATTTTTATTAAGCTATATTGAAAAAATCAGCTTGTTATTTATAAATATAGCCTCAATATATACATATGAATGTAACATCCAAGCGTAGCTTGACAACCATATAGAAAAACCTTTTATTTAACATTTCCAGCTAAAAGGCTTTATTTCACCGTCAGACAATTTTTTAATCGTATTATAAATTTTATTTAAAAATCAAAAAAATTTGTAAAAAAATGTTATGAATAAATTTTTTGCTGTCATGAAACCGACAACTTTGACGCGTCAGACTGGAAAATCGGAAAATAATTTTCGTCAGACAATACGAAAACTTGTTTTTGTATGTTTTAATGAATTAATACAGCGAAAATCAGCTGGTTATTAATAAATTTTCTTATAGTCGTTTTTCCGACATGTTCGAGATAGCGGACACGCCCAATGACCCACATTTATTGTCAGACAATTATTTTTTCACGTTTCAATTCACGTTTTTAAGTTATTCTACTAGGAAAAATAACAGTATTTTTTATATGCCGTCAAAATGACATGTTTCGGAAAATCTAGCGGGAAAACGCCCCAAAAACAAAAAAAATGATAGAGGAAAATGCTGTCAGATTAGATCCAATGAAGCCATACACGAAGTTTGGAGAGAGTATGTATCAGCAAAATTTTTCCCGACGGGCACCTTAACCATTTCGGCATAACACGTCACCAATAGAAATATCACGGTGAATAAATGGCGCGAAATCAGTACTGTTAGAAGACATTGCTTGATTGTGCACCGTTATTGATAATATACAGGGTGGGGTAATAGTGCGTCGGATCTCGATATCTCGAGTTCTACGATAGCTAGAAATTTTATAAAAAATTGCAAGTAAACTAGATAGAAAGTCTATAACTGGAAATTATTTTGGAACATACAGGGCGAGCCAAGACGAAATTACAGGATCAAGTACCTTTTTCTTTAGTGAAATACTATGTATATCAGTACATTTTTGAAGCCTCTTTCTAGGCTCTATTCATTCCTATATTAGCATTGAATGTCTCCCAACCACTTGGATGTAATGCATTTTTTTATTGAATAATGCAATCTGCAGATAGATATTAAAAAAATCACCAGAGTCACAATTATGGGTTTTAAGAAAAACTTATGTGAATACCAGTTACGAGATGTAGAACCTACCTATTTCTGAATTCTTATTTATCACAGGAAAATCTAAAAATACGACTTTTCAATGAAATTTGGTACAAACACATTTGGGAGGTTGCTGAATCCAGTGGCGCACTCAGATTTGAAATAAATAATCGCTAATAAGATTTTACTATTTTCTGACCCGAAAAAAAAAATCATAATAGGCCACGCTATTATGTTTTGTAAAATTTAATACAACACAAAGATGCGCTTTTCAAAGATAATAATAATAATAAACGCCTTTATTAATTATAAGAAAAATCTTACAAAAATGGGCGAAGTTTAGCCTAAGGCTACTCTTACATTTAACTCTTAACAGTACTTAGAAGAAAGAGACAAATGTTTTCTAAGATTATAAATTTTTTTTAAAAAATAACAAACGATAATAATAACAAAAACAAAGAAGTTACAATACTCTCATTGATAAACTGGAATTTTAGGCCCATGACCTATTAAACAATCGAAAGTAAAATTATTGAGATAATAAAAGCCGTGATTTAATAATTTTTTTAAAAGCAATCATTTTATATGTCTTGAATTGTACATCAATTGAATTATAGTGGTGAATCGCATGATAAGAAAAAGATCTCTCGAAAAGTGAAGTAGAATGTTGAGGCATGGTTAATGTGTAATGATGTCTTATGTTGTGACTGTGAATTTGGTTCCTTGCAATCAATTTATTTCTCAGATATACCGGGGTGCATGTGAGGAGAAGACGATGCACAAAGGTTACTATATGATATTTAACAGTATTTTCCATATTCAACCACTTTAGCTGTTGAAAATGTTGAGTAATATGGTCATATTTGCGTAGGTTATTGACAAAACGGCAACACGTGTTTTGCGTAATTTGAATTCGTTTCTTCGTAGCGGCATCTAAACAAGGATAATACAGAATATCACAGTAATGAAGAATCGGCAATACCAAGGACTCGCACGACTTTTTTCTTACTTTGCAATTGAGTATGTTCCTGTTAGCGTATAATAGTTTTACACGTACCTATACTCTCTGAAGTAATACTTTAACGTGTTCTTTAAACCTTAAATTTTTATCAAAATTACCCCTAAATATTTTACATTTTCTGCAAAAGATAATCTTTCGTTGTTTATCACAATGTTCATATTATTTTGTATAAATTCATATTCTGATGTAGGACAGAAAAGTATCATGTCGGTTTTTTTTGTATTAAGTTTTAAACAATGATTTTTGCAGTATACAAATATACTTTTCAGGTCATTATTAATTATGTTGGCAGATAGTTCAAAGTCAACTGGAGTAAATGTTAGAAATAGTGCCATATCATCGGCATATGATTGCAAACTGCAGACTCCTATTTCAGTGCCTATATCAAACGTGTATACTAAAAACAGTAATGGCCCCAAAATTAACCTTTGTGGGACACCTGACTTTACTAATTGCGGTTGAGATGTATTGTCATTTGTACGTACACTTTGGTACCTTAACTCCAGGTATGTATGAAAAAAAGATAATGTCAAATCATCGAAACCGTAATAGTTAAGCTTTGCTACAAGCAAACTATGATCGACCGAGTCAAACGCTTTAGAGAGATCTACCAAGACCAAAACTGTAGCCTGCTTATCATCCAAGCTCCTGAATATATCATCAGAAATATTGACTGCAGCTGTAGTTGTGCTGTGACCACTCCTGTAACCGGACTGACTTGCTGGAAATAAGTCATTTTGTATGAAATAGTTTGTCATTTGCATATGGATAACCTTCTCTAGTATTTTGCTCAACACGGGTAGTAAACTGATGGGTCTAATGTCACCGTACTTAGCTGGGTTTGTTACTTTCGGTATTGGACAGACCATTGCATATTTCCAACTCTTAGGAAAGTATCCCGACTCTAAGCAACAATTAACAACATGGGTGAAATACTTTGTCATAAATGGAATGCACAGTTTAATCATTTGGTTGGTTATGCCATCCTGTCCGCTTGCATTAGTTTTTAAATTCAATATAATCTTCTCAATTACATCTGGAGTTACTAACAATAAATTAAAATTGATATTAGCATTATATTTATTATTCGAATAAAAATTGACAGTATGTTCATCAGCTTCAGTTAAACCGTGTGCCGTCAAGAAATGCTCGTTTATACTATTAACATTTCATTCATTTCAACAGATCTATATTAAAAAATATATATCTAAGTCGGACATTAAATAAACTTATTAGAGGGGTGGTTCCAAGCAAAATGGGTCACGCTGTATAGTACTCATTCCATCGATACATGCTAAGAGCTGCATATCAGTTAATTACAATTAGAAATTATACACCCAACACACTACTACCTATCGTCTCCCTTGTTGTGGAATGTTGAGGCATGGGTATTTACAGAAACCGCCATGATATCGATAGGTCATAATGAAGATTAACTAGCTTGATATAAGAAACAGAATCGGAATAGTAAGTATGAGAGTAAACTGGACCCTTTTGGACGTATGATACAGAAATGTACGCCGTATTGAATGAAATGATACGGGTTGGAGGCAAAAATAAGGAGAAGAAGATCGTTAAAGTATCCCGAGTTTGTGTGGATTACGCTTCAGTATATTTCATAACACTAGCTGCGAAACTTTGCTTACCTCTAGCATCCTCCCGAAACTTTAGTTCATTTTCATTATTCTTACCTGCAACAAAAGAATGCTTTAATACAAATAAAATATTGGATTTTATTTCTAGTAAACAAAAATATCCATTTATATTTATAATATTTGTTTTCAGTTATTTAGATGTCGGCGACATACGATATATGTAGCAGGCCATAACATTTTTAAAACTTTTATTTAACTTGCAATGTATGTTTATCAGTTGGTTTAGGGCAAATCTTGGAATCAAAATTTCGATTAATTCTAATTAAGCTAGAGCTTTGAAATTTTGCACATGTGTATAAGTTCGGTGATAATACACTTTAACATTTTCATATAAGAAAAAAACAATATAGTGGCTTCAAGATGGCGGACGACTTTATCGTTTATGATCCGATTCGACTCAAAATCGATATCTGGGGGTTTTCGAGACCGTCAATTATGAATTCTTGGTCAAAATTCAGAAATTCAAAATGGCGGCGCCAATATGGCGGACGACCTTTGTCATTTATGGTACAAATCGATCAAAATCGATATCTGGGGGTTTTCGGGTTCGCCGATTACGAATTTCTAGTCAAAAATTTAGTTCAAGATGGCGACTTCAAGATGGCGGACGACTTTATCGTTTGTGATCGGATTCGACTCAAAATCGATATCTGGGGGTTTTCGAGATCGCCAGTTATGAATTCTTGGTCAAAATTTAGAAATTCAAAATGGCGGCGCCAATATGGCTGACGACTTTTGTCATTTAGACCCAATTCGATCAAAATCGATATCTGGGGGATTTCGGGTCGCGGACTACGAATTTATAGTCAAAAATTTAGTTCAAGATGTAGGCATGTGACGACCGACACAGGGATCCTTTGACCATTTGGTACATCTCGGTATCTTTAGGATAGCGATATGCAAAATTGCCATCTAGCGGTCCAGTGTCTGTTGTCATCGAAAAATAAATAGTCTGACTGGGCTTAGCATAGTTCAGTTGTGCTTCTAGAGGGCAGAATATTAGAAACATAATTTTTTAGTCGCAAACTCCTCTATAAAATCCTTATTTTACTATAAGGCACGTAACCAGACTGAAACCAACAGCTACTCTCCGGAATATGTGCCCTGCCGATCGCTTAATTACAGGTTGTCTACTAACACAACCTTGTATTCCTTTTATGAGAGACTTATTGAATATATTGAGGCAGACGAGTGCCCTGTTGGAGTCTTCTGTGATCTCAGCAGGGCATTCGACTGTGTCAATCACGCTATTTTATTGCATAAACTGTACTCATATGGTATAAGGGGAATCGCATTAGATTGGATTTCCTCATTTTTAAGATATCGAACCCAATATGTCAGTATAAGTCACTTATCAAATGGTGCTGTAAATATAGTTCAATCAGAATGTAAGGAAGTTAATCTGGGAGTTCCACAGGGCTCAAAATTGGGTCCTTTATTATTTTTGTTATATACTAATGAACTTGATACCCTTACTTCAGACGCATTTTTTGTCATGTATGCAGACGACAAGTTCTTACTTCTATCTGACAAATCAGATGATATATTAGAGGCTAAATGTAATGATGTTATATGTAATATTGGTAGCTGGTATTGTTTTAACTCATTGTTTCTCAATCCGCAGAAAACACATTATATTAGATTTCACAGTTGGCAAAAGAACTGTTTAAAATTAAATATTAAGGTAAAAGATGTTTCTCTCTCAAAGAAAGAAACAATCAAATTTTTAGGCTTAACAATTGATGAATGTTTAAGTTGGAAGAAACATTGTAATAATCTTGTAGCCAAATTAAATTCTTTGAGTTATTTGTTTAGGAATTTAAAAACAGTTTTCTTAACTGATCAACTCATAGGTCTGTATCATGCGCAGGTAGGTTCAAGACTTAGATATGGGGTTTGCTTTTGGGGCAACTCCACACTATCTCCAGACGTGTTTGTTGCACAAAAACGCATATTGAGATGCATTGGTGGAATTCCAAGTAACCATACATGCAGGAATTTATTCAAAGAATATGGCATTTTGACGCTCGTGGGAGTATTTATTTTCGAATTATGTTTATACGTTTTTATTAACAAAAAAAAAAGTTCACTACAAATAAAGACTACCACGATATCAACACAAGGCAAGCAAAAAATTTTCACTACCTTTTTGTAAGTATAAGATGACAACAAATTCGCTTACTTATATAGGTCTCAATGTATATATAATCATTTGCCTGACGACTTGAAGCAATTCAACCATTTTAAATAATGTTTAAAAATGTTTTTAATACACCAGTGTTATTACACTATGGATGAATTTTTTATAACTTAGATAATAAGCATATTAGACGATTCCTATACATAATGTACTGTGTCTGAAAGGAAAATAAATATTACTATTATTATTATAGTTACAAGCCTGGTGCGTTAAGTGTAATAATTGCATATTACCAACAGAACGCTTTGATTACAACACCAGCCGAAGGACTGACTCTAATTAAAGGAGCTCACGGGCACTTAGCCCGGAGAGTAGCGGTTGGTTGCAGTCTGGTGACGTTCCTTATAGTAAAATAAGGGTTTTATAGAGGAGTTTGCGATTGAAAAGTTATGTTTTAATCTAACAGATAATTGAATTTGTATATGAATAAAAATTTAAAATCTATTTTTTTACTTTTTTCAAGTTTAAAATTCTTTTCTTATTCCCCATCATAAAGTGCATAAAAAACCTACATTAAAAAAAAAACCATACGATGCGAGCACAAAAGTTATTAGCCAATCAATTTTAAAATTTGAAGTCAATTTTTGAGACTTGTATTAGATATTTTGACCTCAAATTTTAACCAGTTATTGTTTACATCATAGAGTATAATTTCAGAATTTTATCAAATTTCACTTAAAACCTCCGAAGTTATAACTAAAAAACCAAAATTTAGCAGTTTCTTCTTTCGTTCTTGTATACTAAATTACATTTTAATTTTTTTTACCCCCTTTAATATTAAGGTGGGGGCGACAATGGGATTGGTAGAGGAGGTAGATAACGCTAAAAAAATTTTTTAGACGTTTCGTTTTTGCATATACTTACACTAAATCAGATTTTATTTTTTTTACTCCCTTTCATAATAGTGTAGGGGTGGTATTGGGGGTGATAGTGGACGGAAGGTGGCTGATGCCAAGAAAGTTTTTGAGACCCTAACTTTTCATACATGCCCTAAATTGCAATTTTATCGACTCTTACTTGCTTGTTTTCCCCCGAATCCTTCAACGGAATTAGATCAAAATATAATATATTTCCAGATCTCGTTACAATACATAAGTGCACCAAATTTCAAGTCAATATCACAAACGGTTCCAGAGTAAACGTGCGCACAAAAAAAGTTACAGACAGACAGACAGACAGACCGACAGACAGGAATTTTTTCGCTCAAATTTAAAATCTCGACGTTTCATGACATTTTAAGCCTATTTCAACAAAAAAATATATTTTTTTTGGGTTACAATACTTCCACTGGACGTGGAAGTAAAATTGAAACTGGAAACAATTCTTTATGTTTTGCTTGACTGACTCCACTACATTTAAAAATTTCAAATCAAATTAACAAGTCATGAATTTTTACTGAACTACCAGAATATTTTATTTCGCTTATGATATTATGCATTTATTATTTACAGTTTAATAACAAGAGATTTAAATTACAATGACTCGCATCGGATTTTTAATAAAAATTAAGTGCATATGTATTTCACATTTTTAATTTAATACACCAGTTTTAATATTCTAGTTTAAATATAATTCCACCAATTTCACTTTATTTAGAAAACATTTTTTTATTGCACCACGCAAAAAATTTGTGCTAAATATAAAATTTTCATCTGATAACTTACTAGAAATGTTTCGTTTTATTTTCAGCTTCTCCAGAAGCAGGTCACTTCCTGTCTGTCATGTGGTGATTTCTTACCCGAGTCGTTAAGAACTTTACTCCAGGGAATCCAAACCATTTCCGCGACGTTAAAGAGTTTCAAGAATTTTTCGTAAATAATAAATCAAAATTAAATTGAAAGTTCTTGTTAAATTTAAATAGAAATGGGAATAGTCCCATAGCGGCAAAGCTCTGTTGTTGGTTATTCGATGAACAGTGCGCATACAGTGAGTATAAAATATATTTTTTGAGGTGTAAATGAGATAATTGTAAAAATATAAACTATTCACAAATTAAAGCGATCTACGCTTGAAATTATAAGTTTCAAACATTGGTAACTTCTAGAAATCTGGATCGATTTTGGTGTATTTTGTATCTGAATGCCTGTAGTTAAATTGTCAATTGAATCATAATATACAGTGTGTCCTCGGATGGGGTACCGCTCTTAAACTTTCTTATTTTGTATGTGCCGGGAAAATTCATTCTTTATAAAAACTTTTGCTTAGCGTAGGAAGTCATAAGGGGTCATCCACAAATTACGTAACGCAATTGTGAGGAGGGAGTCCAGCCTGTCGTTACGGAGGAGGTCGAGGTTTGCGTTACGTAACGATTTTAGAACCGCCAGAAATAGCAGAATTTATTAATGTTCAAGTTTTGAATTTAACACACGCCCGCAATTTACCTATGAAAGTTAGCAGTTATGACTTACTACTCAGATAGATGATAGATACACAAATCAGGCGTAGATGTGGTTAGGTTTTGGTGAAAAAACACACACATCTTAATGTTGATTAGAAATTGTAATTGATTATTAACACGTTGAGCTCCGCTGTCGACCCGTGATCGACATAGCTATGCGTCACTATACGGTCAATGTCGACCTGTGATCGACATAGTCGGATCCCCCGCTAAATCGGCTATTAGAATTCAGTCTATTTTTTATTTTTCCGTTAATATCGTTATCAAATATCAAATAACGTCATCAACGTTATCAAATAATACTGATGTATTAAAAACATAAGTAGATTTTCAGGAACAGTGATTTATTTCTCAGTTTTGTCAAGAAAAAGACAGATCTTTGTACGAAAAGGGAAAAGTTTGTGGTGCAGATTTTTTTGCTTTTTTATTCAAGAAAGTTTTTGATATATTTTCGTGAGGTTTTGATTCAAATGTGAAAGAGTTGTGGTTTAGAATCGAGTTTGCAATTATGGCGGAGTTGGTGAATAAAAAGAAAAAGAAAAGAGCTGTAATAGAGGCTTTTAATGATCCGTTTGCAATCTGCAAATATTATTTCATTTATAGTTCTCTTCAACTGGCTGTAAGCTTTGTCAAAGTAGATATAAACATAATATTTTTAGTCGCAAACTCCTCTATAAAATCCTTATTTTACTATAAGGAACGTAACCAGACTGCAACCAACAGCTACTCTCCGGGCTATGTGCCCCGCCGAGCGCTGAATTACAAGTTACAAGTCTGGCGCGTTAAGTGTAATAATTGCATATTACCATCAAAACGCTAATGCTTCGATTACAACAAACACCAGCCGAAAGACTGATCCTACTTAAAGGAGCTCTCTTGCCAGTCGCCACATACCACTTGCAGACTGCAGTTTCGAGCTGTTGGCTCTCGTCAGTGCAAGGTAGGCATGTGACAACCGGCAAGAGGATCCTTTGACTATTTGGTACATCCCGGTATTTTTACAATAGCGACATGTAAAATAGTTAGCAGGCGCCATCTAGCGGTCCAGTGTCTGTTGCAATCGAAAAATAAATAGACTGACTGGGCTTAGCATTATTCAAATTTGCTTTTAGAGGGTGGAATATTAAACATAATATTTTTAGTCGCAAACTCCTCTATAAAATCCTTATTTTACTATAAGGAACGTAACCAGACTGCAACCAACAGCTACTCTCCGGGCTATGTGCCCCGCCGAGCGTTGAATTAGCTGAGATTAGCTGATTATTGGACATCAAAAAAAATCTTTCTTTTGTGAATTAAAGTCTAAAACTTTCACAATGCGCGAGTTATGTAAAGGAATAGAGGGGATCAGGGGTTAGGCGTTACAGTCCCGTTACGTGGGGGAGGGAGAGGTGAAACTGTTGTCAATCTTAAGATAAATTATACGGAGTATTCTAAAAATTAGAGAATATGAAGTCGACTTTGAACAAACTACCTTTCTCTACGACTATTGCACAACATACTCATTACTGAAGTGTTTTTGAACAAGTAGTGGCGCATGAACTCACACCCGTGAACAATTTTGGAGAACCAATCACCAACTGGCGAAATTATCGCAAAATGACAAGCATAAACAAAAATTATATCATA
Source organism: Leptura quadrifasciata (assembly GCA_963675555.1). NCBI lineage: Eukaryota > Metazoa > Arthropoda > Insecta > Coleoptera > Cerambycidae > Leptura > Leptura quadrifasciata. The sequence goes on from OY776673.1 coordinate 211,488,701, forward strand.
ATACAGAAGAAACAATAGATCGAAGGTGATCACTTTCGTCCCAGGCGTTTATATAATTACATATGATATAATAAAATATCAAAATATGACCAAACACTTAAAGTATACTATACTATACAGCTACAAAAAAACGATAATAAATTTTTCTATAAAATGGCTCAGTTTAAATTAGATATAAATATGGTGTTACACAATTTTTGAAACTTAGCTGTGTTATTTTATATGGTAAGGGCACGACGCCAAATCCTGGGCTGGAAGCGTATAATCCCACCTTCGGTTTTAAACTCTCAGGCCGGCTGTCCCAGATACGTTGCTTGCATAAGTTCACCAGTTACAAAATAGAGCGCCAATTGACTAAGAAAATGGGAAAGAAGAAAATGGGAGAGAAAAAGCTTCTACGCCCTGTAGAAGGTTTCTTTACATAGACTTGTCTGAGGGCTGATGATTTCGGTATACCATAGGTACATCAGCTAACAATAATCCGTATAAAACTAAAATTGCAGGAGCCCGAAAACACAAATTCTCTCACAGAATATACTCCTCACAAACTCCACTTTTTTGTAATATTACTCCCAAATTGATGGAACTTCATAACATCTACAAAATAATTCAGCTCGAAACCTGCCTATTCAACACCAAAACAAAGCGAAGTTAAACAATTCAGAAAAAAAGGCAACAATAAAATAATCGCAAAATACAAGTAGCATATCAATGATATCGACTTATACCATCAAATTATTTAATAAACGCATAAATATTTAGGAACTACAATTCCCAGCGGAGGAACGGCGCGGGGTTCTCGATAGGCAACCAATCTCTCGGCTTAAGTTTTAACATATTAGTTTCTTAATAATTTTTATTTTGGGCGAATTTAAACCGTAACACACCAACACCAAGACCAACATCAACATCAATATCAACCTCAAGATCAACAACATCGTCATCATCAACATCAATATCAATATGAAGATCAAGAACAAGATCAATTTGAAAAATAAAAACCCTCAAAGGATCAGCTTGAATTCTTGCAGATCGCCCGGTTTCGTCAGAATTTCGAATTTTTTTTCATTTGGGGCTTATAGGCTTCAAAGTGCGGTGAGGTACGGACAAAAATCGGGCACTTTATCCTTTAAACAGGAATATCTCGAAAACCGTTTCTCCTAGGTCAAAAATGCACGGTCAAAAGAATTTGTTGAAAACTGCATTTTATAAAAGTCGTCTGTTATAAAAAAATTGGACACTGACTTCTTTTTATCTGTAAAGCTATTTACGTCATAGCTCAGATTTGGATTTTGGTAGATGTTAAAAAATTTCACTTTTCTCGAAATTTGGATTTCTCCAGTGCAATTTACGAAAAGAAACTATAACGACACCAAATTTTATAAGTTATTCTAATTTTACCGCTAATTTTTGTACTGATAAACAATAGTTTTATTAATAATTTGTTAAATAAATAATATACAAAACTCTCACAATTATTACTTTCGGTAAACTTACGTTGAAGCGTAACTTCCTGCTGAATAGTCCCAGAAAAACTACCGTATTCTACTTCGTAATGCATTCGCCTTCGGCTCGTGCCTTAATGTCGCCATATCCAAAAGAGAGAGAGAGAGATATCCGATAGGGAAATATTTACCGTTTTTGACCATAACTTCTTCTAAAACACATATTGTAAACAAACTACAAGACTACCTAAGTAGAACTATAACAAGAGTAGTGTTATAAATTTTCACTTAATAATTTCAAACATATGAGAAATAGTTAGATTTAAATTTAGGAAATACGAAGATTGACATAATTAGTTTCATGTGCAGTGGAAGTATAGTAACGGAAAAATTATTATTATTTTTTAAATCGCCTTAAAATGTCATGAAATGTCGAGATTTTAAATTTGAGCGAAAAAGAAATTCCTGTTTGTCGGTCTGTCTGTAACTTTTTTGTGCGCACGTTTACTCTGAAACCGTTTATGATATTGACTTGAAATTTGGTGCACTTATGTATTATAAGATATAGATAGATAAATATAGATCTGGAACTATTTATATTATACTTTAATATAATTCTGTTGAAGGGTTCGGGGTAAATGGGGTAAATAACGGTAAATAGGTAAAGCGAGCAAAAAAGAAAAAAAAACAAATTACTACTGCAAAGCAGACAACAGCGCAGTTGACTAGGCCAAAACATCACTTTTGGAGATTACAATTTTGGAATAGTGAAAAACTTCAGCTACCTCGGCACAAACATGTCACATAACAGTGACGAAACTAAAGAACTTAGATTAACGCAGCAAATAGAACCACCACTCAAATACTACCTATTCTACAATCGAGGGACGTACACGGGAAGACCAAAATTAGGGTCTATAAAACAATGATCCGTACAGTTTTGACATACGGAGCTGAAACGTGGACGCTATTAGCTAAAAATTCAGAGTTCCTAGACCATTTTGAACGGAAAATTTTAAGAAGGATTCTGAGGCCAGTGAATAATGGGGATCACTGGAGGGCACGTATGAATCACGAAATATACCAGCTAGACGAAGAACCCAGAGTCTCAATGCATATAAAACAGATGCGACTGGAGATAGGAAGGACATGCCCAGAGAATGCCAGACGACAGGATTCCAAAAAAAGTGCTCACAGGAAAACCTGAAGGAAAGAGACCGGTAGGGAAATCGAAGCTGCGCTAGGAAGATGGGGTACAGAAGGACGCTGAAGAAATATTGGATATAAGAAATTGGAGACATGCAGCGGTGGATCGGAACCGTTGGAGATTGAGGAGGCCAAGGCTCGATATGGGCTGTAGCGCCATCATAGCAGTAGTAGTAGGTAAAGCAAGCAGGTAAAAGTCCATTAAATTGCAATTTAGGACATGTATAAAAAGTTAAGGTCTCAAAATTTTTTTTGGCATTACCTCCCATACCATCCTCACATTATTATGAAAGGGAGTAAAAAAAATTAAATTATGATTTAGTGTGTGTACAAGAACGAAACGACCCAATAATTTTTTTTGGCGTTTTTTACCCCCTCTACCACCCTCACCTTATTATTAAAGGGAGTAAAAAATTCAATTGGGATTTAGTGTGTAGATACATACATTTATCACAATTTTCACTTTCTAGAAAGTAGTTAGTGTATATTACTAGTTTGTATTGTATTTTATGCAAACTAATTCGCACATTTGAATTTAATGTAACAGAAAGTTATTCCCTAGACAGTTCTTGGCACGCGAGTGAACGTTGCTTTCAGATAATGGACTCCATCGAGATATAACTAGCGAATACTATACAACGATGCAAGTAATTTAAATGAAATTTCAATTGTAATATTTTATCTATGATTCTTGCTTTTATATAAATACACTCTATGCTAATTTCCTTATTAGAATTTTCATAAATATTAGTTTTTCCAACGAGAAGGATTAAGACAATATTTATTTTAGATATACCGGGGGTAACAGGATCATGGTACCCCTCCTTTTCTCCCTTAGTTTTGAAGATAACTGATTAAAATTTAGGATATACTACATACATAATAAGCGGCACTTTTTGACACTCAATTGATTTTTACTTTCGGTTTCGCCGGAAATTTGATGTTTGAAAAGTCACTCATTTGGCATCGTTGGATTCAGAAAATTATACAGAATTCAAAAATGCAATCATATACAGAGTGTTAAATTTAAAAATTGAAAGTTAGTGTCACTGTTAAAGAACACGCCAAAACACTCGATAAACTTTTCGAAACTGTAACAAAATCCGTAAAAATGCCGTTGGAAGAGGTTTTTATACTTTAAATCATATTTTCGCTCTACGGAGCGTTTTTTATGCAAAAATATCAGAAACTCATCAAGGAGTGTAATTTTCGAAAGTGTAGTAAATGTCGCTGCACGGGGACGTAATGTCGCCCCGACCACCAAAATTTAGAAAGTTTAGCATAAATCGACTTAAAAAAATCGTTGTGTTAAATATGAGGACAAGTTAATCCAGTCTCTAGTCAACGTATTTCGAGAGTTTTAGCAAAAATAGTCTTTAGCGATAACCATTCATTTTCTAGCAGTCGATTTTGACGGGAAAATGATAGATTTTAACGGGATTTGCCCTAAATCGGTTCCTCAGTGATTCGGTGTCAGAAAAGTATCTCTACCATGTACTCAGATGTGCATGGGACCGCATTGCCTGAACGTATGAATATATAATTGCCACAAAATAATTCAAAGTCGTTGCGATTCAAGCATTTTTAAGCTCCGAGGAGCGAACCAAATTATTATTGAACTGATAATGTGTAAATAGACAGGCAAGCAAAAACCCACCAAAAATATATAAACATTGAACTTTTCTTGAAACTTTTTATGTAATCGTTAGGTATAAACCGCACATTGGTTGGTACATTATGAGTCATTCCGTTCCTCACTATGTGTTGTACACGGACCAGACTATAGTTTGACAATACATTTTTCTTGAACGTTTTTGTAAAACATGATTTTTTAAAGAGATTTAATATACATTTTTTGAACTTTATATTGTCTTTTTCTTGTGTTTTCAAAATTCCTTTTCAGGTTTAAATTTAAGAAAGTGTTAGTATTTACTGTGTTAGATTTATAGTGTTACGACGTCCAATTGGTACCATCAGTGAAGCAGTTAAGCATAAACGAACAGTAAGTATAGATTTTGTATTATTCTCCGTCTGAAACAGTGGTTTTGAACACTTCTTTGTGAACGTTTAATATTAATTTTTGGAAAATATAATAAAAGTCCTTCAGACGCGAAAAGATGGATCATTCACATCACTTCCGGTGAAACTGAAAGTGAAAAAAATCAATTGTATATCAAAAATTGCCGCTTATTGTGCGTGTAGCATATCCTAAATTTCAATCAATTATCTTCAAAACTAAAAGAGAAAACGGGGTAATACCATAATCCTGTTACATCCGGTATAATAGCGACATGTTAGGTAATGTTCATTATGTTTCATTGACTACGAATATTGTTCCGAAATTTTTGTAAACTACAGAACAAATAACCCATTAGATGTTGGGAGATTACTCTGATAATGAATGAAGTACAAATATGTTGTGCTGTTTTACTTTTATTGAACTTAATAATTTGCAGTACTAATCAAACTTTAACTTGTTTATTTCCAATAGATAAACCCAATATAAAAAAACTTTAAAACCAAAAAGATCAAATTAAAATCTTTTACCTTTTGATCCGAAAGGATGTCAAATTTATTTAATGGGCCGGCTAGCTTATCTTTTCCTTCAGGAGCAGATTCAAATTCAGTTCCTGTTTTAAAATAAAATTTTATTAAAGTAAAATTTTTAATCTGATATAAGTAATTTATTTTCCTTGATATTTAGATAATTTAGCAGTTTTATAACAGGTTCGAAAGTCTAATAAGTACACTATTTAAATTTTAATATACAACCTTGTCCAAAATTAAACACACAAAATCTTCCTTCTTCGTAGCTACACTCTTCTCTTTCCAAATCCAACAATTCTCCTTTCATTAATTCTTCACCTTATCTCGTCCTTATCTCTTCTGCAATTCCTATCCACAATAACAATAACACCTCTTCCTTCTTATTTACAGTCTATTTTTACTCTTCTTCGCTGATCTTCACAATTTCTGACTTTTTTATTCAATTTCAAATTATTAATCCTCGTTTATTATTTTTCTTCTTCACTCCCTAATTTTCACTTGTTCTTTTTTTTCTTAAATTTGTTTTTCCAATTTTACAGCCTCTCTTTTATCTATTGTTTGTTGTTCTATATCACTAAATATCAAAGTATCCAAAATAAACAAAACAAAACACCATATGAATTTTGATTAATTTCATTCCAAACATAACCTAACTTAAACCTCCTTGTCTTTCTCCAGGAAAACATTTACCAACTATAAACAAATTTCCTACTTAAAAGAAATGTCATAATGACTTAAATGTCAGAAATTATTTCAACAACAACTTAATAACTACTAACATAGATGTCAGTATCAAACTTACTGTTGACATCAAATAAAAACTTAAAAACTATTAAAACAACTCTAAACAAGTATTAACATTCTAAAACACATACCTTTCGGATCTTTAGCTAATTTAAATAAATTTTGAAAACCATCTAAAGGAAACAAACAAATTCAAACCCTGATTCAGCAAATAAAACAAACATGCACTCTTCGTAATCGTCCAATATGCGAATACATAGCAATATATACCAAATATATAGTACATCATTTAAACATATGAATACAAATGAACAAAATGCAAGACGAAAAAAGAAATACAGAAAATATCTGACCCTTTGAGAATTTTTTTTTAAAAGTTATTGTAAAAATTATTACAACTTTTTTGGTTTCCGAAAAGGTTTGTCTATTACCACTGTTTTTTTACGATCTAAATCAACTGTATAAGAATCTTGATCTATGTCATAAATGCGTGGGCATTTTTCTAGATTTAAGTAAAGCTTTCGACTTGTATTCCAGGTGCCAATGAATTTTACCTGAAAAAATTCATGATAGATTTGGAAAGAGGTTTACTTTATGTTTTGTGGTTCACTCAATCCAAATTTTCAACTTCCGATCAAAAATTCTTCGCGGAACCCCCTTAAATTAAAAAAAACAAACATTGTTTTTTGGTTTTTATAGTTTTTTTATTTTAGAGGAGAAATACCCAGACATTCAGAAAGTAGACAAAATTTGCAACCTTGGAAGTCTTTTGACATATTGACATACTACGAATGGGAGGAGAGCTAGTAAGCGCCTTCGCGCCGCACTAGCATTTAGGTATCGTACGTCTTGGCGTGTACAACAGTAAACACAACATTGCGTCTTTGTCGCCAACTGAAGCTGGGCAATATTTATTCGGGACGTACCACCAAATTCAACTTTGGCAAGGAAATGTTACCGAATCAGAAAAATTGGACTGGAAAAAACCAGCTAGGGACTTTCTCCTGTCATTATTTTGAAAACTCCTGCTCCACCAAAACTACTAAAGCTCAGCTCCTGCAGGTGTAGGAAAGGATGCCGCGGCGCGTGCATCTGCAAGAAAACCTGGTTTAAATGTTCGATGATGCGCCTCAAGTGCAACAATTCATGCGAGAATATTCCTGAAGATGCTCGAGGATCGACATGATTCGTAAGAAGTGGAACTCAAAGTGTTGACCAAGAAGATAGTTCAAGGTGATGAGAGCAATTTGGAAAAACCATGTGAACTTAAAGATCTAGGCCCGAAAATACGAGCAAATTGTCAGGTTAATCGTTTTTTTACCTCCTATTTTCTCCACCTCTATATCAAACAAACGAATTAATCGCTCAAGAAACCAAAACTGCTTTGTCAATTAATCAATCCGCTTTAAAAACGTAACTTAAAACAAATTATATCTTTGTCACGCATGGACTTAACATTCAGCTTGACTGATAAATATTTTCGTATGTTTCAGACTTGGATGAAACCCACAGAGATACACTTGACGGATCTGAAAGTGACACGGATCAACCTGGGCTCTGGGTTGCAGTCAAGCGGAGAGGAAGGATTTAAATTTATTTTTATATTAGTCATAATTTGTAAATAGTTTTTCTTTTCTTGTCACAAATTAAATACATAATGCAAACAACAAACGCATCTTTGTTCTCCGTTTTTTTTTATTTTCAGTTAAACTTGGGCTAAAACTTGGCTCAGAACCATTAGCATTATTATACGCATGTATTTTGTTTATTTTTACCGGAATTTAAAAATTCCAATCTTTAATTAGCGGATGCAGCCCCGCGGTGCCGGGGCTCGTGTTTCAAGGGGTTCTCAAAAGCCTTTTTTGCTGCAAATTTTGTCTACTTTCCGAGGTATCTTTTTCCAAAAACGAAGAAAAAAATGACAAATAACGACTTTTTGGATTTATTTTCCCAATTTTTGAGAAGGTTGCAGAGGGAATTGTTGGTGGGAAGTTAAAATTCGGATTTAGCGCTTCAAAAAACGTGAAGTAAACCTATTTCCAGAGCTACCATGAATTTTTCCAGGTAAGGGCCCTATTGGCCTTTAATGCCTAGAAGACTATTAGTAGATCACAAAATTCTTGGATATAAGTTACAGTGTGAGACTTTGGGGTGGTTCAAAAGTTACATGAATAATAAAGGGTATTATGTACATGTGAATGGTTGCAAGTAGGATTATCTAACATTCAAGGTTGGTGTACCCCAAGATTCCATTATTGGGCCAGTTTTACATACGTTTTCAGTTAATTAATTTTACAATATATACTAACGATACATTCCTGTTACGGTGTGAATGTAGAATAGAAGATGTAACTAGAAATACTAACTTATAGCTTCAACAGAATTATGAATGGTACAAAAGTAAGAGGCTAATATTAAATATTTAAAAATCTAGTTTTCTAAGATTCAATACTAATTCTAATAAAAACAGCTTACTAATAAAAAACAGATGAAGCATCAATAGATTCAGATTCTGCGGCCAAAAATACGTGAATTTTATATCGGGCATTTTTTTCGATTCTCGCAAGGTGTCGCTGCAATTGCACAAAATTGAAATAAACCTTAAGCGTCCATAAGTTTGTGAATATTTACAAACTCTAGCTACTCGTGTTGACAAAAAAACATTCAGTTTAAAAAACAATATCTGTGATATCTTGGTTTTTATGAATGTTTTTTTTAAGTGTTCTTAATAACAGTATTTGCTTTGTGAAATTTCTACGAGAACGTTTAGTTCCTTCTAACTTTTGTAGAGGCAGGAGCGCACTTTTGTACAGAAAAGTTATTTCATTTTTCATTAGTTCTCGCATTTTTTTCTGCATAATGGCTACTTTAACAGAGGAAGAAAGAGTTTCTCTTTTAATGACGCGAGGGTGGGGCGATAAAGAAAGGTCCTATGATGAAGTTGTGATTTTATTCAACGAAACTTTCCATGTAGATCAAGCGGGAATTTCGAAATCTACTGTGCCCCGTACCATCAAATGATTCCTAGACACAACGACAAATAAAAATCGCCCAAAATCTGGAAGACCAAAATCTGAAATATCGGAAGCTCGACAAATGGAAGTGGCCCAGGGATTTGTTGAAAATTGAAGGTTATCAATCAGAAAAGCCAGTCAACAGCTTGATATGAGTGCATTTTCAGTTCAGAAGAATTTGTAACTTTTGAAATTTCATCCCTACAAAATTTACCTTCACCAAGATTTAAATGAAGATGATTTTGACCGGGGACTTGAATTTAGTGAATCAATGATGGAAAGGAGTAACCAAAACCCAAATTCTTTGCCATCTCTACTTGTCTTCTCAGATGAAACAACTTCCGAACTCAGTGGAAAAGTTAATCGCCATAATTTCAGTTATTAGAGTGACGAAAACCCTCACTGGATGCTTGAAACACACACGCAGTATCCACAAAAATTAAATGCTTGGGCAGAAGTCTTCGGGGATCGAATCATAGGACCGTTTTTCATAGATGGAAATTTAAATGGAGAAAAATACCTGGAAATGTTGACAAATCAAATAGTTCCCGCAATACAAGAGATTGCTAGTGATGAGTTCGATAATGTTTGGTTCCAGCAAGATGGGGCTCCTCCACATTATCCGGATATTGTTAGGGACTATTTCAATGGTACTGTCGAAAATCGATGGATAGGTCGAAGAGGAACTATTGAATGGCCAGCAAGATCTCCCGACCTCGCGCCACTTGATTATTTTGTTTGGGGCTCCGTGAAGGGTAAGGTTTATTTCACTAAACCTCGTGATTTGGAAGAGCTGAGGCAACGCATAATAAACATTTTTGCAGAAATACCACCTCAAATGATAAGAAGTGCTATTGAAAATTTTTACGTTCGTCTCGCACAATGCCAAGAAGTCAATGGGCACCATTTTGAACACTTGCTATAATCTTGAAATTAAAACCCGCTAGTGTAGCAGTTAAGCTGTAAACTAATTGCCTCAACTGGCCGAAATCCTCACCTTGCCTTAAATGGCTGAGTTACCTCCTTGCTTTTACTGGCTGGGATCAAGAACTTGTCTGAAGTGGGTGAATTAAGAGGTAAAACCACTGTTAGTTTTTTTTAAAATCGAGTTTTTTATTGCCCTGTAAAAAATGTAAATTGAAAATTACTAGCTGCTAATAAATTTATAGAATGATAATAGTTGTTGTAATTTCCGCACGACCGTGTAAAATGACTGTTCTCAAAACAGCTCTGGAAATCATTCACTCTGAGATCAGTAGTTTTACTTTTCGTATTTTTTTAAGTATGCGTTCAAAACTTTCATGTTTCCACTCAATATTTTGCGATTGCAGCGACATCAGCGAGAACCTTAAAAAATGCCCGATATAAAATTCACATATTTTTGGCCGTAGAATCCGAATCCGCTATAAAAAAAATAGGGATTTTCATTACAAATTACAAAGTTGCCCCCGCCCCACCCACTGGGTTACGGTGGGGGAGTCAAATCCAATGTCATTGGATGGATTTCGTAAAAATAACAAATACGTGTTTTTCAGTTTTTGAATTAGACGTTTTTTATGGGCACAAGACGCTACTCTTGAAACAGTAATGTTTTCTTTTAATTTTTTGCGATTACAGCGACACCATGCAAGAATTTAAAAAAATATCCGGAATAAAATATACATATTTGTTGCCGTAGAATCCGATTCCGTAAGAAAAAATAAGAGTTTCCATTTGAAATTTTAAAGTTGCTCCTCGCTCCACCCACAGGGTGGCGGGTGGGGAGGTCATTTTGGTATCAGTAGATGATAGTTTTTTGAACAATTTTTGACACGTATTTTTTTATTTTTCGATTTGATGCAAACTGTTCGAGATTTTCCACCGTTCCCATACTTTTCTAACGCCCGGTATACAATAAATGTGTAACAAAATTGCGCCAGTTTGTTACTATATAAATGAATAAAGAAATACTGATGAGCAGTATTTTCTCCTAGTGTACAATTATGCTCATTTTTACTATACGATTTCATACAGTGTTACAGATCCATTGAAATTGAGAGAATGTAGGTGTAAATTAAAAAACAAGCTAGAATTGCAATTTAGGGCATGTACGAACAGTTAAGGTCTCAAAAATTTTTTTTTCATCAGCCACCCACTATCACCACCAATACCACCCCTACACTATTATGAAAGGGATTAAAAAAAATTAGAATATGATTTAGTGTATATACAAAAATGAAACGTCTAAAAAAGTTTTTTAGCGTTATCTACCCCCTCTACCAACCCCATTGCCACCCCCACCCTATTATTAAACGAGGTAAAAAAAACAAAATTTTATTTAGTGTGTATACAAGAACGAAACGTCTCAAAAAAATTTTCTGGCCCTTTCTTTCCCTCTACCACCCCCATTGCCACCCTCACCCTATTATTAAAGGGAGTATAAAATTAAATTGGGATTTAGTGTGCATAAGACTTGGATACAAAATATAGATATGGAATTAGTGATTCTTTGGGCAGCGATTTTTTAATATTTAAAACACAACTGTATGCACAAAGAGAAATCTTTCTCGATAAATTCATAAAGATTTATTCATTTTATATTTCCAACATGTGCCAAGTTCTATTCGCGGGAATAAATTTCAACTTTTTGTCAGGAGACAAAAAACTAACATTTTGTGGAATTATATTGAAATGAAATATTATACAAATTATTCTTTGAATTGTAAAAGCCATATAAATTTAATAAATTGCTTGATATGACACATCGTTTCATAAATTACTTTTTAAATTGAATTCGAGCTATAAGAGCACTGCTTATCTTTTTTAACGTAATAAAGATGAGTTGCTTATATGTTAACAAAACGTCCGAATTCACGGTAAAACTAGGTGAACGTTATATTTAACGTACGTTCAATAAAATCTTATACACAATTTTTTATTATCAAGAAATCCTTGCCGGTTTGACTGCTCAAATTGAAAAGCATAGAATTGTAAAAATTGCATAGAAATGCGCAGTTAGTAAGCTATTCACATATAAAATTGCTAGCGTTCACATAGTTGCATGGCAATGGCGCGCGTACGAATATTTTAATAAAAGAACAATGTGTCGAAAATTTAATATTCGTGGAACCAGAGATAAAAGAAAAGACATTGTAGTAATTTTCAGCGTTAAGAATTTCATTGTTTTATATTCAAAGAATACCGCAAATTTTACATAGATATAGTGTTATATTGATATATTTCATATTAATTACTTACTATAGTATCATTGCCATAAGAAGGCAAGGTTGTTGCAAGGTAAGAGGTTTTAATAGTATAAAATACTGATGTGTACCACTTTTTTCTATACGTACAGATTCAAATGGAGAATCATAAATTTTATGAGCAGCGTATGGCCTTACCTCTTACGTTGCTCTTACTCATGACTTAAACAAGGATAAGTTGTGAAATCTTAGACCATTTAATGTGCCGCTATGCTCTAATAGACTGTCATTACATTAGTAAAAACCATTCTTATGTTACTTCAGGATTTTCAAATCGCCGCTACAGATTTTTACGAAATCTTTTACATATGTTTTTATTCAAAAGTTGCCAATGCTGGAGCAGTCACTAACTTTCCAGCAGCATTAGTCGTGACAACAACCCTTAGTAAGTACTTTACAAAGTCATTTACCAACTTGTCCAAATTTGTCTGATCACCCCTCGAAGTCGCCATGAATTAAACCAATTATAACGTGCCGGGCTTAAAAGGAAAGTGCTTACTTGTAGTGAAGCTTTGCACTAGATCATATACTTAAATACACCTACCATCCTAGGTATAATAATCAACTCAAATTGAAACATGCTAGGTGACTTTACATATCTCTCATCAATTGGAAATTCAGATCATTCCTGAAGTATATCCAAGTTTATGTTGAAAATAAGTCTCGAAAAGAGTTCACCATAGGAAACACATCTCTACATCTAATGATAGCGACTTATCTGCAGCTGGCGGGGATAACTTTTAAATGTGGGCCGAAACCACCATGAATCGAACAGAATATTTTTAAATGGAACTTTTTAAATTTTGTCAACCTTAATTCTCGTTACAAAACTGTGGGTACAGTATCCCTTGGATGTAATATTGATGATTCACTGGATGTATCTATCTACGAAAATTTAATAAGCAACCTCTCTAAGGAGAATGCCCTTAATGATGGTTATATAAAAAAAATTAAACAATGACAAAAATTCATTCTTGGAAGGAAGCTATATAAAATGAAGAGGAAATGGCAATTATCATAAAAGGATAGGAGAAACAAATTAATAAGTTAAAGAAATATATTGCAGAGTTCAAGAACTGAATGATATACTAACAAAAACTAAGAAGTGTAAAGATACAAAAAATTAAATAAGAATATATCTATATTAGATAACAGAATAATAAAAAATGGTATAGATGTCTCAGTAAATACTGATGCACAAATAAAATTACCTCTAGAAACTCAAATGTTACAAGAGAATATTAGAATGTTAACAGATATAATAAATGTTTCAAAAAATAAAGTCAAAGATAACTTAACTACAAAAAAGAATAATCACATACTAATAATCTCTGATGAACAGGGAAACAGCATAAACTGGTTACTGAGAAAAAAACATAAATCAAAGTAATTACAGCATATCCATCCATGATTAAAAAGCCGGGAGCATTCCTACATGAAGAACTTGACAACATAGAAATCTTGACACATATCACTCTCCAGGTCTTTGTCATAGTACTCGGAGGTGCAAATGATATTAACAATCAATAAACTCCATCTTTTCTATTTATATCTAATAAATTAAAACTATGTTTGCATACAAATATCATCTTCACCTCCATTCCATATACTCAATCGAACATCTTGAAAAATAACCACATAGTTAAGTATAACTCCAAATTACACCAACAAATCAATCTGAAATTAAAAACTGTATTAGTAATCTTAAGAATAACAAAGATCCTGGAAAGGATGGTTTCAAATCGGAAATTATTAAAGATTTAAAAGCTTTTATTTCAAAACCGTTATGCCATATATTTAATAAATCAATAAGTACAGGTATCTTTCCAAAATTGTACAAGGAGGTTATTATAAAACCTTTATATAATGGTAGCGAAAAACATTTAATAGAAAACTATAGACCCATATCACTCATATCAAATTTTGGTAAAATATTTGAAAAAATACTTAAGATTAGATTCACAATATTTCTCAAAAAACCATAAAATATTATCGGAACAGCAATATGGACTTCAAGAAAACAAATCTACAGTTGACGCGATAGCTAAGTTGACGTCACTTATGTATAACTCTGTAGATCTGTCAAAGCCTTCGTTATGTGTTTTTTTAGACCTAGCGAAGGCTTTTGACATGGTGTGTCACAAAAGATTAATAAATAAATTAGAATCTGTTGGCATAAGGGGTATAGTACTGGAGTTGTTCAAAAGCTACCTAAGTGAAAGAGAACAGTTTGTGCAAATTGGTAATATCGTAAGTCAGCCGGAAATTGTAACGTATGGTGTACCACAGGGAACAGTATTAGGACCTATACTTTTCTCAGTTTATATAAACGACATACTTTCCCTTGATACACCCGGTACTATAATCTCCTTTGCAGACGATACTGTTATATTTTATGAAGCAACCTCTTGGGAAATTCTTAAAACCATTGTCGAGCATAACCTTAAACAAATAAAAACTCATTTGATAGTTTGAAATTAACAATAAATTATAAAAAAACATTTTACTTGCCTTTAACATCTTACAATTGTAGCCTACCAAATTTTAATAAACTGGAAATAATACAAGGAAATAAAACCATCCACATTAATGCTACAGAAAAAGTAAAATATCTGGGAATTTATATAGATTGTCACCTAAGATGGCAACACCTAGTGCAAAATATATTGAAAAAAGTAAGAGGTTTGTTACATAATTTTAAACGAATTAAAGAAATATTATAAACTCCACATTTAATTGTCATCTATAAAGCACTGGGGAGGAGTAGGGGTAACGTATTTAACGCCAGTACAAAACTTGCAAAAACGGTTTCTTAAAATTATCCACGGCAAAAATGTTCTTTATCCTAAGGAACTGCTATTTCAAAACTCTGAGCTTTTTAGCATACGACAAATCTATTGTTATATCATTCTTATTTATCAGTACAATAACAAACAAAACCATGAGCATTTTACACATAAATATAGCACAAGAAGTAAACAGCAGGATGACATCAAAATAAAAAAAAAAAATGGCAAAACGTATAGGGCAAAGACATTATGTGTACATAGGTGAAAAACTTTTTAATATGTTGGATAAATGTACTAGAGATGCTAGAAATATTAAAAAAAGAAACGTCAAAAAATGGATCAAATTGCAGGGTCTGTATCTATATTATGTATATTAATGTGTGTGTATTGATACATACATATATGTGTGTAGTTTTTATGTGTGTTAGAAAAAGTGTGGTTTTACGGCGTAGGTAGGTGTATATTTAATTTTATTTTTAAACAGTAAATAGAAGATAGAAAATTGTTTGTATATATTCTTAAGCTCTTTTATATGTTAATGTATTATAAAAATTTGTATTGTAAGGGAAACATCATCTACTTATATTATTAAGGCACCCATCAAAGAGTATTATAACATTGAATCGCACTCAAGTATACAAAAACTTAAGTGATTTCTCTTTTATTTATATTCATGATATGAGAAAATGCATCTTTGATTTAAAGGGGAAATAAAATCAACGAAATCTGTGTTTTGAAACAACCCCCTAGTACCTGTGTCATTTTGGAGCTCCCGCTATAATACTTAATTTCAAGGTAGGCATCTAAATGAGAGTTACCAAACTCAGAGAATGATTTAGATCAACATCGATTGGCAGCTTTTCATAATATTAATTTCGCCTAAAACCCGCTCGCACGCCCTTGTTAAGAATCTACTCAGTTTGGTATCGAAATGATGATCTGGATTTTATGCAACTATCAAGAATCCTTGGAATGACTGTCATTACATTTCAAATATTAACGTGCTTTCAAATGTCGTATATCTTTGTATCCTGATACGAGATGATGCAATTTAAAAATATCCGCCTCTTATATTCGATATATCGTATTGCATGCATATAGGTATCGATCTTAAATGTCGTAACCGACGAAATTTATGATTTATTTATTCAATAACGCATAGCATATTTATGGGGGTTTGCTTATGTAGGCCGTACATTATATGTTAGGATTATTTTTTGTCTTCGATGTATCTTTATAAAGTCGTAATACACATAAGGCCTTCAGACAGTAACATATTTATAATTCATATGAAAATGGATGCGGCCTAATCGCTCTTCTGGCAAAATGTACATGTACCTACTACTTACTTATTAATAACTAAACTTCTGAACTAATAAATGATGTATTGTTTTGCTTGGTGCTCGGCTTGGAGTGTGTCAAAGTAAGTATGATTAAACATTATAAGTTTTTTCTATCAACCCTTTTGACCTAGAACCAAATAAGTAGGAATTTCACAGTAGATGTGAGTAGATAGATATCTAGTGACAGAACCTCGGAGCAAGAGCGAGAGAAGTGAACATTTGTGTGCAAGGTCAAGTAGAGGTCAAGGTGGGGGTAAATCCAAATTATCCCATTCTCATTGAGACTCTCCCAAGCCAAAGTACATAAACTATTAGCAGAAGGTAGGGCTACTTTATTTTTGAGCTCACTTGGTATATGAATCAGACTTAAATATAGACATTTCACGAAATATTAAACCACCGTTTTCGGCAACCTGAACATAACCAGAAAAATTAATTTGATGTTTTACTACACTTTTGGAAACACCTTTTGCCTTTTTCATAATGTCACCAGCTTTAACACAGTAGGTTTTCTTACCAGTCCCATAAAAGCATTCTATTGGTCTTTCAGCATACTCATATTTCATTTTCCTTACTACCAACGTAGTTTTAGTCATGTTTTTGTTGTTGCCTGTACCATAATTTGAAGTGTCGAAAAAATCAATATTTTTCTTGATGTCATCATAAACGTTTTCTGTGAAAATTTCCAAAACTATAATCTATGAATATGGAAACATTAAACCCATGTATGGCAATAATGCAACAGTTCTATACATAGTCACTGATAGTTTAAGTTTAGACATTTTAGTAAAATATGCCAGACGTTTGAATATGGAAGAGCCTGAAGTGGGATGGGATAGTGTTGATTTGGATGAGTCTAAATCAGAATGGAATAATTTGAATTTGAATTTATTATAGAAATATAAAAATAGGAATTATAATGTTCCAACCTATCTGCAAGTGCCTTATATACAATACGAACGAAACAAATTGAACCAAAACGGCTATTCTCTCAGCTACATGCTGATGACGAGCGCTGAATTAAATTATGAAATTTAACGTATTTTGTTTAAAAATGTTAGAACTAAAATACAATAACTTGGATTGCTCGAACGCTACGAGAAAGATGCGAAACCTCCTTCATCTCAGGATGTCACTAAATGCAGACCGGTTTCAATCTATTTTAGGTCTCGTCAGTGCAGTGCAAGTGCACATATCTTCTATAAACCTGGGTCGCATCTTATAGACATTGTTAAGTTCAATAGCAGTAGAGCGTAACTAGCGCCATCTCCCGGTAGTGTCGAAACAATCCAAATCGAAAATAAAATTGATAATCATCACTGAATAAGTAATTTTATAGCAGAAGGAAATTTTATAAAAATATAACAATAAGAATTATAAGGCTTTCGCGGAGTTGATGATGATCCATAGTTAGGTTTCATGGTTTTCTTCCGCGTTGGTAGTTTTCAATACTTGACGTTTAGACTATCTTGTCATAGTCTTCTTCTGAAGTGAAGTGAGCTCTGTTGGCCTGAGCTCCCCTATTTATAGGCATCGTCAGGAGGCGTGGCTTGGTTCCAGGGATGTCGCATGGTAAGTGGACCGGAACATTGATTTCCATGTCAACGATAGCTGTAGTCCGTTGTCACGGTTGAAATTATTTTGATTTTTGTGTATTTCTATGACTTCTCTGTATCTTCTGAGGAAATGATACTATATTAATGCATACAACAGACAATCAACAGAAAGTAATAGAGCTATTAGACGACCCAGCCTATCGCTAAGTAACAAGAAATCCCACCAAAACAATCGAAAAGCAGATATCGGATGCGATTAAGGAATTCTGCATCCCAAAAGAAGACCAGAAAAACCGGATACAGTCCGAATCAAGAACGCCACAACTGTACTGTTTACCGAAAATCCACAAAGAGGATGCACCACTTCGCCCAATTGTCAGTGATGTGGGATCACTAGCCCACACTCTAGCAAGATACCTAGCCGACATCCTAAAGCCATTGGTTGGATAGACGGAACACCATATCAATAATTCATACCACTTTATAGAACAGATAAAAGAACACAAGGGGGACAGAGAAGACATCCTAGTCAGCTTTGATGTAAACAATAGAGTTAATCTGAGAACAATTGCAACACAACAGACTGGACAACAACCTGGCCGATCTGATAGAACTCTGTGTAAAATTGACATACTTTCAGTTCAACGGAAACCTATACAAACAAAACGAAGGGCAGCAATGGGCTCACCTCTGTCACCAGCACTGGCCAATATTTTGATGGATGCATTTGAAACGTACGCGCTAAACACCTACGACCTCAAATGTTGGTTTAGATATGTGGACGACACATTCATTATCTGGCAGCATGGGTGGGAAGAACTGGAGAATTTCAAGACCTACCTTAACAACCTTCACCAAACCATCAAATTTACCATGGAAATTGAGAAAGATGGTGATCTTCCGTTTCTAGGTGTGCAAAAAGGATGGAAGATTAGGACACAAGGTGTACAGGAAACCAACACATGCCGACAGATATCTAACTGCTCATCTCACCACCATACAGTATAGAAGCAGGCCGCCATCAACACACTTCTCCAAGAGGAATACTAAACTTTAAAGACATCTCAACAGAAAAATTGATATAGACCTAAGGACATAAACAACTCCATCAAGAAAGAGAATACAGCGACCACTTACCTACAATATATACAAGGTTATACGGAGAGGATTGGAAGAGTGCTAGCAAAGTAGAACATCAAAGTGATCTACAACGCAAAACAAAATATCGGACAACAATTTCCTAAATACTAGCCACCTGTTACGGACCTCTAGCGTATGCGACCCACCATACGCTTTAGCGTTTTGTGGGCCGCATTATAACAACTGCTACACGTCCGAAACACATTTCGCTATTCTCCACGGGAGGGCGACACATTTGTGACACGTGATCAGCAAAGACAAACGGGTAGGCAACAATTTTTGTTGGCGTGGTTGCTAGTAATTAGTTGTTATTCTGTGAACCTCGATTTTATCCGAGGCATTCGGGTGGATTTTAGAATAATCAACTCAAGAAAATTTCCTCAATCTGTTGTTGTTCCGTTTAGCGGAATATTTTGTGTTTGTGAGTAAATTTTATCTGCGGAAGCAGGATATTAAATTACACAAGGTAAGCTAACCTCTTCACGCCATCTTGCCCGTTCTCTACCCACGTGTTTCGCAAATTTGCAGGCTTTCCTGTGGAAATACAGTGTCAACTTTAAAAGGCGACTCAACCCCATTTATCCGACTGTGGCTTCCAGGAGTTTTGGTGGATTGTTCCCTCATCAGTGAGGTAAATTATGTTTCGTTTGTAGGTTATGTCAGAATTTCTCACATTAAGCACGCTTCACGTGCATTTCTGACTGTGAATTAAATCGTGATATCTTTAGGGTTCTACGGACGGGGCTTCTACACACGTCAGTGAAGTTCCACGGACGGGGCATCCACTCACAGTGGACGGTTCCAGGGCTGGTGAGGCTACGATCAACCCCATCCTTGGGTCCATTTCTTGTGTCCCGAAGGCATCTCCGTAGGGCTACAGGTTCTTACACGTCCGGACTCGGTATCGTACCACCCTAAATAAGTGTTGTGTTATTTGTTTTACTTACCGAGGACCACCTTCAGTGGTTCCGCTGGACATCAATTCATACTTTTGGCATTTTAACCTGTACATATTTAGAGATTTTATGCATATATTTACATATATTTAAGGAGGTTCTTTAAATCAAACCCTTGTGGCAGAATTTGTGACAATTCATGATCATATTGTAAACCGATGTGTAGCTACACGAGGCATTTTATGAATGTGTTGTAACTGATTAATCGTGAAATTTGCCACACCTTGTGAACATCGCCAGGTTACATGCTGGAGAACCAACATCTGTAAATTGCTTAATATAGTGCATTTCATTTTTAAAGAAAGTGTCATTATTTCGTCTGCGACCACTACATATGGAAAACCTCAGTGAGTTGTTAAGTAAGTAAACTAATAATTTATCATAGTTTATGTAAGCTTGGGCTTAACGCCCTGAGATAGTCTGAGCTAGAGAAATTTTATCGTAGGCACGTACATCACTTTCCGGGTAAGTCAGTGCCTACGGTATCTGCTACGCTACAGTAGCCCAAGTGATTTCGTTACGTAACATCTGATAATCATTAAGATCCAACGTATCTATTTGTTTATGTACGTTCAACTCGTAGCACACCAGAAGAGCTCGACTCGCCAGGAGTTTGTAGCATCCATGTTCGTGTGGGGAAGCTTACATTGGAGAAACCAAGATACATATTAATACTAGGCTTAAAGAACATATCAGGCACACAAAAAAGGAAAATATCACTAAGTGCGCAGTTGCGGAACACTCAAAAGAAACTAGCGACTGGATAAAATTTGACGAGACCATAGGATTGGCGAGCACGAGACACTACTGGCCCAGAAGATACAGAGAAGCCATAGAAATACACAAAAATCAAAATAATTTCAACCATGACGCCGGACTACAGCTATCGTTGGCATGGAAATCAATGTTTCGGTCCAGTTACCATGCGACATCACTAGAACCTGACGATGGATATAAATTGGGGAGCTCAGACCAACAGAGCTCACTTCCCTTCAGAAGAAGACCACGAACTTTTAAAGAAAATACAAGAAAAGAATACAAAAATGTTATTACTTAAAAATTTTCGACAAAATTTAGAACCATTTTGAGGGAATTTAAAATTTGGTCAATTGACAATTTCGGATAATCGTAAATGTGTCACCAAAATTTTGACTTTATTATTAGTACCTATTAGGGATCAACTAGTTAATTTATATTACGTCCAAGTGGATTCTAGAATGAGGTATGTTGTTTAGTTCTGAGGAAACTCCACTCTATCACAGAATGTTTTTATTGCTCAAAAACGTATATTGCGCCGTATAGCGAATATCTGTAGTACCCATTCTTGCAAAGAATTGTTCAGAGAGTATAAGATTTTAACGTTGCCATCTTTATATATTTTTGAAATGTGTGTTTATGTTTACCAAAATAAAAATATATTTATTGTGAATAAAATTATTCATAGCGTAAATACTCGTAGCAAGGAAGACTTTCGAGTACCATTTGCAAGACTCAATATAACTTGTAATTCCCCAAATTAGGTACAAAATTATTTAATCACATCCCAACAGAACGTAAAATAGTTACAAATTTCCTAGATTCTAAAATTAAGTTAAAACTGTTTTTGTTATCAAAATATTTTTATTCTGTGTGTGATTTTTTTACTTTTTCAAGGTATGTATTTTGTTTCTATTTTATTCTTTTTTATGTAATTTGACTATTCCTATACAACTGTACTCTTGTTCTTATGTAAAATAAAATTATTATTAAGTCTGGTCTATCCTGTACATACAGAAATCCGATATCTAAAAAGTAGATTTGTTCGGTTATACAGTTTGCATATTGTGTTTGTTGAATATGTAAAGCAGAACATTTGTTGTACTGATTTCCAACATTTAAGTTTAAGGTACTGGCTTAACTATAAATATTACCCATAATCTCTTGTTAATGAATTAAACTATAGAAGAGCACCGACGTACAGTGATAGTACATTCGCCAAACTTTCGCTTTATATAGTACGATAAACTTAATCTGAAACAGTAAAACCTGCTATTAAAATGAAGTTGTCTTGTATGAGTAGCACAGGATTTAATAAAGATATAAATGTACTATTAAAACTGGATGACAATAGGCACTAATGTCGCTCGCGCAATATTATGCAAGTTTGTGTATGAAACATCATCGAGAATGGCATTAAAGACGCTATAGTTGCTTGCACCTTTTGTAGTGGCGTCGCTATAAAGTCCACGACATGCCTTGCTCCTTATCCTGCCATCTGATATTAAAATCATAAAATATGTATGTATCTGCCTTAGCACAGGTGCAATATGTACAATTTCAAATGCGTTTTATTTATATTGTCTGAAAGTTATTTGTGGCATTCTTCGAATATTCTTTCCTATTATTTGGGTTTTCTACCACATGTATTATTATCCTCTTCAAAACAAATTACCGAATCTACAAAATAATAGAATTATTGGGAAAAAACCTCTGCGCCCATGACGTTTACGCCAAAGGAAAAGTCAGAGGTTATGTTTTGCAAATAATATAAATCGGAATAAACACAGAAATAATGTATTTGGCTGACGTTTCGGAAAGTAATCTCTTTCCGCTTTCAAAGCTTTTTTTGAAGAATTCTTATTTTGCTGTGTATGTCAAATACACAGCTTTAAGATAACATAACCAGAACATAATAACATAATATAATAACATAAACAGGATCTTAAAGCTGTGTATTTGACATACACAGCAAAATAAGAGTTCTTCAAAAAAAGCTTTGAAAACGGAAAGAGATTACTTTCCGAAACGTCAGCTAAATACATTATTTCTGTGTTTATTCCGATTTATATTATTTGCAAAACATAACCTCTGACTTTTCCTTTGGCGTAAACGTCACGGGCGCAGAGGTTTTTTCCCAATAATTCTATTATTTTGTAGATTCGGTAATTTGTTTTGAAGAGGATAATAATACATGTGGTAGAAAACCCAAATAAAAGGAAAGAACGTTTTATTTATATAATAACAGTCGTAATAATGATTTTTGAAAATTACACGTACAAAAAAATGGCCACAAAATAATTTCACAAGGAAAACAGGACATGTTACTTCCATTTGATGAAATAACATTTTTCAAACAAGTAAACAAAAGGTATTATTACAAGAATGTAATTCTTTCTTTACAAATGTATCCACATATTCGTAACTTTGTTAATGTTAACTCTGTAAATACTCAAGTTGTATTACCTGCACGGAATGTTATTCTATTCCATTCCATTCCACCCATCCCATCCCATTCATTCCATTCCATTTTATTCTATTCTATTTTTTTTTAATTAGCATGGTCATTAGTTGCATCCACTCAATTTAAGATATATGATATTAATAAATGATAATGGTAGGAGGTGTAAAGGGCCTCGAGTGGAATTTTTGGCACGATATATACTCGCACATGTCAGAAAATTAAAAACTGGTAACCTTGTAGCCTCCTACGACTACAAGGGTAGGTTCGGACAAGCAAGAACGACCTTGCTTTACACAATCTACATGAAACATTTAAATAATCTAGCATCAATTCACTCCGAAAGAATGTGTTTAATATACAGTAAAAATAAATATATATATATATCACAGATAAGTACACAGATATAGATATGTAAGTGTAGGATATACTCAAAATATCACAGATACGATCACAGCACTTCTTTTCTTATCCAATATTCATTTCAGTGTCTATCAGAGCTTGTTGCTCTGTTGAATATTGGTCATCGGATATTTCTTAACTTGATGTTTCTATTTTCCTGCTTTTCCCTTTTTGTCAACCTGGTTTTCGTTTTTTCTGAGTTTTTGTTTTATTTTGTGAAGGCGGATTATTTGCGTCAGTATTGTCGCCAGCCAAATCAGGAGACTGCCGTTCTGCTTTTCTCTTTTCTACAAAACAGGAGGAATCTGACGCACAGGCAGATGTTGTTAGTACTGATCCACCTGAAGGTTCTACAAAAGTAGGTACTTTTTTTTATTTGCCTTGAGGGGGTAATTCTGTTTCAGCTTCTTCTGTATTTATATGTATTTTAATGAAATTGGTCCTTAAATTAATTACTTGAGTTAGCTGAAGGATTAATTCTGCTACGATATCATTCTTTGTCGCAGATGGAGTTGATGCTTGAACCGTATGAGCATACGAGATTATCGGAGTGGGAGTAGTGATTTCCACCTTTCGCTTTGCCTCAAAATAACTCATTTTTTTCTGTAACCTTTATCTATTGTATTGCTACTTCTTGTAAATAAACTCTGCATTTTGGATCTTTCGAATCATGTGAGCCATCACAGGTAACACACTTATAAGGTAAATCACATAGTTTTCCTCATGGGGGTTCCTACCACATACACATCTAGGTTCAGTTGTACACTTTAGTGCGCTATGTCCGAAAGAAAGATATTTAGAACAGCGAAGTGAACGCGAGAAATATGGTCGAACCGGTAATCTATACATTGCTGCATTAATATATGGGGGTAGTCTTGGTGTGTTGAAAGTTAAGATCGAAATAGGCGTGTCTATTAATTTATCATCTTTTCGCGTCTGTATTCGTTTTCCTGCTATAACTCCGTTTTCAGATAGGTTCTGTTCGAGTTCTACTAAAGAGCAATTTAAAAAGTCTCTACAATAGATAACTCCTTTACAAAAATTCAACGTTTCATGTGGAGTTACTTTCACCGGACAATCTGTAAAACATTCTACTTTTATAAGTCTTCTAGGTTGAGCAATTGAAACAGTTTCTGCTAAAAGGCCTTCTCTAATCTTTTTGAGCATTTTTCACTCTCCAACAAGACCATACATACGAAAGGACTGACGTTCGAAAAATCTGTTCTGTCTAATTTCCTAATGACCAAGAACCGGGGTTCCTCATCCTCCGTCTCTTGTGCCATTCTAGGAGTTTATATTCTTTTTTAGGTGGCCTTTTACCATTTATGTCCGTTTTTTCGGAAACAGACAACTCCCCTCTCGAACTATTATTCTGCTTCATTTTGTTCCCACGAGCTAGGACGAACCAAATGTCCGACACGGCAGTGCGCATTTACCATGTTAAGACCTACTTAACATCGGAGGCGGCCAGGTATCCAATGTCCACCGTTCGTGACTCCCTTTCGTAGAGCTTTTACAGACCCACCAGCACGGTTCAGTTTACACCTTAGGTTCCACCTCTTTCACATCGGGGAGACGGGCCCAGGTACCTCGGGTTCGCAGTAAGCCCCTGAGGGCTATTCTATTCTATTCTATATAGATAGTCACTTATGATGGGATTAGCACGTCAACTACATGGTGAAAAAAACTAGAAAATTGATATATGTTCAAATATGTTAAAGATGTATTAGATGCAAATAATCTAATGATATTTTACAAAGCATTAACATATGGAATTATTGAATAGTGTATTAAATGCTTGCCTAATACCATTAAAAATTTTAAAAAAAGGATCTTACCTGATATTCAATAAACCTTTATCTTACCCTTCGTTCAAGGAGACACGAGTGTACGATAATTGTCAATTACATCTTTATTACATAGCCCTAAAAATATTTCCTGATAAAAAAGACACGGAGAAGAAGTATGTGTAATAAAATAATATTAGGTCGAATTATTCGTGAGCTTATAGTTCTCCTTAAATTATCTTTGCTTACATTAAAACTCATTTATTTCCATTTTCTTTATCAAGTTTCACATTTTCAAAAGACTACCTGAGCTATCGTTTCTATGTCAACTCCAGCAAAGCGTTGCACTTGAAGTTACTGTCACTACAACGACACACAATAAACCTATGATCTTTATAGTCGTATGGTGTAGGCCATTTGGGGAAACTACCCTTCATATTGCATTACTATTCATTGACCCACGCAGCTATGACATAAATTTTACAAAATTACTCGCGGTATTGTTAAAATATACAGGATGGGATGATGAAAACGGCCTCCCTTGTGGATGGATGGGCAATAACGTTGACAGTTCGTGACCGCAAGTTTAGTTTTATAGGTCCCTAGTGCATATATTGGTTTTAGCTAGGTTATATCATTTAAGGAGACAGAGGGGCTGCAGGACGATATGGAAATCTATAATACATATTTGTATTTCTTTTTATTGCCTTTGTGAAATACAAAACATGATAAATATATATAATATTATTTATAACAGTGATGAACACAAATAAAATAAGATATCAAGACCATTAAAATACAAATACATTTTTGTACTGGTCTAATGATTCTGAAATTAAATAAATCTAGTTGAGGCAGGTTTAAAGCAAGTCAACGGAGACTCAGCTAAACAATTAAAGTTAAGATTTGAACTTTTTTCGACAAATTTTAATTTTTTGATAGAGAGTAATCGTTTATTTAGCAGAGATATTAATACTATTAATGAATACAACTTTTAAAAATAAATAAAAGCATTTTAGAAATCACAATAAAAACTAAACACATTACATAAGTAGAACTGGTACAATTATTTATTTTGTGTGAGTAAATGTTCTTTTAACCTATTAGTAAATATATTTTATTTAATGATTCTATAACAAAATCAGATAAGTTATTAGACTCTGCCATACCTTTCTAGTATACACCTTTCTATATTCTGTTAGATTTCAATATTCAACCACTCAAAAATATTTCGAATGAAAATTATTTGGTATGAACAACTGCATCGAACAGATTTTTTGTAAATGTTTAGTCGGTGAAGCAAGGAAAGCTTCAGGGAGGATATGGTATATTGATGGTATAACAGACGAGAGGATCAAGAGAGTCCTTAGATTGTCTTGAGATGAAACCGGTAGCAAGATCCATACCCTCGAAGTGGAAGCCGATTATAGAGATACTCCACGTCCGAAAGTACGGGCCATGAAAATAAGAGAGGACCATTTAGAGATTAATTACTGACTGAATTAGACGCTTCAGGGAAGCAGGAGAAAAAAAACAGAATGGTTGATAGCCAAGGAGAGGAATTCAATGTTATCAGTGCGGCAAACCTGGGCATATTAACAGAAATTGTTGATAGAGGGGCCCTGAGAAAGTAAATTTCGCAATAACGAAAAGATCCACAGGAAAACTAAAGATAGCCAGCACCTTGGTAGCTGTGGTGGCTGGTGAACGCGATGCCCGGAGGAAGGATGGAAGTTTAAGATTTTTTTGTCAACTACCGAAAGTTGAATCATGTTTCTAAGAAAGATAGCTATCCACTATCACGAATTGATGACCTATTAAGTACGCGGGCATGATTTTGATGGTTTTCGACCTTAGACCTTAGAAGTGGGTACTGGCAGGAGAGGCTTCACCTTGATGACAAAAAAGACTGCCTTCTCAACAGGTAGTGGTCTATGTCAATTCACCGTGATGCCTTTTGGACTTTGTAATGCGCCAGTTACTTTTGAAAGATAGATGGGATTTATACTCCGATGACTACATGTAATTTTTAGTGTAATATTTTAGTTACTGATTATTTTATAGTGTATCAAAATACATGTCAATATATTATATATTCAACATAATATATGAAAGTTAAATGTTAGACATAGCACACATTATTTTTGTGTTTACCAGCTAATCATCATTTTCAAGCATATCTCCATTAGTCCGTCGCCATATTAGTAAAACACGATTTAGAATTTAAGGAAATCGATTTAAAAAGTTATTGTCTAGACAAACATAGAGAAATATGTGCTATATCTTGTAAAATAAATAAGATAGGTAAGAAGATTGTAATTTTGACTTATTACAGGTCTCCCTCTGGAGACATCAATATGTTTTTTGATGGACTTATGAATGTCTTGAATTTTATTTATAAACCAAATATTAATATTTTACTTTGGTGATTTTAATCTTGATTCTTACAGTAGCTCGAATGATTTTAAAAAAATGTGTAATTTGTTGCAGTGTTTTAATCTAGCTAGTATGGTAGGGTGGCCTACTCGAGTAACGGATACCAGTCTATCCGGAATTGACCATATATTTAGTAATTTTACCGGTAATGGTATATCTTGTGTTGTGGATAATAATATTTCTGATCATAGAACTGTTTTGTTTGACTTATGTCTAGATAAAGCTAGTGAAAATTCTAATATGTGTTATGTAAAACGATCTTTTAATGATAAAAGTATATGCAACTTTCAGTCTGATATTCGAAAAGAAAAGTGGTATGAAATCTATCACATTAATGATGTAAAAAATTTAGCATTTGAATATTTTCTGAATACATTTCTGTTTCATTTCAATAAACATTTTCCCAAACGTAAGTATTACGTGAATAAAAGCAAAAATAAAAAATGGGTTAATAATGAAGTTCAGATATCGAGTCTTAAACTAAAGGACTTATATGTTTTAAAAAATGTATACCCCGAATTGAATTCTTCTTACAACAGAGAAAAGAAAAAACACAATATTTTAGTTAAAAATACAAAAAAGAATTATTATCAAAATAAAATTGATAACTCTGACAACCCTACAAGATCGGCGTGGAATATTGTTTCAGAATTATCTAATAAAGAAAACAAAACAAGAACATCATAATACAAGAAAATAATGAAAAAAATCGATGATCAGACTGATATTGCTAATGCATTTAACATTTTTTTTAAAAATGCTCCACTAGATATTATTAACAAAATATCCCATACCTCAGTTGGCGATAACATTTGCTTTACTAATAACATAATTAATCATCATAACACAATATTTTTAGAACCGTATTCAGAACCAGAAATGTGTAATATTATAAGAAATAAATTAAAGAATAAACACTCATCAGGACATGACGATGTACCTGCGTTTCTTATTAAAAGGATAATGATGGAAATAATAAAACCCTTAGTTTACATTGTAAATTTATCATTTTCTGTTGGAGAATTTCCAGAAATTTTAAAAATTGGGAAAGTTATTCCTGTTCATAAAAAAAACAACACACAGGACTTAAAAAGCTACAGACCAGTTACCATACCTTCAGGATTTTCAAAAATAATTGAATATTGCTATTTAAACCGATTAATGCCATTTTTGAATAAAAACAATATATTTTCACATAACCAGCATGGATTCTTAAATAATAAATCCACTCTTAGTGCAATACAGTCATTTTATGAAAAGATAATATCATATATTGAAGCAGGTGAATGCCCTGTTGGTATCTTTTGTGATTTAAGCAGGGCATTTGACTGCGTCGACCATAAAAAATTGATCTCGAAACTTTATAAGTATGGGGTAAGGGGTCTACCTTTAGACTGGGTTGAAAGCTATTTGTCAAGTCGTAAACAGTATGTATCAGTTACTAACACTACGTGCAATACAATCAATTCTGTTAATTCAGCTTCTGTTGAAATTAATATGGGCGTACCGCAAGGATCGGTATTAGGTCCCATATTATTTTTATTATATATCAATGATCTTGATAGTTTGAATACATTAGCAGACTTTACTTTTTATGCCGATGACACCTCGATTGTGTTGTCTGATAAAAGTGTTGATACTTTGGAGACCCAATGTGATATATTTTATTAAAGACTCTCAGTAACTGGTTCTGTGAAAATTCTCTTTACTTTAATGTTGAGAAAACGCAGGCATTAATATTTCACAATAGGCAAAAGAAATGTGATTATCCAAATATACAACTTGATAATACATATCAATCAATATCAACAAGAATGTCCAATGTAAAATTCTTGGGTATAAACATAGACAGTAGCTTAAACTGGAAAGTTCATTGTGAATCACTGATAGCTAAATTACTTTCTGTAGTTTACCAGTTCAAAAATATAAAGAATGTACTAATTATGACTCAGCTTAGGAATTTATATTATGCTGAGGTTGATTCTCGGTTAAGATATGGTGTTTGTTTTTGGGGGGCTTCCACCCTATCAAATAATGTATTCTTAGCTCAAAAGCGTGTAATAAGATGTATGGTAGGCTTAACGACAAGAGACACTTGTAAAAATGCATTCAAGGAATATAATATACTAACTTCACTTCACATTTTTGAACTGTGTTTATATGTCTTCAAAAATAAGAGTAAATTTGTCTGTAATAAGGATTTACATAAAATAAATACCAGGCAAAAATATGACCTCCATGTACCCTTCAATAAATTCAATGTATCTGTAAAATCACCCAGTTGCCTAGGACCAAGAGTTTTTAATCACCTTCCTATAGATATAAAAAATTGTAACGAATTACCGCTATTTAGAAAACAACTTAAATTATTTTTAGTAAGTAAAACCTTCTATAGCTTAGACGAATATTTTAATATGTAAAATGTGTGTTTTGTACCTTATTTCTTTTAGATGTTAAGTATGACTATTCCTATACAATATTTATATCATATTGTCACAAAAGGAAAATAAAGTTTATTATTATTATTATTATTTAGATATGCTGTACCTAATACTGATATGAACGCTAATTTAGATGCAGGTTGCAAGAAACTTAATTTTCAGCATATTTTAATGGTACACACTCACGTCGAATGTAGTCAAACTATTATGAAATTCCTCAATGCATCATGCATTTTATGAGGCCTAGTTATTGAGTAGCAATTTTGTTCCAAATAAGGCTACTCATTTTTATCGATTACTTTTCCCTTCTATCAGCTACTTAAGAGTTTAAAAAGTGTGATGTTCAGGATTTCTGGGGCCTTCCTAAATTCAAGCACTGCTGTAATGTTAAAAGTGTTATTTGATATATCCTCTAGACACGGAGAGAGTTTGAAGGCTCTCTTTTATTATAAAACCCGACGGGATACAGACTTATTATTCTCAGATATAGGCATATATACTATGGAACGTGGAGATTTACTAAACCTCCTAATTTCAAACGTATCAGTTAAATGTAGCAAAAATTATAACGCTTCGAAAAGTTCACAGAAAATACATAGAGACAAAATCTCTTTCGATTCGCTTGGTCTTCATTCCACCTGATAAAACAAAGTTGAAGTAGCATGTAAATTGTATAGTTCAAGTTAAAGTTATAATTTATAATTACTATGCCCTAACTTTCGGAAAGAGTTTGAGAAAATATGTTTATTTTGCGAGAGTCACAGAGGAGAAATAAATATGTTTACTAAATTTTAATAAAATCTAAATACAAATTTGAAATTGAAACTTGAGCAAATATCCAACAAATTTTTTCCTGAATGCAAATAATCAGACGAAACTGCAGTCTGCAAGTGATATGGCACGACTGGCACGAGAGCTCCTTTAAATAGGATCAGTCTGGTTACATTCCTTATAGTAAAATAAGGTTTTAATATTTCTGCCCTCTAGAAGCACACTTGAAATATATATATATATATATATATATATATATATGAAGTGTTGTTGTACTTCCGGGTGCTCCCCCGCGTCGACGATCGACTCCTCCAGGAGTCACGGTTGTCTAAACGACGCTTCGACAGAATCTCATCTGCCATCTTCAGGTTCTCACTGAAAGCTGCCTACTGCTGCTTCTCGTTGCTCGAACTGATATATATATATAGTTATTATACATGATTTGCAGGAAACAACTACTCAGCGGGCAAATACCTCGACCTGCATTGAATTATACTTTACAAATCATGAAAATTGGTAGCCAATGTCATTTGTCAATTCCCTGACCAGACATAGACCGGTTTCGAACTTATTAGTTCTCATCAGTATGCCATAGGTCATGGAAGAGACAAATGACAGTGGCCAACCTGCTAGTCTCATACAGACTAATGTAAATGGTGTAGTGGTGAGAGGTAAGTGAATCCTCTCATGTGGTCTAATGCTACTATACACCAGACATCATAGATGTCTCCATGATATATAGCGACTTGCCATTTTGCAAGTACCGAGAGCGGCGACCTTCAGCCCTTGGTGGACTTATCTATATACTGTTATTACGATGAAAACATTCCATAAAGAAACCGATGTGATAGCCAACCATCACTTGTGGACGTTTGTTTGTTGTTTACTAGATCAATAATAGTCCATACATAATTTTAAAGCATATCTCACACCGGACATGACTCGGTCAGAAATACATCTAGAGTCTTACTTTAAACTTTAAACCAAAAACAATTTTTTTAACCAAATCAAATTTATTTTAAAATTAGAATAATTATTATACAAGTCACGCAACATTATTAAAACTTCTAATAAAATTCTGTTCCACAGAAATCAACATGTGACAAACGTCAAATAATTTGTCATTTCTGTTTTCTCCTTGAGTCAAAAAGCCACACTTGTTCTATTCGTTAAAAACCTAATTAAACTATAAACAATATAAACATCCGTATAACTAAAATAAAACCAATAACATGTGGTTGTTCCAGTACGTGTATCCTATTTTTAGGACATGATAAATATGTAAAATTAATTTAAGATGCTCCTGGATTCTTTTTGTAAGTACCTTAAAGCATGATGTATTATTAAGAAAATATATTTTTTTTACGATTTTATAACTGACTAAATCAGAAATGTATCCACTATTTATAATTTACAAGAAATAAAGATTTTTACACTGAAGAAGGTGCAGGGCATTGCACCGAAACGTTTGGACAAATTTTTTTCAATTTTTTACCAGATCGATACTCCCAAGAATCACTTGTTGGAATTGAAATCTCAAATATACAGGGTTACTGGTAATTCGATACATTACTTTGGAGATGTGATGGGGCATGAGCTAAGGAGTAAATCTAGCCCTAACATACATTATGCAAAACTCAATAGTTTTTGAGATATTTCAATTTTTTTGTTTTTCTCAAAAAAGTAGATCTTAATGTCTTAAAAGTTAATTTTCCGAAAAATCTACTTGACATTTTTAAATTTTCCTTTACTGGATTACTTGTCCAATATTATAGATATACGTTTGGAATGAAAAATATCCGGAAACATTTCGATCATGTGAACATTTAAAATAAAAACTTGTAAATTTTTTTTTTCAAAATCAGTTATGAAATTTACCTATTAGGTTTTTTCAAAAAAATATTAATGTAGCACGCGTACAAATTATTATAAAAACTTCCATATTTCAATAGCTATCTAACTAGGTAGAAATGTTTAATGTACCCTTGATAGTTCTAATAAAAAATTAGTAAAGATAATGCTGGTGGCGGAATTTATTAAACGACTAATCGTTCATTTTCATTTAAGTCAGTCAGTCCTTGACTTTGACGTTTGTGCATATATGTCATTAACTGACATTCTTATCTCCGTGTCCCTTAAGTTTGTTGGTCTTGTTAAATTAGTTATCGAAGATTTTGATTTTGCTCGTAGTTGTTGTTATTAGTTGTTGTTATTGTATTTCCTGTGCCATGGCCGCGTATGCCAACGCAGAATACGCTGATATCTTGTTTGTCTATGGATACTGTGGCGGCAACGCTGCTGAAACTCGCCGAGAATATGGTCTTTGGTACCCTAACCGCCGCTTACCAAATGCACGTGTATTCAGTAACGACATATCGAAATATCGCTGAAACTAGCTCCGTGAAATGTAGAAGAAGTGGCGCTGGTGCTCCTCCCGTTTATGAACCAGATGATGAGGAAGAAATATTGACGTATTTTGAGGAAGACCCAACTATTTCAACTAATAAAGTCGCAAGACTAACCGGAGCGTCACAATGGAAAGTTTGGTCTACGATACGTAGAGTTGGATGTCATCCTTACCACTATACCCCTGCCCAAGGCTTGGAGGAAGATGATCCTGGAAGGAGAGTGGAATTCTGCCGCTTTATGTTAAATTCAGATGCAGAAAGTGCAAATTTTTTATCAAGTATTTTATGGACGGACGAGTCGAAATTTAATCGCGAGGGTATAACAAATTTCCACAACCTACATTATTGGGCAGAGGAAAATCCCAAGTTAACACGTGAAACTAGTTTCCAAATGAAGTTTTCTATTAATGTGTGGATGGGAGTCATTGGCCACTATTTAATAGGGCCACACTTTCTTCCTCAAAATTTAAACGGGAAAATCTATGAAAATTTTTTAAGAAATGATCTGGCGGTGATTTTAGAAGATGTTCCTCTCGCCGTCAGACAGCGAATGATGTTTCAGAACGACGGTTGTCCAGCACATTATCGGCTGACAGTACGACAGTTACTTGATCAACGTTTCCCTAACCGTTGGATTGGAAGAGCGGGCCCAGTACCTTGGCCAGCGCGAAGCCCTGACTTAACACCCCTTGATTATTACGTATGGGGTCATATGAAGGAGATGGTCATGGTGCCACACCAGTTAATACGATAGAAAACCTTAGACAAAGGATAGTCGATGCTGCCCAACACATAAGG
Source organism: Leptura quadrifasciata (assembly GCA_963675555.1). Classification (NCBI taxonomy): domain Eukaryota; kingdom Metazoa; phylum Arthropoda; class Insecta; order Coleoptera; family Cerambycidae; genus Leptura; species Leptura quadrifasciata. The sequence continues at coordinate 211,522,943 of OY776673.1, forward strand.
CATAATCTGACAACCAGAGTAACAAGGACGGAAATAAGAAGACGCTGTCGTGTCTGTATACGGAATAGGGGCTCCCATTTTGAGCAAGACATATAAAAAATAAAGTACAACTTTGAAATTAATGAAGAATTAAACTCTACTTTTAAAATGTTTTTTACTGTTTATCTAAAAATAAAATTCGTACTACTTGTGTTATTTTTACTAGTATTTTCTTGGAACTATTAAGGGTACATTGAACATTTATACCTTGTTAGATAGCTATTGAAATAAGGCAGTTTTTATAATAATTTATACGTAATAATAAAATATTAACGTAATAACGAAAAAACCTAATAGGTAAATTTCATAGCTGATTTAAAAAAAAAAATTTTTAAAGTTTTTATTTGAGATGTTCACATGATGGAAATGTTTCCAGATATTTTTCATTCCAAACGGATATCTATAATATTGGACAAATAAACCAGTAAAAAAAAAATAAAAAATGTCAAATAGATTTTTCGAAAATTAACTTTTAGGACATTAAGATCTAAGGTTCTGGTGTCTAAAATTTCACTATAAATTATACTATAAAAGAAAATACACAAATATTTATCCTTAGCTTTCATTCTTAAAAAATATTTCACGTTGCAGCAAACACTGTAATAAATATGGTTATAAAATATATCTCGCAATATTTATACATACAAATGTATTATCCTTTATTCGTACTTTCTGCGTTTTCAGAAATCCTCCCTGTTAACCGCTGCAGAATAAAGTGCATCCTGTTTCTTTTATTTGCCTATTAACTGCCTCACCGATGTCGCACAGATATTAGACACCCGCTTTGTGTCATCGTAAATTGCTTTTATCAGCTCTATCGCAGCACGCAATGACAAATATCGTTTAATATCCCCTCGAAATGTCGCGGAAATATGTTCAGATGTTGGTGGGGAACTTTAAAATATTATAGTGCTTTACTGCTTATACTAAATTATTTCCATCTAGCGAGTTTCCATGTTGTCTCCTGTATTTTCTTCGTATCCGCTCCAAAGGCTTATTTAAATTAAACCTTCTCCCTTTTCTACAGCTCTCATCAGACACTTATGCAATGAAATGAAATTAGTGTTTCAAGAATAGATGTGCAAAAAACTGTAGATATTATTTGACAAGGTAAAGAGTAAAGTGAAGTTTAGAAATTCAGGCAAGTGCGATGAGGTACTGGGTGAATTATATTTGACTACATTCTTGATATCGAACAATAAAGCTGTATTGCATCAGTTTATCCAGAAAAAAATATATTGTTCTAAAAATAATTAACTGACAATATTGTAAAAACTAAAATAGGAAAGTAGTTAAAAACTACGTGGCCATTACTTATACTTTTCCGAAACAAAATCTAATAAACAAGTATTAAGTGTATTGTTACTTTTTAATCTCAGACAAGTGAAATTAGACCCATATGTGGAACCTCAAATCTTGTCACTAAAATCATTGTCACCGTTGTCGTTATAAGTTTGTTATTTTAGTTTGCCAAAAAGTAGTAATTGAATAATTGAAATAATCAAATTATTTCAAATACCAAGATTTACAACATCTTGAGAGAGAAAAATTCATATACTAAGGCTTGCTGTTGGATACATATATATGTTTTTGTTGTTAAACTGTTAACGATTCAACAAATCAATTCTGATTTTAATGACTGACAACCTATTTCCTTATTAGCCCTGAAGAAGACAATAAACCTTGTCGAAACGTCGACTTTAAAGAGGATATAAAGTTTGCTCCTTTTATTTAATTCATCTACCGACTAAATATGTATCTCAAACGTTCAAACTCTTCGTTCATGTCCTGCAGTTGATACCAATCAATCAACCAAAGTAAATTTATTCAAATTATAACAGTACATACCGCCCTAAAATCCACCCCGCGACCAGCCGTGCAACCACCGCACTAACCGCGGTGGTGGATTGCAAGGTCGGGCGGACCGGATCTGGCTTGGTTAAAAACAAACCTAAACGCCTTTTAACAATATAAATAAAAGTAGGTGATATCATTAAAATATCTAAACAAAAAAGTCTCTAAAAACCTTAAAATACACAGATTTTTAAATAACTTTCATTATAACACTTTTTTTTTTAATTTGCAGTTGACGCAAGTACCTCAATCTAAACGAGATACCTTCTGCGAAACACAAAAACGCCGGACTGCGCAGGGCTAGCCTATACTTTTGGCCTTAATCATTTTGATTTCAGCAAGTTTCAATTTTATCAGAGATATGTAACGAAGAATCAATTTAAGAACAAAAAGTATAAAAAGAAAACAAGAATAATAAACACGACAAAAAGAATACAAAACAGAAAGGAAGAGGGGGGACAGGAAAGATAGAAAAAAGTATGAAATATCAGTAAAGGTGGATAGGGTAGGCGGACGTTATAGTTGGTGAAGCTTGGCTACAGAGGTTGCCGGAAAATCGGGAACGTCTGGTATGGTAAGGGGTGTTTAATCCGAAATGGGACATTATGCTGTCTAATTTGCGTTATGTGTCTTGTTAGCGGACTATCGCCCCGTTTGAATGAATAGAAGTTTTGAGAGATGCGATGGACCTAGTCCGCTATCGGGGTTATGTAGTTACAACGTGTATATAGATCTCTGAGGGAGGTGTACCTTCCAGAATTTGATATGAGGTGCATAAATTTGTGTTCAAACGCTTGAAGCTTTTTCATCGTCGTGACCGGTATGCTGCACCACACCGGCGCTACATATGTAATGGCCGGCCTAACCACCATCGTGTACAACAATTTCTTATTTTGTCTGTTGAATCTGCTACTCCTGACCATGATCGGATGCAGACTCCTGGACAGAGAGTAGACCGTCCGCATTGTCTCATTTATGTGGATGTTGAACGTCAGTCTTTAGTCGAGACTCACCTACAAGTACTTCAGGCAGTTCCTGGTTGGAATTTTGTTTCCCCTGATCGAAATGGGCGTTATGATTTTGTTCTCAGTGAACCGACGGGTGAAGACTTCTCAGCGTTCACCCGAATCTTCCACTGGTCGTAATAAGCCGTGGCACGAGCCAGGTGCGCCTTCAGCAGCATATTAGCTGCTTGTGCGTTATGGGCGTAGTTGGTCAGCTTCGTTTCGGGAACACTGGGAAGTCTGAGACGTACAAGCTGTACAACTTCAGTGACAGGCACGAACCTAAAGGGATCTGCCCGTTAGGAACGAATGAATGAGCTTAGTGAAGTAAGTTGGAAAGTTGTGGTGGTGTAGTTTGCAGAGTAACCCCGGGATCCAGACGGTGTCGAATTGTACATTTGACGTCGTTAACTATCCTAATGACTTCTGCACCGTACTCCTGCCCTTCCTGAACTCAAATTGGGACTCATCGTCGATGTGGAGCTCCTCCTGAACAGCATCTAGTCTGATTAAAACGAGCTTCTCCGCCAACTTGGAGGTCGCCGGCAGCAATGATATGGGCTTGTAGCTGCCGATAAACTTCGCGTTCTTGTTTGGCTTCAGGATGGGAACGACCATGGTGCACTTCCACTGGCTGGGCCAGTGCTGTAGCCGTAGGATCGTATTAACGATGTACGTCAACTGCACAATACCTTTCCTCGGGAGATATTGGAGCAGCTTGTACTAGACGCCGTCATTTCCAGGAGCTTTATTGTTTGGTAGGTCCTTGATAATTTGTGCTACCTCCGACGGCTTGGTCATGACCTTCAGGAATTCACGTCTTATCATTTGTACGTCATACATCATGTGGTTTCTGTAGATCACAATGCATCTCTGGTGTATGGATTTAACGATATGCCACTTAAAGAGCCTTTATTTGGATTTTCAGACAATTTAGCTGAAGCTGTGACTGAAGAGTCTAGATCAGCACCTCGTCGGCCCCTATGCCTGATGCGGAATATGAGCCTCAAGTTCATTTTCAGTAACAAAAGTGGTAGAGAGATATTTTCAAGAAAAGTGAACATTGCGATCATTTCCAAATAATGCGTATTCTATTGGCGAAGCACGCCTCAAAATTAATTTGCAGCGTTTTGGCTTTTAGCCAAAATGCATTGAATAATCCATATAATACTGTTTCCTTTTAAGTTTTTCGGGCGCAATATATTAAATACCATACAGAGAACTTTACATAATTGTTAACCTTTAATGAAATGATTTAATACAGTTTGAAAATTAAGCACTGTAATTAGGCTTGCATAGAATAATTCCTTGGTTTATTAAGGCACTTGCGTTGAAAGTCTTGGCTTGTAAGTAAATTGCATTGAAATATTTACACGAATAATTATGAAAGTTTGGATAACATTTTCACAATTTCGCGCACGCAAACCTTTTCACCCTTGCGGTTTTTTATTAAAAATTCATCCAGTTTTTAAGAATTCAGGTTGACTAGTCATTAATTCTTAATTGAATAAAGGAAATTACTAAATGTCGGATCCACAGACATTTAAGCAGAGCATCCGGCTCAAGCTAAATTACAACTCAAGTCTCTGTGTTCTAATGAGACCGATATTTGAATGATGTATTAGTATAGACGTTTTTGCATATAACTGTCATATTGCCTTATATATTTGAGTAAGGGGCGGATTTTAGACACTATTTAAATTAGATCCTAAAAATTGTTTTAAAATTTGTTGAAAGACTGTTTTGTACTTCCTGGAAACTACCTGTGTCCCTTTGTGGTAAAGCAGATCAAAATAGATCATCGCACTATAAGAGATGCGGCGGTATTAAATAGTGAACTTTGACGTCGGTAGTAAAATTTTTAATTTATTAAAACATTTCCGAATTCAACTTTATATCTATTAACTCCAATGGTTTTATACTGTTTACACTAACTCAAGTTCTTCATTGTTAAGAACAATCTTAAAGAATGAATGCTCGGGGCTAAAGTTGAGTTGAAATCAACTGTTCTCATTAAGGATTAATCCACGCGAATGAATTAAGATATGTTTTACCTAATATTCACCAATATCTAGATGTCAATTGATAAGTCGAATGAAGTAACCCGATTGTGGGCTCAACATTAATAACACAGCCTATTGATGCAACTAGCCGAATTTTTTGTGTTTTTACAAATCTGAAGTATAAATGAACAATAGTAAAGGCCCTAAAAGGCTACCCTTAGGAATAACCTTATTTGGTTCGATTTAAAAACCTGTTATTATTATTATTTTATACATTGTTTGCAGTAGTGTAATAAATAGTGAAAGCAATATTTTCACTATACTTGTGAATATTATGAAAATGTATTTGATCATTAGACACATTACTCAAGTTTTAAATAAAAGAAGCAACATAATTATTAATTTCATTAGGATAATCTAGTTCATTCTTTTGTCACAAAAAATCACGAATACATCTGATATTAGGGTGAATTTTTTTATTGCATTAAATCGTACCTGCCTCAATGTACTCAAAAACCCTCGGCGAGATATCGGATGTGGCAGATAACTATGGTGTGATACATGGATCTGGCACTAGCACTATTATGTTTTTTGCAGACAATACTACCGTTCTGTGGCTGTTATTCAGTATAAACAAAACGAATATACTTACTTTCAAGTTTACCTATGCTAATCTTTTCTTGCATAATCAACCTATTGATAATAAACCCCATACTAAATTTCTTGGGTTGCTTATTGATGAGAAGCTAAAATTTGATGTAAATATCTCAAATTTAAGTAAAAAGTTGGCAACTGGTTGTTATGTAGTGAGAATACCTTCAGATGAACTTTATTTCGGGGCTGCAAAGACGGCATACTTTTCTCTGGTTGAGTCCTATAAAAGCTACGGAATCCCTTTCTGAGGAATGTGTTGTCAATATTTTCTGAACTCTGTGTTTGTGTTAGAAAAAGGGCACTAAGATACTTATGTAAAGCAAGACCAATGGATCATTGTAAACCTCTTTTTATCGCTCACAAAATATTAACGCTTACATGCATCCTTATTCTAGGAACAGTATGCCTAATACATAAAAAAATACTAAACACACTACATACCGATCCTCTGCCTGAGCATAACACGAGACAAGCGTTATATTTAACCCTGCCTCTACCCATCCGCAGATCAACTTTAACGAAGCATTCAGTAATATACGAAAGCAAAAAAAATATACAACCATGTACCTCTGTCTCTAAGAAATATGATTCAATTAAACACATTCAGAGAGGCAATGAAATACATATTGATTCAGAAAGCCTAGTTAGTGAATATTCTGACAATTTATTTTAAAATATATTTATTTACATATTTTTCTTATATTTGACTACTCTACACTATGATATGTACTTATTCATTAGATGTGCATATGGAGGCTTAAAAATATCTACTGTTCAATACTATTGTATTGGTTTTATTTTTACTTACACGTCCAGTGGAAGTATAGTAACGCAAAAAAATAATTTTGTGGAAATAGGCTTAAAATATCATCTGGACTAATAAGTTAGTTTTTCCGTTTTATTTTTGTGGTTTTAATTTAATATTTTATCTAATTGATTATGTTTTGTTTTCATCATTTTATTTTATTCTAAAGTTCATTTCTTAAATTTTTTACTTATATTCGACATTAATCTATATGCTTATATACTTTATTATACATATATATGTACACTTTTATATGTTGTCCTCTAATTTTGGTTATCCTGTTGGGCAAATAAAGATTATTATTATTATAACAGTATTTAAGTTTTAAATAAGGTTAAAACTCCCCTATTACTAAAATTGAATATGTCATCAACTTTCTCCTATAAACATGTTGTGAATCATCTGAAAACAAGAATTTTAGTTTTTAAAATATACTGTTGTGTTTATACACTATCAAACTGCTACAACAAACAAATATTTGTAGACCTATAAAGTCAGCACAATTAAAAATCCACGTTATTTACCATCTGGTAATTGCGACACTGCCCACAAAACATTAAACACAATAAGAGAACAGAATGCAGTTAAACGAGTGGGAGAATTACGTATCTGTTTGATATATTTAACTAATTTAGTACGAGCTTTATTTTTTACCCGAAAGGTCAACAATCCAATTACATTAAAACAAATGCTGTTATATTATCAAGGACAATTAATCTTCATTAGATGGTACAATACTGCTTTTTGTTTTTAATTATTTGTTCTGGAATTTTACTGTAGAACTTGAAATTCACTGTTACATAATTTAAACTAAAGATAAGCTTTTTAGCAAGTACAAATAAAGTCTCGGATATATCATAGATTCATCATTACAATACAAATTTCCTGAGACCATGACGGAACTAATTCTTCTCACTTATAAACATTCTAAAGAACTCATTTGGCGTTCTTATACCTATTCAAAATCATATGCTTTAAAATATGTCAATTGACTTGCGTCTAATTGTACACTCTTTAGAACATTTTCTACAAATATCACATTGATGAATGTGGCGTAAAAATGATTTTGCCATAACATATCACTTAAAGATTTAAAGTTACTCTTGTATTTAACGTCACTTATCGCTGCCATTGGGGCTAAGTATGTTTATAAGAAACCAAAAATAAAACTCTTTCTCACCCTGCAATATTCCAACCTTAACGCAGAGAGAGCGTTAATTGCTGTTAAAACTGCTGAAGATCCTACTTGCACGTAGATTTCTACTTGTGTGTAGTTGCATTAGAACATATTTGCTTGATTCATTTTACACTATTTCCAATTTAAGTGTCGAGTAACTAAGCGACTACAGAGATGACGTGACGTGAAATCGAATAAAAGAAACAGGATATATTGCCAGTAATTTAGCATAATCTTTTCGTTTGAGCAGCAGCTAGAAAGCATAACGTCGGCTACGAGGCGGACTTTAATTAAAGTTGTTAAACGAAAGCTCTTTATCGAAAAGCCACTTAGTTTATGAGATGCTGCTGCCACTCTGACATTTACTTATTAAAAGTTAACATACAATTTTGCCAACATAAATCAAACCTTCCGTTGCTTTGACTTTGACTTTGGGAGCGACTAATTAATTTTACTAGATCGATTTTTATAACGTTCTTCTGATAATGCTGCGATCTATAAGCTATTTGCTCCTCAGGCGGCAAGCTGTGTTTCTTTTAACAAGAGTTGTGACTTCCTTTTTGCTTTTGATAAAAATAAGATCCTCAATACAAAATTATAATATTTTTCCTATCTAATATGCCCTTATAATGAAGAATTTTTGTGCAATTTACCTAATTTTTCTTGTAACACAAGATACATGCCCATTTCATCTTAGGTGATGGTCAAGCATAACTCCTAGTGCTTTATTTTGTTTTTTAGATTTTAAGGCACAAACAATTTGTTTGTTGTGAATATACGTTATTATGTATATACAGTATCTTTTTAGAAATATGATCATTTGCTAATAATCTGAACTTTAACAATTTTATTATGATTTATAGTTCACCAAAATATATGAGGTCTTAGGTCTTATTAATCTTTTTAGTGAGTCAGAAACAATAAAAGAAAACAGTTCTGAAAACACAATTTATTACAGATAAATTAATAATTTACAGACAAATAAATATTTAAAATATTGCACTATGCAATAAATCGTCTAGGGTTTTCTGCTAGAAAAAATATTATTAATAATTTTAAACAATTATTATACACTAAGAAAAATTAGTTCAAGTGTGCTATCTAGAGGACAGAATATTAAAAACGTAAAATGGAATATTCCAATAAAAAGCTCCTCTAAAGCTCTTATTTCCAATATAAGGAACATAAACCAGACTGCAACCAACAGCTATTCTCCGGGTTATGTGCCCTGCCGAGCACTGGATTACAAATTACAAATCTCTGGCGCGTTAAGTGTAATAATTACATGTTCTCAACAAAACGCTTCGATTGTTATAAACACCAGCCGAAAGACTAATACCTACGTAATGGAGTTCTCATGCCAGTCACTCCACACCTCTTGCAGACTGCAGTTTCGATCTGTTGGCTCTCATCACTGCAAGGTAGGTTGTTTTGAGCGACACGAGGATCCTCCGACAATTTGGTACATCCCGAAATCCATAAGATTGCGAGATGCAACAAAGTCAGCATGCGCCATCTAGGGGTCCAATGTGTGTTGCAATCTAAATAAATAGCCTAACTATGCTCAGTAATAGTTCAAGTGTGCTATCTAAAGGGCAGAATATTAAAAAAACGTAAAATGAGAAATATTTCAATCATAAGCTCCTCTTAAGATATCCCAAATCACAATCTGTCAATTGTGGCTAAGAGTCCTATCGTTATGCAAATAAAACTTTTCAACAAATTACCATTTATGCTAAAAACTACTTCAAGTAATAAAATAATGTAATGTAATATTTATGTCGACGTAATTATTTTTTTCTTAAAAATTCTGCTCTGTATAACAGACTATTAAACTTTGCAAAGAAGTCAAAATTACTAAGTAAATACCAACACGGTTTTAAAAAAAACAATCAACTAGTTCTGCTATGCAAGGCTTTTGATAGTGTGAATTTTGAGGTATTACTGTTAAAACTTAATTTCTATGGCATCAGGGGTGTTGTGTTTGACTGGTTTACATTATATCTATCAAGAAGGAGTCAAAAAACAGCAATATCTAGGGACAATAACACTTATCTCTCAGATTGCGGCGAGATAGAGAGTGGAGTTCTGCAATGTTCAATCCTTGGACCACTTCTCTTTTTGCTCTATATCAATGAATTGCCAGATATCGTTGAAGAAGCAGAATGCACGTTGTATGCTGATGACGCGTTAGTTATAATAAGTGACAAATCCACGGATCGCCTTCGAGATAGAGTAAACTTTAATATCCACCTGATTTCTGATTGGTGCAAATTAAATCAAATTCAATTAAATTTGACTAAAACAAAATGCATTAACTTTTAAATAAACAGGGAGGTAGTATCTTTAGATAAAGCTGAACTTGATATAGAGTATGTTGATAAACTAGAGTCTTTGGAATTTGTTTTGGATTCTCATTTGAAATGGAAACTACACGTAGCACTCTGAACAAGAGGCTGTCAAGCAGCTGTTTTTGCCTTAGAGCAATGGTTAACAAAGCTCTTGATCTGCGAACTATTAAAACAGCTTTTTTTGCTTGTTTCGTGTCCAAGCTGGCTTACGGAATTCGTATATGGGGTAACTCTATTGATGCCCCTTCTTGTATTATACTACAAAAAAAGGCTATCCGATTATGCTTGGTTTAAACAAATTTGAGTCTTGCGGAAGTTATTTCATCAATTTAAAAATTCTTACCATGCCATCTCTATTCATACTTGAGACTTTATTACACGTCGTCAAAAACAAACATTTATATAATATTGCTAGTTCTCCCACACGAAATCACGGTCACTTAATTATTCTGCCACAGCATAACACCACTTTTTATGAAAAATCTAATTTTTATGTGGGAGCTAAATTATTTAACAAATTGCCAAGTGCCGCTAAGAACCTCTCAATTAACAAATTTAAACGCAAAATAAAATCATTGTTATTATCTAAGGCATATTACTCAGTTGTTGAATTTTTGAATGATGAAATTTCTCTGTAATGAATTTTTCACCTCAAAATCTCTCATAGATATAGCACATTGTTATTTTGAATATTGTTATTTTAGGATTAGACACATTTCAGAGTGACGATCTGTTTTTCTTAATATGTATTAATTTACGTTTACGATTCACAATATACTTTTCTATACATGTAAATGTTCAGAAAATAAATTTTCTATTCTATTCTATTTAGTTTCTTTCTCTGCCTGTTTTCTCTACTTTATCTACCCTTGTACAATACTGACATTATTCAATACTTGTAAAAGTCAAATAGAAATAAAGTATTATTATTATTATTATTATTATTATTAAAATTCAAGTAAAGAAACGCTACTATATTTTTTCTAATCGACGTACCCTTAGGTGTAGCACAGTGCAGTATTAAACGTCACAAAAATGAATTATTTAGGATTATCTACGTTGACGATACTAATATACCTGCCTGCTACTCTCCATTTAAGCATTCGGCATTTATATTATAAATTGATCCCTCAGGAGTAATATCACAAAATGGCATCTTTCTGTTCATTTACTTGCATCTAGGCCCCTTCCAGAATCTTTGATATCTAACACTTAAGCATTTCTCATCCGAGTTGACAGACTTGGATGAAGGGTTTCTATAAATGAATATCATTCCATACTGATTGCACGATCCTCTTCAAAAAATAATTCCAATCATGAAAAGATTGCTATATTTATCATTCCTTAATAATGGTAACTTTTAACGCTGTAAAATTACTTTTTTCTACTAATTAAAATTAAACACGTCATAATGGGGTATCTGTTGACTGAAAAGAACAGTTTGTTTTATTTTTTCTCAAGTAATATCAATATATAACGCGGATAAAATATATGGTTTCAATTAGATAGCTGAACGCAAAGCAGGGATGTTTTTATATTTTGCGCCACTAAAATCTACCTTTAGTCGAAGAAATGAAGCACTGAGCAAGCTCAAATTGGCGCAGTAAGATGGATCGCGATGGGATTTTTTGCATTCGATTCGTAATGCCGTCCCGAAACTTTGTGAAGATAGTTGATTTTATACTGATATACTGATTTTAGAAAAGCAACGCGCTAAGAAGCATTAAATAACTATTTTACAACTTGGTCAATTATTATAGAAATAAGTCCAATTTTGTTACTCGGGGGTTTTGGGGGTCGCTGAGCACGATTATGCAGTCGGCGACGGCGTCCGATGCACCTGGGGCCCAGGGTGGGCGTCAAACACGTCGTCTTCTGGAGTTTTTCCTCCAGTTTATAAAACACGGAGCCAAAATACTTACTCGGGGGTTTTGGGGGTCGCTGAGCACGATTATGCAGTCGGCGACGGCGTCCGATGCACCTGGAGCCCAGGGTGGGCGTCAAACACGTCGTCTTTTGGAGTTTTGCCTCTAATTTATAAAATACCAAACCAAAATACTCACTCGAGGGTTTTTAGGGTCGCTGAATACGAATGTGTATTCAGCAAGGACATATAAAAATATTGTTTTAAATTGTTTATGTTAAAAAATTTAAAGATTTATTTAAAAAAAATTTACATCACAAAGACAGTGTATTTTCGGGTTCTTCATCGCTTTCAGCATCACATTCTGTACTTCCTCCTTCAAGAAAGATGTTAGAAGTTTCGTGTTAGTAAGTTGGATGCTAGTACCAACTGTGAAATATGTAAGGCGCCAAATTTAAAAACGGGCAGGGCTCGAAGCTACGTATGGATGGCCACCCTGGGCCTCAGGTGCCTCGGACGCCGTGCTCAGTGACCCCCAAAACCCCCGAGTAAGTATCTTGGCTCCGTGTTTTTTAAATTGGAGGCAAAACTTCAGAAGATGACGTGTTTGACGCCCACTCTGGGCCCCAGGTGCATCGGACGCCGTCGCCGACTGCATAATCGTGCTCAGCGACCCCCAAAATCCCCGAGTAACAAAATTGGACTTATTTCTATAATAATTGACCGAGTTGTAAAATAGTTATTTAATGCTTCTTAGCGTTGCTTTCCTAAAATCAGTGTTTTTATTGCAATAATTCATTTATTTAAAATGCATTCAATAACTATCTTCACAAAGTTTCGGGAAGGCATTATGAATCGAATGCAAAAAATCCCATCGCGATCCGTCTTACTGCGCCAATTTGAGCTTGTTTGGCCTGATTTTGTGCTTTATTTCTTTGACTACTTACCCATGTTGTTTTGTTGACAAAATGCATGCTTAGTATCCAGTTTTATTCAATTTCCATGAGACGGTTTTCTCAATTTTTTAATTATTATTCACCAAAGAACTTGTGTAGTTGCGTTAATATCAAACCGATCTGAAGGTATCCATGGATTTGCCGTGAAAATTAGTATTTAGCTACTGGGTGTTTAAAAGATGTTTCCATTTGAAAAAGTTGATATAATTACAAATTTCGGAAATATCAGTTGATCGTAGCTACTAAATCAATTCGAGAATTACATTAGAACATTCAAGTCAAATTAGTGACGCCAAATGACGTCAAAGCAATATCATAGCGATTTCAGTGACGTGGTTTCGTCATAAAAGTTCAAATTTTAATGTGGAATATTTACGAAGCGAAATTTTTCTATGAGATTCTTTCATTATATTATCAACTAATATAGTACCTACATATTATGGAAAAATAATAAAACTAAGCATTTTTAAAATTCATGCATCTTCTTCATTGTACCTACGTCGGGGGAAATAACAGAGAAAGTCATTTTTCAGCAACTCGTTACTTTTTTGAATGTAATAATCTTCTGCCAAATTGTCAATATGGTTTTCATTCCGGTAAATCTACGATTGATGCAACTAACAAAATGGTGGAAAGTGTAACAGTGGCTTTTAAAAATAAAAGTGTTGTTGGAAGTGTCTATTGTGATTTGTCGAAAACATTCTGGAATATCGTCGTCATCAGCAAAAGTAAATTTGGGGTACCTCAAGGTGCTGTGCTTGGGCCCCTTTCATTTATTATATATATTAATGGTCTACCAAATCATTCAAATGAGACTTCAACGGTATTGTTTCCTGATGACACTACTATGATATATATAAATAGTAGTGTAATCAATTTATCATAGGATATGCAACGCCAGCAATCGAAAGCCTCCGACTGGCCCAAAGCAGAAAATTATATCATAATGGGTCAAAGACACAAATTATGTTTCTCTCAACTCGGGACTGATTATTTAAGTAGTAAACTATCTAAAGTAAGATACCAAATGGCAGAATTATTATAATAAAAATAGTTTATTTCTCCCTATTCCAAAGTGTATTGTCTTATGCTATATATACCTGGGGACACTCCTTTCATATACGGAGAATATTCTTACTGCAGAGATGTGTCATGAGAATAATGACAGGATCGACGTTTAGGCAAGATGTAAAACAAAAATTAAAGAGATGAATTTCTAACAGTTCCATGTTGTTATATTCTTACGGCGCTCGTGTATGTTAAACAAAACATCAATAAACATGTTTCGCACAGAGAATTTCATGAATATAATACCAGACATAGAGATCTAACTTGTTTAGAGTACGCCAGATTGGTTAAAAGCCAGAATGCAATTAACTATTATGGTCCAAAATATTTTAATGAGTTACCACCACACATCAAGCAATTACCGGAAAAAAAATTTCATTTTACAATTAAACAAATTTTTCTGAATGGAGCATACTACATTTGACGAGTTTTTGTCTGATGTTTTATTTTAATTTTTTTCTGTACGTTTCTTATTGTCTGCCGTTCTATAATGCATGTAATGTAATATACAAGAATTGCATTTTTTCGCTTGTGAAAACCCACAGGGTATTAAATATTATTATTATTAAATTATGACTTATATAATAATTTCCTTGACACTAGGTATAGTTCAGAATCTGTGATGCATCATTTATCGGTTAGTTTGATATTTTGTTTAGTTAATAAACGAAAATTTTATAAAATAAACTGATTTTTTTTTTAAATTTACGTTTGAATTTCCATCATATTTCTGTAGAATGGCGGTAGATAAAGCCAATATTTCACGTGAACAATAAATAGCTCTAACGAGGCCAACTAAAATGCAAAGCTACCATTTTTTCTGTTAGATATGAACGAATTCAAAGCAGATTTAAAAATTTAAGCATATATGCCCGGCATACCCCTAAATCTGAGGTGGATTTGTGCGGGATTTCCATGGGTTGTCCTTTTATTGTGTACTTGATAGAAATATCGTTATATTGGGAAATGGAAAAAATGGCTGCCAAGGAAAAGCAAGCAGTGCGTAAAAAACACCGTTCTCGACGATATAAAATATTGGGCGAATGTTCAAGGTCCGGATATATACTTTTATACTTTGACGTGATCCGGAAAGCCCAGTTGATAGAACATTTCGAAGGGATAATCGAAAGAGGCGCGATCGCGACTCTAAGAATCTCTTCTACCATTAATTTATGTCTTAACGAATCAAGGAAACCCTGTGTGTTATTTATCGTCTTGACTCAAGTTGCACGTTTCGCAATTCTGTCATTTCTCTTTTTCATTCTGCTTAAATAATGTGTGATATTATAATATCTTCCGCCCTTCTTTCATCAATAATCAGAAGAATGTAACATCAGTATTCGATTTTTGGCACATTAGAAAGCTAGCGCATAGTTCGACTTTGTAATGGTAGTAGTAATATGTTGAGTGTTAAACAGAATTTTTTTTTATCAATAATTAATGAAAATTATGGCCTTCTTTGCGCTCTCCTGCTGGAACTTCTGATGAGTAATATTTGTTGCTTGTTTATCTGATCATCCAACGAATGTGAGAGGCAAAATCCGAAGTCTGGTTAAAATAACACAGTTAAGGGATTTACACCCGACACGCATGGAATGTAACAAAAATCAACATGCGTACGTCAAGCTGATTTTGTGCGGCGGCGTGTGATCGAGAGTAGAAAGTGAGCAAACCTACCTTACTGATGATGTCACATATCAACCCTATTTAGTTTTTAAAGAAAAAGACACAATAAATTAGATATTAAAGGGGCGCCATCTATAGGCGAACCAGCTCCCTAAAGAACTGAATCCTTGGAGAGGTTACATGAACATTTTTTTTAAAGTGATAAAAAATACATTACAAAAGAAGATCAAATTGATACAAAAAAATATAATTGCCAAACCTAATCCAATATCTGGCTCGGCTGGTATTCAAAGCTGGATCTCGGACTACCAAATCTGGAACCTTCGGTGGTTGGCAATTTAGTTCAGTTGACGATTAATTCCAAATTTTCAGATAAAAACCTCAAACGGTACTGAAGATGATAGGCTGATAATTAATTGTTAATCAGAACAATAGAAAATCAGTTTCGGAATGATTAAATTCCAAAATCATGCATAAAGCATAAAACAAAAAGTAATAATTTAAACTAGTTTAAATAGTGCTTGACTTATTAATCTAGAAACATAAAGTTCGAAGTATCAAGAAATTATGGAGACAATTTTTTATTTAGCTAATTGCGAATTCCTCGTGTTACTAACACTTTTAAAAACCGTGGATTGCAGAAGCAAAAAAGTTCTAATTGGATCACACTAGTAAAAGCCCTCTAGACTTTATCAGTCCAAAGCCGGCAGAGAAATCGCGATCTTCAATGTATTAATTAAAAATGTAAACTTATTGTTACAAAAAATCAAATGCAATAAAACCCTAAAAACACGGTAAATATAAATTTACTAAAGCACCCTACAATACGATAAAGTCACTAACTATTATATGTTACTTAACTTTCATTTATCTTAAATATTTAGATGAAAGTAGTTTATTTACTGAATTCAAAATTAAGGACCGCTAGAGCCATCTATGCATGACAAGCGCAAACAATGAGAGGGTTTAGGAGATAATCTAGATTTTCCTAATCTTTAGTAAGTCCAAGTATATGTTGAACACCCTGTATATCCTCGGTTTGATTAAAACACTTTGTTTTAGAACGAGATTATAATATCATTTATTTAGAAAGTAACAAAGTTTTGAGTAATTAAAGTAAATTGAATTATTATTCTTTTTATACAGTCACAACTTTTCGACAGAGAATAAATAAATTCCGGATTGGGAGATTTGATTCGATTTGAGATTAGTTTAAAAAATTTCAAATAATTCACTTAACAATTAAAAAAGTCTTTTTTACTTGGTTTCGGCCAAGGAAGTATCACGGTTAGGGGATTTAAATTGTCACGAGGTACACCGGAATACTGACTTGCCTAAAGCCATTGTAAGTATTTGTCCCCTTCTGCGGGGGTACGCCGGCTTTCCACCCGATGAGTGCTTGCCGCAGAATGTATTATGTGTTTATAATGTCGTGCTCGTGGCTGTCTGGTGAGTAGGGTGAGCTGTGTGTGGTTTGTGTTGGGAAGCGTACGAAGTGGTTAATTTATGTTAGGGTAAATTTATATTAGGATGTGTTAGTTAGAACTGGTAGTGGTAAGTGGCATCTTTTGACAAAACGAATCTATGTTAAAAATGGCTCTTTTCAGATTCCGCCTGAAGGGCAATGTAATATAGTAGCAGTGTAATATTTTTGTTTTTTTTTTGCTTATTGCATGTTTTAATATTTTTTTGGTTTAATTTTGTGTTTTAATGTTTTTTTTTTGGTTTTTGATTTTTTTATTTTTTATTTATTTTTTTTGTGTTTTTTTTTTATTTTTTCGAAAAACATTTACAATTCTAAGGGGTAAAGATGTAGTTAAGGGATGGGTACTTGGGAGCGGTGTAAAATTTAGGGGTAAGGGGGTCAAGGAGTGTGGGATTGTTAGAAGATACAAGCGTGTTAGCAAAGTTAGGCAGCAGTCTTTTATAGATAAAATCGGAAAGAAGTGGTGTGCCGGTAAAAGTGTTTAAGTCGATGTTTCTAGTACGGGATGGCAGGTGAAGGGAAACTTTAAGGATTTTATTTTGGACAGTTTGAAGTTGAGCCTGTAGGTAGGGAGCGATAAGGGGGTACCAGATGGGGGAAACATAGGTGAGGATGGGACGGAGGTAGGATTTGTAGATTAAGATAGCTACGTGGGATGGGGAGTTTTTTAGGATAGGGAATAAGGGTGAAGTACGCCGCCAGCACTTGCCGGTGACGTTGTCTACGTGTTTCTTTAAGTACAATTTTGGGTCCAGAGTCACACCGAGATAGGTGATGTCCTCTGACCAAGAAAGGTTGTGGCCTTGTAGTGTAAGGGATGTTGCAACAGCTTTTTGTTTTTTGCTAAAGCAGATTGCCTGAGTTTTGTCTAGGTTTGTATTAAGTCCCCAGTCTGTATAGTAGGTAATTGTTGCGCCCGTCTGTCGTTGTAGGTTGTTAGTCATGATGGCAGGGGGGTAGGTTGTTGATGTAAAGGTTAAAAAGGACAGGACCAAGGGATGACCCCTGGGAGATGCCAGATAATATGGGGGTACCTGGAGAGCAATCCTTGTTGACTTTAACTCGAAAAGGACTTCCCTAAAGCGTGTCGAGCTCAGCCTTTTATACTTTCTGCTACCGTTTCGTTTATCGTGCACCGTGAGCCTCGCGCGATCGTTGTTACACCCGTTTTATTCTAGAACGTTTTCCCCAGCCATTCAGTGCGGGCGAGGGTTGCACAACACTGCGCAATAATGCATCATCCTTGCAAAAAGTTAAGTTTTGAAAAATGAAAAGTACATGACTTTTGAAGCAATACAATAAGAAATCGTTTGGTAATTGAATGAAGCCTGAATCTGTTTTAGTTTAAGAGTTATTCAATAAAAGAGAAGTTAAATATATTGATTCGTCCTCGTAGTATGGTTATTTACGCACGCACGTAAATATGGAATGCGATTACCTTTGCGCCAGTGATTGAGCTTATGGAATTGAAGTGAAATGAAATTGTGCTGATGCATTGTAACGGGAATAAGTTGTCACATTAATGTGAAAATGTGGACTGTTATGGAATACATAAAGTAATTGAAGAGCGAAATCGAATGAACGTTAAAATGAATTGGAAAATAATTTATAAAAAGTTTATGAATACGAATTCGAAATTTATACCGGGGATACGAAAGTGAGTTGGACGCTGAGTGCTATTATATGGGGGCGGAATTTTTTAGGTGAGTAATATGAAAAGTTTAAGCCGTAAAATGGACACATGGCATATTGTAATATGTTTTTGGTAGTTTTGAGATGTTTTGGAATTATCGGAGTTTCGTGAATGCATGTGAATACATAAGGGATGTTGTAGTAAAAGACAACCCTTTACATCCCAACCAGCAGGCATACACCATGGAAAGATCCACCGACACCGCCCCAATGCAGTCGCGAGTCAGATTGAGAGATCCTTAGACAATAAAGAGCCCACTATAGGCGTCTTCATAGACATAGAAGGTGCGTTCGACAGAACCACCTTTCCAAAAATTACAGCGGCCCTAGTGGAGAAGAATGCCCCTACAATCATGGGAAGATGGATATCCAACATGATTTACAAGAGAGCTGTACAAATCAGTGTGGGAGATGCTTTTGTACGAGGAATGGTTGCGAGAGGCTGCCCGCAAGGAGGTGTAATATCACCACTGCTATGGAACCTCGTTCTTGAAAGCCTCTTGTGCCGCCTCAATTCAGATGGATTCCACACAATTGCCTACGCAGATGATTTAACAATCATGCTTAGCGGAAAATTCGAAGGAGTCCTTTGTGAAAGAATACAGGAGGCCCTAAGAATAATTGAAAAATGGTGCAAAGAACACGCCCTGTCTGTCAATCTCAAGAAAACGGAGATGGTACTCTTCACAAGGAAAAGGAAACTAAAAGCATTGAAGGCGCCTGTCCTCCTGGATACAACACTAAGTTTTGCATCAGAATTGATGAAGGATATGGAAAATACTCCAGAAGTCTGCAAATCCAATATAAATGGGTATGTGTGACCCAGTGTAGTACAAACGGAACTGGCGGGCATAACCATAGCTCCAAAGGAGATTGTCCGTAGACAAATTACAGGCAAAACAATCCGGATCTACTCAGATTGTAGATGATCATTACTAGCCCTGAGAAGTTACAAAATTACCATATCAGGATCAGTATGGGAATGTCACCAAGCACTCCTGGGTGCCTCCAGCATGAATAACATACTGGTATGCTGGGTGAAAGGACACGCACAGTGTACTGGCAACAAAGTAGCCGACAGAAAGCAGCAGGTCTAAGTATCTTTAGACCAGGCCCGGCCAGTCTGTTACCGAGCACGGTGATAATACAAATAATTAAAGAGACCACCCACAATGAATTCAAGAAACTGTGGGATGAAACAAACACCTGTCAACTTGCTAGGGAACTACTAAAATATCCCAACAAGAATACAGCAATGGGCTTCCTGGCAATATCCAGAAGGAACCTACGTTTTATAACGGGAATCCAGATTAGACACTGTCCGTTAAGGAAGCATCTCCATAATATGAGATTAAGCGAAACACCTCTCTGTAGAGGTTGTGAACAAGAAGATGAGACGGTTCAACATGTACTCTGTGACTGTCCTGCTGTCGCATCAAGCAGAGAATCCATTTTGGGAGAACCTTGGTCTACTTTGGCCGATGTAAGGGAGATGCCCCTAGGCAGCATCACCACCTATTTCGCAATATTAGGTTAGTTGGAGGCCTGGAGGGTCTGCCTACAGGGAGGATGTACAAGGTGTTCAATTGGGCCTAAGTGCTGTGGTTCAATAATTTTTATTGACCACTCTCCCAACCAATTCCAGATTCCAGAGGGCAGCATGTATATTTAATGCTAACTCAACAGGGGTTTCATATTAGTGACATTCCGAGCTCGTCTATTGAACAAAACGCCTGGTTTTGGTTTACTGCTGTCATTCTTAATTATTTTTAATTTGTTTTGTATTGTTTATTGTATTGGCATTGTACATTGTACATTGTATTTTTATCCTATGGACAAATCTTTTTACTTTCGTGTAACGTAGGTTATTATATTCCATATTTTATATTACTCTTTTTTATATTGAGTATCTTAGCCAATAGCCGCATTGGTTAAGGTGCGAGGTAGCAATCGCGATTAATGGAAACGGGTATACCACTAGCGGGTTCGAGCCCCGGCTCCGGTACTGGTACTGACGAAGGATATGGTTGTATGTCCGCGTTTTTCAATGTGTAACCCTTTTTCGCACAAGCCTCTGGCTTCTGGAATTGGGGGTTGTCTAATTTCTGTGGTGTTTATTTATTTATTTATTATTATTTAAAATCATTTTTATATTTATTTTAGTCTTGATGCATGAAGATGTGGTAGTACTTGATGTACATTATATCACGAAACCGGTACCTAAATATAGAGTTTACGAGATAAAAGACCTTTATTTTTCTAATTTTCAACCTATTAAATTCAAATTTTGTATTTTTCAAGTCTTAATTTGACTCCACTATTAATATTGGTCTGTCAGTATGACCTCTGTCCAGTCTAGTGTAGATGTAGCGGGGGTCGGCGGGATGTAGCAGCAATGCCTACCGTACGGTGGTTAACCAATCGAACAATAAATTAATTAACGAGAAATATAGAAGTTTGTTACATATAAATTAAATTACGCGTCAAAGCTTAAAACACTATTTTGGGACTATTTACTATTCGGACTCATCTGAAGATGCAAATTCAACGTCAATTTGACATTTAGTTGCCTTCGTATTTGTGTGGTAATTGCGATATCAGAGGGATCATTTTTAATTTTTGTAACGGTTGTCCTTTTTTTGTCTCAGTTATTTTTTCAAATAATTTAACAGATTTTTATTTTGTGAATAGTACCTAGAAATTTAGTTACATGAAATAATCACAGGTAGATTAAGTCTGATTCATTCGTTTTGTTTTGAACTTTGGGTCCGAGAATAGACGAAAAATATATTTTTTGTAAAATCTCCTTCATGTTCCACATATTTTATTACAAAACTGTAGCAAAGAGGAAGAAGTAGAAAACATCTTCCTTGAATTTTACTAATATGAAATAGCCGCAGGTAGATTAACATTAATCTAGACTATTAATTTCGATTTAATTTGAGTTACTAGAAGCAATGGAAAGTTTTTTTTAAACATACAATGCTTATTCCTTTTCCAGCAAAGGTAGGTGAAATTTTAAAAATGCGTAGATGGCTATGCGTCAATGTCATTGAATTATCATTTTGAAAGCAAGCGTTGTTTACGGCAACAGTGACTAACTAAGTGCGGCTTGTTAACGCTAAACCAAAATCAAAAAACTGCAAGAAATGCAGTTTTGTAGAGAATCGAAATATACCATCATAATTTGTGACATTTAACTGGCTTATATGAAGATTCTGATGTCCATACATTGCAAGAGAATTTATTTAGATAAATTTAAGAGACTTGTAAATTGACTGTAATAAGTTGTAAATCAGTAAAGTAGTTATTGAAATTCTAGATGTTTAAAATAAATGCTTTCTTAATATAAATAATAATTTTTTGGGGGACATAAGTAGGCGAATGGGTTTTTAAGTTTATTGTTAAACATCTATATTGAGTACTAATTTTGTTTCCTGTTGAGTTATGTTTCAACTTTTAGTTGATCTATCACCCTGGGGACAATTTTATGTAATATGTACATTGTGCATTAATATAATTAAATCCATAAATTATCCGTGTTTTAGGTAATTTTATTTTCCAACACGGCAAGCTTAAAAGAAATATTTACAATATTAATAAACATTTACTAATTACTGTCTGTATATGCAAATATAGACAACATATTTTATATGGATATATTTTTTAACATAACGGACATATTATAACAAATTAAATGTAATTTAATGGTGATACATGTTTAACTACATTAAATATATTCAATTGATATTGTATAATAATTTAAATCATACAATTATTAAAATTTATGTAACTTCCGGATAGGATATAGATTTGAATTTATAAATTTATGAATTACAATAATACTCATCTATAAATCGCTTAAATATATCGTCAATATAGAATACATGTAAGTAAGATTTAGCGCCAAATTGTGAATGTTAAAAAAGTACTTTTTTACACATAGAAGACAAACTCTCGAAAATTTCAGCCTTCTTCATGTATTAGTTTTTCAGTAAATGAAAAAGTATTTTGTCTAAACACCAAAAATAGGTCGAAACCGGTCTGCAGTTAGTAACATCCTAAGATGAAGGAGGTCTCGCATCTTCCTCGTAACATTCGAGCATTCCAAGTCATTGTATTTTAATGCTAACTGTGTTTAGACAAAATACGGTAAATTTTACCATAGAATTCAGCGCTCGTAAAGGAGAGTAGATGTTTCGGTTTCATTTGTTGAGTCCTGATTTATATAAGGCACTTGCAGATAGGTTGGAATATTATAATTCATATATTTTATGTTTTATAAAATTTCCTCCTGCTTTAAAATGGTTATGTAAAAAATTGTTCTTATTTGAAAGATGAGCTGAGTTGAGGTATTAAGATGCTTAGTGTGAGAGAGTAGAATAATCTAATTAACAATGGTTCCGATAAAAAATTGATAGAAATCCATTGCCTAAAATGACAATTCAGGTCAATTAAGAACTGAAAGAGTATTTTAGATTAAGAACTACTGAAATTTTGAAATGTTGTCTGAGAACTTCCATCAGATTTTTCCCATGGTTAGCAAAATGCGCGGCGAGAACTATATTTATATGTATTATTCTAATATTTAGGTATTTATTTTAGTTCCCAGACACTAACTATATTAGTTTGTGCAAAATAGACCTCATATTAAAACCCACTCACATAGCGGATTTGTATTCTGTAGAATACAAGAAGGAGAAAGTCAGATAGAAACCTCTATGGCTAGATATGTCGCAAGACAAGCAGTGAAGAAATTCATACACTTCATGGAAAACAGTAACAGTACCCAAGCAATATTTTGACGTCGAGCCAACGTTGGGGTTTCCAACGAAAAGTCGGTCTGCAACGTACTAACAATGCCGTGCCAACCCACATTTGCCCCAATTTGATCAATAAAATACGGTTTCCCCGACGTTGGAGACCGACTTGTAGTCGTTGAAGTTTCCAACCTAATTATCACGAATTCTTACATTCGGATTCGGAACAGTCGGATTTCGGACTTGAAAATTGAAACAAAATAAATTTTACTGATAAACTACATACATATAAACTACATATGTAAAAAGATATCAAAAAAACTGGGTTTTGCCTATCGTGTTAGTAAACATTTAACTTCAAATACAAGGAAAACTATTTATAACACAATAATGAAACCACACTTCGAGTGTTGTTCAAGTATATTATATATGTGCAATGACATCAATATATCTAAACTGCAACTACTTCAAAATAGATGTATGCGTTTTATTTTAAAATGTAATAGATATGCTAATATAAATACAATGCAATGTACACTTAACTGGTTTTCAGTAAAAGACAATATAAAGTACAGGACATTAATATTCCTATACAAACTTCACAATAACTTGCTACCAACATATTTGTCAACAAATATACAACACCGTAGAGATATTCATAATTACAACACAAGGCAAAGAAATCATATAAATATTAACTTCTCAAATTTAATGAAAACAAAATTCTCCATATACGACAAGGGAACGGCTGAATTCAACAAATTACCAGAATCTATAAAGCAAGCTAAAAATGTCTTTCTGTTTAAAAAATATTTGTATAAATTTATGTATAAATAACTTGGCTCTATTTTACTCATTAGGCTTGTAGATATGTCTTATGTTTTAAATGATATAAAGGAAATTTTTGTAATAAATATTGTCAAATGTAGGTAAATGTACTGTACCACACATGTATGTTACACCTGTGTAATAGCTGCTTGTGCTAAATAAAGATTGTTATTATTATTATTATTAAATATGTAAGGTAGATTCAAAAAAATAATATCCCTTTAAGAATAACATTTGTCTTAAAAGTGTTAAAAAAATATTTTAAAAATATTGCTTATGCTTATTCAAAGATGGTGGCCTATTTCCACTTCTACAGAACAAATAAATATGGCGAAGTCGGTATTTATCATTTGTACGTTTTTAGTCTGACCCTTGGTCATGAAAGTTCAAAATAAATCCACTAATTCTGGCTTATGAAGAGAAAAAATGTGTAACTCAGTCTTTCTTGACATACAACAGGCCTTTGACAAAGTCTGGCATGAGGGATTTTTATACAGACTGAAAATGAACCGACCTGATCAACTGTACCTAATATTAAAATCGTTCCTAAGTGATCGCTACTTTCAAATTAAATTCGATAATGTCTTATCTGATTATCACACCATAAAATCCGGTGTACCACAAGGCAGTGTTCTGGGGCCCTTCCTATACCTAATATTTACAGCAGATGCTCCAACAACAAATGACACATTAATAGCGACATTCGCAGATTATTAAGAGACGTAAACTAAATTGTCAAGGAAACCTTTAGACTCCATTCTTGCAAGAGACAATTGTGGGCCTGGATTGCTGTTTCAAAACCAGTCACCTCAACACAACAATACTCAATCCCGGAATCTACGATCCTGGTATAAATTTGTTATATATATATATATATATATATTTTTTTAATTTCAATTAGTCTTTGTTAACCGATTTATCTATTCATGTAATATATTTTATCATTCATTTTAAACTATCTTTTTATTTCTCTAACCAACAATTTCAGTCTGATCTATAGTAGACTTGTTATTCGAGAAAAGGAGACAATTCTACTTATTTTCACTATAGGGTGCCCAATTTAACATAAATTTTTCTTTGTCTCTTTTTCTCGAACTAAACAAAAATCTATCGTTTATGCTGTACATTTCAAAAAAGGTAGGTTTCCCGACTCTTACGAATACTCCGGATCAACGGCTCTTTACTCCGACTTAAATCAGCTAGTCGTCCGCATATGTTGCCTCAATTCTTTCCCAAAAATAAATAATAAGGAAAAAGGTAACATTGTGTAAGAGACAACACGGCTAGTTGCTGTGCCACTCCTGAGTTCGAGTCTCAGCTGCGGCAGATGGCAATGTCGTAGGGAATGGTCGTTGTATAATTGTCTATGTGTATATGTATATATTGAAAACTTAGAAATTGTAAAATATAAAAATAATATAACAGTCTCAAAGGTTCTAACACTCCTATCCCAATAGTCCACTTATGACATAAATTTAGTATAAATATATGATATTTTGATTAGTTTATTTTAGTTTTAATCATCTCCAGATGACACCAACATAGTTTGCGAAACCCACATTAAGTAGAGCATAGCGTTCAAGTCTTCTTATGTTTGTGAATAGACAATATTAACTCAAATTAAATCTTTTTTCATATTAAGATTTGTAAATGTCAAAGCTCCTTCAGGCACTATGTATAACTTGGATAACAACGGAATAAAAATTTCAGAAGTTGCTACAGTGACCTCGAGTTCTTGGTGATGTCGATTATGTTACCGAAATAAATTTCAAGATTTATGTTGTTCCTTGCTGTGGGGATAACTTCTGAGATATTACAATTTAATCGTACTTTACAGATTATAAGTTAGTACAGGTAGAGTAATAAAAACTCCATCTGAGGGGTTTCAAATACCGACTGTAACAATATATTAAAGTCTCATCCAATTTCAGTAATAGCAATAAAAACGGAAACTTCTTAGCCAAGAACTTTAAAACTCTCAAATCCGAAACTTACTTTGAGACCTAAACGTGTACGTAAACTTTAAAACTACTTAAACCGCCTTTAGCCGCAATATGAAGGAGGGAAACTGAATGGGATACTATTAACGCAATAAATGTATCATAATCTGTACCTCACATGCACACACCTACATTATCTCGACAACACTTAAGCTAAGGCTCATGTTGGTGACGGTAATAAAGATATGAATGGCGTGTATTATAAGGTCTCCGCTTCGCCTATTTTATTATACCGGGAACAAGTTCAGGCGCTTCACAAAAGTTCAACCGAAGGGAAACCAGACTTGGCTGAAGTGCACGTCAACAATAACACTGTTTGTACGTTGCTCATAAATCTCCACATTTCATCGAGAACAGCAATTTAGCATTCTATACAAACAGGGCGGCTCCTCTATATTCATCGCTACCTTACCACATATGCAAAGTACGCAATGCACACGGACGGTCAATCAAAGGAGCGGTAGTAACCCCAAATTCATCAACAGATATCTAAAAAATAATAAATTAAAAATAAAATAAAATAAAATAATTCAAAATAACTTTTCCGGGTTTGCCCTTTAAACGTTTTTTAATTCAAAATCTTAGATGCTACTGTTGCCGCAATAGATGAAATATTTTAGGTATTTCAACAGCATACTGATATTTTTAAGATTATATGTTGTACACTAGAAGAGATAGTTTAAAAAAAACCAAATCCAAAGCCATGGGCTATCAGAAAGAGGGTTACACATTAAAAAAACGCAGATAACATCCATTACCCACCGACATTGGCAGAGGCGGTGACGGAGATCGAACCCAGAACACAGCAAAGTCTGATCAAACCAAATTTGCCATTTAATGCGCTCTAGCCGTCTGAACAACCGCAATAAAAGAAATTTATTCTCTATAAATACAGAGAAGAGCGGAAGTGAGTTTTTTTTATACATTTATTTAACGTTGGTCTATTTCCGCTACTGACGCCTAACACCAACGTCTGTAGACGAGCTACCCCCAACCAGCAATTTTGCCGAACCTCTTCCCTTAAGAAGAGTAGGGATCTTTTACTTGCCTAACATTTAATGGACAAGGGACCGACGGCTCTACATCTCCTTCCAAGGATGGTATATGCCCTATACAACCCTCGCCTAAGGTTGTATAGCTTCCGCACGTACACTGATATACAAGCCGCTGGAAGATGTGTGAGGCGAGGACGTTGGAATGGTCACCCATCCAACTACTAACCGCGCCTTATATTGCTTTACATCGCATATCGAAGTATGTATATAATAAAGACGCACCCTCGCTCGCCCCCAGGAAGTGAGTTGAGAGTATTTTTTTAAAAGATAACCCATCTGTTTCTATTCCGCCCTCACTATTGAACTCATGTGGTTGCCATCGAGTGCACATGTGTACTGGCGAGCTAAAGTAGTATTTAAATTTCAATTGCAAAGTGAGAAAAATATATTCATAACAATAAAATTGAGTGCCATGTGGTTAGAAAACAACGCATATCTCAGGATATGTCCAGTAATTTTTAAAGGAAATAACAAAGATACGTTTTTGACATTTTACTTGGATTCTCGGGAAAATGTATCTAATTATAATGCATATAGTTTTGGCTGTAGGAGTATTTACTTGTAGATAAAAAGTCCATCAATGAATAATTTTATAAGACGAACCAGACATGTTCAATACAAATGTAGGTTATAAAAAGGGGGGACCTTTGTGGAGATGTGTACTGAAAATGAAGAAACATGGGTAGAACAAATAAATTTAAATTATCATTACATTTATAATATTTAAAAAAATAATATTTTATAAATGAAAGAAATGTATTTAGTTCTTTAATTTGGTACAACGTCATATTTTCAATTCTGAGCAAGTTTTTGTAATAAAATTTTTCAATATTACGCACAGAAAAGGCATTTATTTAAAGGCATTTAAAAGCTGTAATCAGCGCCTTCTATAATTTTTTTAAAGCCGATTGCACTAAAAATAGTTGTTGGGTGAAGCAAGAGCAAAATACAAAAAATCAAAAGTATCAACAGCAAAAGGATGAGAGCCACATATAAACAACAACGAAAGCGAAATCTAACTGAATAACCGAAAGAAGCACTGAAAGGAAATAGAGAAACGAAGAGAAATTATGAAGAGAAAAATGCAGGTTATTTCTCGAAAACACACAAAACCCCCAGTTGGGCAACGACTAAACCAAATCATCAAGTATCTGAATAATGGAAGAACCAAGAACACCCACAGCTGTAAGATTGAGCTATGAACCTGGAGGAGGACTCAAAGACAGAGAAATCAGAATTAATACAAAAGAGCCGAATACTAGCATCGAAGACACATTTCACTAGAGCTGGATGGAATCCAAGACACTTGAAATAGATAAACACATAATGAATAAATTTATTACGAATCGGACTAAAGGAATTGACCGTAGAAATTATCATAAGAGCACAGATAGGATTATACCTAAACACAAAAACATTAAGACTAAATGACAATAGCAGAACATAAAGGTATACAGAATCAAAACTCAACACATCTACTGAAGAAAGCAATACTAGAAAAGAAGGAAACAAAAGAAAGTCTATGAAATCTATGTGGTAGCTTTTTCTACCACATATATCTTTTGATCAGGGGCGAGCGTGGGTGCGTCTTTACTATGTACATACCTCGATATGCGATGTAAAGCAACGTAAGGCGCGGCTAGTAGTTGGATGGGTGACCGTTCCAATGAAGACCGCGTTCTCGCCTCATACATCTTCCAGCGGCTTGTATATCAGTGTATACGCGGAAGCTATACAATCTTAGGCGACGGCTGTATAGGGGATATACCATCCTTCGGAGGGGATGTAGAGCCGTCGGTCCTTTGTCTATTAAATGTTAGGGGTGTAATGGGGTAGTGAAGCGCAAGTTATAGCCTCTCCTACTCAATTGTTAACCTCACCTTCGCGATGAGTTCAATTTGAACTTGGTGCACCCTGTTTTCACTAACGAGGCTCTAACGACCGAGTAAGGGCGGAATAACCCTTACCTTTTGCCGTGAGCACATCCACCTACTCACGAAGAGTGCGGTAAAATAACCCACCGCACATAAAGGTTGCTTTTGGAATCGTTTGGTTACCCCATCGTCGCAGTCTCCTTCTGTGCCATGGGATCACACCACTCGCCTTCCGCAACCGAGCTGGTCAGTTGCATACCTGCTCCAGCTAAAACTTCTAATGCAGCTTCGTTTCCAGTCGATTAAGGCTTCGGGGGAGGGTGCCCACAGGGACACCTCATAGAATGTCGAAAAAACACCGACAAGTTAAATCCAACAAAACTAATTCTTTCATCTACGGCGCTTGGAATGTTCGTACTTTGAACGACAGCACTCGCACCGATCGACCTGAAAGAAGAACTGCTCTAATAGATAGAGAACTTCACCGACTCAATGTTGACGTTGCAGCTCTCAGCGAAACTCGATTTTTGGAGGAAGGTTCTCTCACAGAAAAGTACTACACCTTCTATTGGAAAGGTCTTCCCACCAGTTCAAGAAGACAACATGGAGTAGGATTTGCCGTTCGGAATCAACTTGTATCCAACTTAACACAAGTACCACAAGGCCTATCCGAGCGTCTAATGCTGCTACGCTATGAGCTATCAAATGGCAACGCGGTAAATCTAATAAGCGCCTACGCTCCCACTCTGGATGCAAGTCACGAAACCAAGGAAAGCTTCTATCAACAGCTGGAAGAAACCCTCTGTAGAATACCTAAAACGGAACGACTCGTTATTCTTGGCGATTTTAACGCTAGAGTAGGGAGAGATGCAGACACGTGGTCAGGCATCATAGGCAAGAACGGTTTGGGCAACATGAACGCTAACGGTCAACTACTTTTAACTAAATGCGCCGAACATGATCTAGTTATAACAAACACCATTTTCCGACAAAAGGATAAATTTAAAGGCACCTGGCGTCACCCCAGATCAGGTCACTGGCATCTACTGGACTATGTTATCGTACGTAGGAAGCATCTCAAGGACGTCCAAATTACAAAGGCGCGTATTGATAGCGAATGTTGGACCGATCATCGTCCTGTTGTCTCTAAAATGAAAATTGTTATGAGACCCAAACACCGAAGAACTCAAGTAAAACGTAGACTCCGTCTCTGTATTAGTAAATTGCGTGACCAACAAACCGTCGAACAGCTAAAGCAAAAAGTTCAAGAGAATTTGAGTGCACTAGAAGAAACCAATTCTGTAGATGTCGCTGCTACCTGGACACAAATTAAAGACAGTTTAAAAAGTGCGAGTGAGGAAATTCTTGGCACTGCAGCAAGTAAAAAACAGGAGGACTGGTTCAATGATAATGAAGCTTTTATACAAGAACTTCTTAACCGCAAACATATTGCCTTCCAAAACGCTGTCAACCACCCCAACGACTCATCAAAAGCAGAAGCTTTTACCCAATCTAAGTATGAAACGCAACGCGAAATCAGAAGAATAAAGAACGAATGGTGGGCAAGCAAGGCCAGAGAAATTCAAAGGTACGCTGATTCACACGACTACAGGAAATTCTTTCAAGGAGTAAAAGCAGTGTACGGCCCCAGTCGGAAAAATATGTGCCCTATTAAAGATTTAAATGGAAATCTCCTCAAAGAAGACCAGGAAATAAGAGCCCGATGGAAAGAACACTACTCTAACATTCTTAACCAGCAAAGTCAAGCCGATCACGATATTATAAATCTTATCCCTCAATATGACACCTTCGAAGACTTAGATAAACCACTAACAACGGAAGAGATCTTAATCGCCATTGGGCAGCTAAAAAGTAACAAATCTCCCGGCGCCGACTCACTCCCAGCTGAGATCTTTAAAGGTGTGTCGTCAGAGCTCATACCCTACCTCAAAAAACTGTTTGATGTCGTGTGGGAAAGTGGTCAAGCTCCGCAGGAGTTTCGTGATACACTTTTAATCAACCTCTTCAAAAACAAAGGGAGCGCTGCGGACTGCGGAAATTACAGGGGTATAACTCTCCTGGCTGTTGGAGGGCAGATACTCACTAAAGCGATGGCAAATAGGCTAACATCTGTTATGGAAAAGCTGCTTCCTGAAACACAGAATGGCTTTAGACCAAACCGAGGCACATCGGATCTAATCTTCACACTTAAACAGCTCCAAGAAAAAGCACTCGAACATCAAGGAGAAATTCACATGGCCTTCATTGATTTAACCAAGGCGTTTGACTCGGTGGACAGGGAAGTGCTCTGGAAAATTATGTTCCGCTTAGGTATCCCTAGAAAATTTGTGGAAGTATGTCGCAGTCTACATACAAACAACAACGCCCAGGTTATGTATAATAATGAGGCAACCGAATCTTTCCAAACCCTCACTGGAGTTAGGCAGGGATGTGTCCTGGCACCCCTACTCTTTAATTTGTTTACCACTGGTTTAACAATTATTGTTGACAACAAACTGACAGCCAGAGGAATAGGTCTCAGATACCGTTTTGATGGCGGTCTCTTTAACATAGGGCGCTTTAGAGCTTTCACGAAGACACGCACACGATTCATTTGTGATCTCCAGTATGCGGATGACTGTGCACTTTTAGCCTCTACGCCGGAAGAGCTTCAAGAACTTTTAGATGTGTATGCTCAGAGCTATGATTCCTTGGGACTTAAAATTAACATTGGAAAGACTAAGATTATGTCAACTCCTCATCAAGTGAACCAAATAGACATTACACTTAACGGAAATTCTCTTGAAGTGGTGGATCAGTTCAATTACTTAGGCAACGTTGTTAATAACAAAGCAAACATGGACAGCGAGATTCGCAATAGAATTAACGCTGCATCTAGCGCACTCTGGGGACTTAGAGAGAGAGTATTTGACAACCACGACCTTGCTTTGTCAACGAAAATGGCTGTCTACAGAGCAGTTGCCATTCCAACACTGCTATATGGATGTGAAAGCTGGGTCACTTACCGTCGTCATGTGAAAGAATTAGAAAGTTTTCAGCAAAGACACCTCAGAAGTATGATGAAAATCCGTTCGTTCCATCACATATCAAACGTGGAAGTACTCAGGAGAGCAAACAGCCTTCCAATTGAGGTGCTTATTTCAAGAGCACGCCTAAGATGGGCAGGTCACGTTCATCGTATGCATGATAACCGCCTTCCTAAATGTACACTTTATGATGAATTGCTAAGCGGTAGAAGAAGGCGTGGCGGTCAACGAAAGAAGTTCAAAGACGCTCTCCATGAAAATCTAAAATCCTGCGGTATTGCAGACGAGCAATGGGAGCAACTTGCAGCGGACAGAACCGAATGGCGAGGGGTTGTGGCCAGCTATCAAGGAAATGTTGCTGCAAGAAGGCCGAATCCAAGACCTAACCAGGTCTATGTTTGTCCTGACTGCGGTCGACATGTGCTCTCCCGAATTGGCCTCTATAGCCATAGTCGTGTGCACCGTAGATGAATGGGAATTACAATAGACTACACCTTTTACTTGTTTTTTATTGTACACAATTCATCGACTGTAACATTTTTATACTCGGACTCGAGTAACGGCTAATAATAATAATAATAAAATGTTAGGCAAGTAAAAGATCTCTACTCTTCTTAAGAGAAGAGGTTCGGCAAAATTCCTGGTTGGGGGTAGCTCGTCTACAGACGTCGGTGTTAGGCCTCAGTAGCGGAAATAGACCGACGTTAAATAAATGTATATAAAAAAAATCTTTTGATCACAAATTCTACGAAAATAACAAAATTAGTTAGAATATTGAAAAAATAACCTCTACGCCTGTAACGTATATGTCAAGGATCAGTCAGAGGTTATTTTTTGCCCACAGTCCGTATTTCTTATTTTTATTTGAAATAAATGTACACGTTCTATTTTAGTTTATTTAATTTTATTTAATTAATTCGCCAGTATAAATCCTACTTGTTTAATAAAAAAGTATCAAATGATTTTTTTGTTCTTTCTGATCACCGCGCCATGCGCTGCTCTACAAGAAGAAAAGCAGATATATTGGTTCGCACGTAGTTCGCTTATAGAGAACAAAGTTTTCTCTCCACATAAAATACAGTTTGAATTCGAGGTTTTACTCTCGACGCAAGTATTTTATGGTTTTAAATACTGTTTATATGATCTGTCAAAATTTGGGTGAAAAGTGTCCAAAGTTCCGGTGTCGATTTTCGACTTTCAAAAGGTGATTCGAGAGCTCTCCCCATACCACTCAGCCGCCCAGACCAACAAACAAGGTAAGAAGTGCAATATATCTTTTGATACTTTGATCTTACATCACATAATTACAGTCCACATTTAGTTCCGCTGTGCGATTAAGTTTTTCGACTACAAATACAAATTATAACAAGAAATAAGCAAATATTATTTATCTGTTTCCTTTTTCGAAGTTTCAAATGCGATTCTTATATGCTGTGTATATTAAATATACAGCTTTAAGATTGTGTTTACGTCATACCCATAGATACTGTTGATATTCTAAATGATACGTTTGTTAAGTTCTTTTAACATCGGTAACCACGTCCTGCAAGAATCTGTAGAATTATGAGACACGCATTCATCCTCATATTATCGCAGACTCTTTGATTTTTATTAAAATTATTGCCGAGTTATCTGAGGTCATTAGACAAGGAGTCACATAATAATAACATTGATCTACATTTTAAAGGCACTTTTTACTTCTTGATACTTTTTTCGATGCATCCAATATATTTATTGTCACCAAATATTCTATATTCTGCCGGATGCGCCGGTTAAATTCTTTGAAATCAGTGACACGCTAATAAATCTGCTATGCGGAGATTATAAGATGTTTCTGTTCCAAGTATAGAACATGGAAAATACCAATCCTTAGGTAAGGCAAGCATAGCTGGCGCGACGCTCGCCCACTTGTATTCCATCACAATAGGTACGTGGTACAGCAATTCCAAAGTCAATTGCGGACTAAGCGAAGTCCAACTTATAAATAGTAATTAGTTTTATAGGGAGGATTTTCTCGAGAAACACTTGAAGTCTCAGACAAAGCATTTAATGGACGAATAGAAATTGTTAAGCTTTCATAGTGCTATAACATTTATACTATTAATTGTATAAAGAATAATTAGTTATAATATATATAATAATCTGTAATATCCAAATTACGGCTAAATTAATAGTGATATATTCCAAAGAAATAATAATTTATGCGTGTTTGATAACACTGAATTGAACAAAGTGAATTCACACAATTCAGTATTCTTTTAGTTTCCTGAGGAGATTTCTCACGTTTCCCGCATTATTCAGTTTAATTCCTTAACTGACTTGCATTGTAAATCCTGAACCAGCAACCCTCGCTTTAGAAAACGGACTGCAGGAGTAATTCTTGTTCGTCCTTAATTAGATTTTCTACTTTGTCCACTTGTCTTCTTGAACTTAGGTCAATGATAAGGCATGATTTCTGGAAGCACGATATCTCCATTTATACAATATGGCGTGATAATCCACTAAAATTGTTTTAAGAATATCATATCCAATGTACGCTTATATCAAAGTATAATTATAACAATTAATAACTTAAGGCTATTAATTATGAATTGATATCAAGAAACAAGATTGAAACTATTCAAATAATGGTTTAGGTAAAAATAGGCCTTACCAGTGTTGTCAATATAGGTGGAGTTGAAAGTAATTTAAGTTTAACGGGTTTATGGGATTTTAATTGAAATAGGAAATTTTACATTACATGTTTTTATTAAACATCGGGTGTACTGGATCGTCGTCGTCAAATATATGTAATTTATACAGACCTACTAAAAGTATCTGCTAGATTAGACCATGGGCTTCTATTGTATAAATTGTTAGAATTGGAATATTTTCTAGGTAAGAAATTTCATTTGGGTATTTAATAGATTCAAAATATAATATTCAACATGAAAAACTAAAAATTACTTATTCCTCCTGTACTATGCTGAACATGTTCTTAAAATGCAATATTTCAATATCTGAAGCAGATTATCTAGAGACAAATTACCTTACGAGTAATCACTGTCCATTAAAAAAAAATAGAAGATTGTCTAGAAACAATTATCTAGATAGTAACATTTCCACGAGTAGCCAATGTCAACCTCAAGAAATAAATAAATAATAGAACTATCATATACTCATACTCTATATCTAATCTTTAACATGAAAAGTGTGAAATAAATATAAATATTCTATATTATTGACAGCATAAGAAACAAAAATATAAAATCTTGCTCACCGCATGTTATAGTAGACAAAAATATTCCCTCTACTATCGAAGAATCTGAAACCATAAAATTGTCATATAAACACTTTCTTTCTCGTCTGAAATCATTAGCATGCCAATGAATTATTAGAAATTAAGTTATTATTATTACAACATGTTAAAATTAAGTTTCATTCTATATCGGCATTGAAATATTTAGAGAGAAATTTTTTATATAAAGAATTGAGATTCATCGATTTTAGAAGGAATATATTTGTCTATTATAGCACTGCTAACCTGTAATTATATTTCCGGACCCGGGGGAAATTGTCTCGTCTCCTTCCCCCTCCCGACTGGCTTGGCCAGCCCTATTTGCAGACACATACACACAATTAAACTATTGGGATTTTCACTCACAAAAATTGTGTCAGTTTTTTCGCTAACAACTGTATCCTCTTCACAAGTGCACCCAGAAAGAGAAGAAATCACTACTTCCACATCCAGATTTTGTATCCAAGTCTTATACACACTAAATTCCAATGTAATATTTTAATCCCTTTAATAATAAAGTGGGGGTAGTAGAGGGGGTGGCTAATGTAAACAAATTTTTTTAGAAGCCCTTGGTTCTCGTATACACTAAATCCCAATTTAATTTTTTATTCTCTTAAACAATAGGGTGGGGGCGGCAATGAAGGTGGTAGAGGTTGTAACTAATGCCAAAATAAATTTTAGAGGCCCTTGGTTCTCGTACACACACTAAATTCCAATTTAATTTTTTACTCCCTTTAATAACAGGGCGGAGGTGCCAATGGATGTGGTAGAGGGGGTTTGGCCAATGCCAAAAAAATTTTTAGAGTCCCTCGGTTCTCGTATACACGTTAAATCCCAATACAATTTTCTACTCCTTTTATTAATAGGGTGAGGGGTGGTAGAGGGGGTACCTAACACCAAAAAAATCTTTTCAGACGTTTCGTTCTTGTATATACACTAAATCATATTTTGGGTTTCTTTACTTCCTTACATAATAGTGTGGGGGTTGTATTGGGGCGATAGTGGGGGGGAGGGGGGGAGGTGTGGCTGATGCTAAAAAATTTTTAAGACTTTTCGTACATGCCCTGATTTGCAATTTTATGGACTCTTACCTGCTTGTTTTGCCTATTTACCCTTATGTACCCCATTTACTCCATTTATCCTAGAGCCCTTCAATGAAATTGGATTAAAATATAATCTAGTTCCAGATCTCGTTACAATACATAAGTGTACTAAATTTCAAGTCAATATCATAAACAGTTCCAGAGTAAACATGCGCACAAAAAAGTTACAGACAGACCGACAGACAGATAGGCCGACAGACTGGCAGATAGGAAATTTCTTTCGTTTACTTTTTAAGTTTTCTTTAGATATTTTATTACCGTTTTACGTATTATTGAGCAATAAATTTCAGATGTGTATGTACACTTTTCTTATTTGCCTCACTAAGACTGATCCTAGATGGCACCTGCTGACTATTTTGCATGTCGCTATTCTAAAGATACCGAGATGTACCAAATGATCGAAGGATCCCCGTGTCGGTTGTCACATGCCTGCCTTGCACTGACGAAAGCCAACAGCTCGAAACTGCAGTCTGCAGGTGGTGTGGGATAACTGGCACGAGAGCTCTTTAAGTAGGATCAGTCTTTCGGCTGGTGTTTGTTGCAATCGAAGCATTAGCGTTTTATTGATAGTATGCAATTATTACACTTAACGCACCAGGCTTGTAACTTGTTATTCAGCGCTCGGCGGGGCACATAGCCCGGAGAATAGCTATTGGTTGCAGTCTGGTTACGTGCCTTATAGTAAGATAAAGATTTTATAGGGGAGTTTGCGACTAAAAAATCATATTTTAATATAATTGAATTGAATTTGTATATAAATAAAAAATTAAAAATCGCTTTTTTTTACTTTTTCCCAAGTTTAAAATTTTTTTCTTGTTCACCATCGTAAAGTGCATAATAAAAACCACATTTAAAAAAAAAGTACCTCATACGATGCGATGCACAAAAGTAATTGGCCAATCAATTTTAAAATTTGAAGTCAATTTTTGAGATTTGTATTAAATCTTTTGACTTGAAATTTTAACCAGTTATTGTTCACATTATATAGTATAATTTCATTTCATCAAATTCCATTTCAAACGTCGGAAGTTATAACCAAAAAAACCAAAATTTAGCAGTTAAACATTTCATATTGTAACCGCTGAGAGCATGTATCATAACGAACAGCCTCAATTTTTTTAGATTTTTTTGGACCCGCACATACCGAGATATACTCATCTCTATTTAGAAAGAACGACCAAAATGGGCGATTTTTCACAAAATGGCCGGTAACTTGCATAGCGGCGGTTACTAGAGGTAGAAAATGTCCATTTCGAATAGTATTCGATGTAACTAACATGTTAAAAAAAGTTGACTCTAGAAACAGTTCATTATGTTTTGCTTGTCCGACTCCACTACTACCTCCCCAAATTTCAATTCAATTTGCTACTTAGAACTCCCAAAAGTCAATGACAAAAATATGAATTGATTTAGCGTTTGTAATGGTGCAGCAAGTCATAGAGTAATCCTAAGTATAGGATTTTTATATAATTATTCTCTAACGGCGAAAAATATTTTTTTAATTTGCTAATATTCAACTATTTTTAGGATTAAAAAAATTTAAAAAAATATAAATAATAAATTTCAATTGGGTCTCGATTCACAGGGTTCATAGTTTGTTCATGCAGAATAATTATAGAAGGCGAGACAGCTGGAAATTGAAAGAAAAAGCGTATAAGTAATTACCATCCTCGACAAAGCTTATAGCTTTGTCTATTCGATTCTTGAGAAATCTAAATAAAAATAAATGCTGTGCATAGAAAAGTAATAAAACAGTCAAGTATTTGCTTATTCTCTCAATTTAACATCTAAATCTTTTTACGATACCATGAAAATAAATTAAGTAATTTCGATGCAAGCAACTCGAGCAGTCGTTTTCTTTTTACGCATTTTTGTCGCCTAGGCCGGAGTGGAGTTAATTAAAAGGACACTTAAGTGTAATTTCACTTCTTGAGTTAACGTTCATTAGGTTACACGTTAATAATCTCGGAAAGAATTACGAGAGAGTTTCTTGCTGCCCGAGCCTTATCTAGTTGAAACTCAAATGCGTAATTTTCCAAGTATTAAAGTTTATAAAGTTTTACGTTGTTATTTCATAATCATCTTCCTAATTTAAATCAAATGACTATTTTAAAATAAAACATAACATGTTCACGTTCGCCCCGCCGACAGCTAATAAAATAATAAATATATTTTTCTCTTTTATTTACGTCTTGGCAAACGTTTTGTGATACATGAATTATTCCAGTCAGTCCCCTTTTGGTGTATGGTACGCCTAACAACATTATGCTAACTGTCGTGGTTGTCCATTAAGCTATATAGATTAGGAGGCAGCTACCAAAATTTGCTGATGATTTCCAATACATGCACATTATATGAAACCTCAAGTTTAAAGGCCAGGGAATACGATAATGCGAAAGCCATGCCACGACGCTGAGGCGTAAGTTATAACACTCTGAACATGTCGCATATATATTAGATAAGGAAAAGTTTATATTCTGAAGGCCCGTGGAATGGTTATAAACATTTCAAATATCCCTATTGATTCTGGAGATATACGATAAAAGCCGTTCTTCAGTTTTTCTTTTTTTTACCTGGCGCTGTTACTATAAAGAATATCAAAAATGTAATTATAATATTTTATTATGATTTAAGTTTGTTATAGCTTGCCGTATTTCAAATTTTTATTACGATGTTTCGTTTTTATGTTTCTTTAAGATCTACTTTTAAATTTCACTCTTTCAAAATTACTTTCTGAATTTCTATTGTAAACTTTTATTATTCTAAACATATTTTATCATTCATTTTAATAATTATTTTTTTTTCTCATCAACAAATTTCAGTTTCATCTATAGGAAACTAGCTTTAAACGAAAAAAAGACAATTCTACTCATTATTTTCTGCAGAT
Organism: Leptura quadrifasciata; assembly: GCA_963675555.1. Taxonomy (NCBI): domain Eukaryota; kingdom Metazoa; phylum Arthropoda; class Insecta; order Coleoptera; family Cerambycidae; genus Leptura; species Leptura quadrifasciata. The sequence goes on from OY776673.1 coordinate 211,562,353, forward strand.
GGTACCCTCGTAATATCATATGTTTCATTGTCTCTTTTTCCCACACAAAACAAAATTGTTCTTTTATACCACAGTCACAAAAGTGTAAGTTATCTGAACCTACGACCATTTGCTCCGACTTAAACTCCTCGCCGGTCGCATTTCCTGCTTTGCTTATTGACCATTTCAACATAAACAAAATAAATAGGTAACAAGTATATCTTACATTCCGCCACTATTGTAAAATTTTTGGGAAATAAATAAACAATATTGTTATAATACTATTATCAGGTGCGTTTTTTATTTGGATGGGTGACCGCTTCAAGGGAACACGTATTCTTTCCCCGCATCTTCCAGCTACTTATATACCAGTGTATGCGCAGAAACTATGCAATCTTGGGCGAGAATTGCGTAATGGATATATCATCCTTCGGAGGGGATACAAAGCTGCGGCCCATTGTCTATTTAATGTTAAGCAAGTAAATGTTCCCTACTCTTTGAAAAACAAGAGGTTAGGCAAAATTCCTGGCTGGGGGTAACTCGTCTATTGGCGTCGGTGATAGGCCTCAGTAGCAGAAATAGACCGACGTTAAACAAATGTAAAAAATAACTTTCTTTGTGTTTTCAAAATTGTCCGGAGCTGAATTTTTATGTGTTAATGCTATACATGAAAATTTGTTATGAAAATATGATTACGTTTTGTACATCCTCAAATACTCGACTAAATTATTTAGTTTGTATTATGAAAACTAACCCATTTTATGACCCTGAATCTCTATAAAATATTTTATGGGATGCATAGATACAAATTTTATATCTACATTATGATTGTATGCATACGATATATTATGGTTAACACTTATATTAGAATAAATGAGTACGGGAATATAAGATAACAATATTCCAGTACTACTATAGCATTTAAAACAGTTACTAGCTACTCAAAAACAAACTTGAATATGAAATCCCTTCAGTTAAGTAGGTACAAGAAATAAAAACAAATGGAAAATTTTCTATTGTAAAAAGGAAAAGAAAGTAAACAAAACTTAGCGGTATAATAAATAAAAATGGGAAAAATGAAACTAGTTTAATCAGCCTAAATATTAACTTTATTCTGTAATGGCTAGAGGCCAAAATTAGCCGAGTTGTAATGAACACTGTCTCAGTAGTCTGTCATAATTAATACAGATTTCACGAGAATAATCTCTAATTACATTAAGTGATAATATATGAAACTTGTTGAACAATGTTGATTATTCGAGTTTCAAGAATTTTTGTCACACAGACAGAGTCATTTTAATCAAATTAAGGTTTACAAAGCTTCATTTTATATACCGGGTGTCAACGGGTCATGGTAGACACCCCTTTCTCCTTTAATTTTAAGAATATCAGAATGAAACTTGGTAGATGTATTATATATCCAAGACACAAGACACTTTGTGGTATAACTGTCATTTTTTCCCACTTCCTGTTTCACCAGAAATGACCCCAACTTTTGATTTTTAATTGGAACACCCTGTATATTATTATATTTTTGGAATCCTTGAAAAATTCTAAGTACGGTGATGCCCCATAAGTGGCATTAAAATTTTTCCACGCGCAAGTGGGACCAGCCGGCTCTGGAAAACCAGAATGAACCTCCATAAGAAATAACATGGGATTTTGAGTCAGAAGTCTCATTACTTATTTACTGTCATGTAATAACACGGCACATTTTTATCCAAAACACTATTATGAAATGAATATTTGAAAATTGGTAGCTATTTTTTAAAAATATTTAGAACTCGGCATACTAATACCTTTGTTAACATGGAGTGCTTTGGAATGGATTTAACAATAATTGTATCGAATGTCAAATTAAACTTTTAACATGGCTGCACAACAATTAAGTATTGCTGATAAAATTTAAATAATAATATATATATACAATACGTCTGTTGGTCTGCCCTATGTATGATTTGTCTATGTATGTATGACTATGTATTAGTGTAAGAAAGGAAGAACATATGAATGCAGTATGAAAAGAGGAGAAAACATCGTCCCTAGCACAGCATGTAAAATCCACAGGACACAAAATAGACTTCGACAACACCAGAACAGTAGCTAATATCGAGCATTATAGGTCAAGGATTACCAGAGAGGCCATAGAGATCGAAAAAAGACCACAAAATCTTCATAAACGAGATGATACGCAGAGATTGCCCAGTTCCTGGAAGCCCGCTCTATGCCCGACCACCGGCGAGAAGTCACGTGGAGCGTGACGTTTCAGCGAGGCCACTTGTCGGGTTGGCTTAGGCGCCCGCCACGCCTACCACAGGTGGTGGGGGACCGATAACACGTAGCCAAACGCGCAGGCGTGCCCTGGACTGGGAGCCGCACAACGCGGGGAACGTCACTTCAGTTCGAGCAACGAGGAGCAGCAGTAGGCAGCTTTCAGCGAGTACCTGAAGATGGCAGATGAGATTCTGCCGAAACGTCGTTTAGACAACCGTGATTCCTGGAGGAGTCGACCATCGACGCGGGAGAGCACCCGGAAGTACAACAACACTTCATTTAACACCGGCGAAAACCTAAAAAACAACATAATATATATATATAATCTAAATGATTTTCTTTTAAAATTTTTGATAAATACTTGTAGGCTGAAATGATCCACAGATTACGATTATTCAATAAGGACACACTTGGACTCAAATATCTCGAAAACTGTTAGATTTGTAAATTTTCTATACAAGAAAGTCTACTTAAAAACGCATTTATTTTCATATAAAGTTTCTCTCATCCAAAGATTTATTTACGCGATATCTACATATTGATATATTCAAAAACAATTCATGCGCAACAAACTGGCTTTTTTATAACTAAAATATCTATATTTATTTAAAAGATATGGGATTTTTTATTGGGACAGTCTGTATACGTAATGAGGCACACATCTATTTACAAATTATATTAATTATAAAAACGTTTTGGAACAATATAAATGCCGATCCGTATTCGGTTTAAATTTTCAATAAGTGTAGAAATAAGTGAAAAAGTTTATCTGAGATTTTATGGCTTGAGAGCGAAGACTAATAACCGTAAAATTGAGAAAGAGATTCAGAACAGCGACGCTGACTTTTGAAAATACTCAAGAGAATAATTAATTTTTCCTTACGTATTACTGCACTTTGTACTTAAGGTGTATTTTTCCTAGGACTATAACTTCATTCACTATAAGTCAGTTATACAGGCATAAATAAGTTATACTCGAGCGTATTTATTTATTTATTTAGATACAACCACCCAACACGTAAACAGTTTTTGGGTGGAAAAAATTAGTACAATAATACATAAATAATACAAATATATGTACCAAATTTATAGCACAACATTATATTATATAAATACAAAATAAATATAATGTAAATTTATAAGAGTTGACAAAAATATACAATTATTATACTAATACTAAGCTGATTGATTACACACTTATACCCGCGTATTACGCAAATAATAAAATTTTAATATTAGTAAGGCTACAATTATTATATATATCAAGAATTTAATTTTATACTGTATAGCTGAAATAACTCTTAAGATTGACAAGATAAATTGTTTCACAATTTCTTCTTTCTATACGAGGTACATGAAAATATAGTTGCTCAGAAATAGATAGGCAATCAACTACAGTGGATATCGGGGCCACTTACCCATATCATTAATATATCATTAGAACTAGGTCAAATCAAATCATTCTTTATTTTCAATAGGATTCGTAATACAAGTATATAGAATGACGTCAACAGTTTCTTTGCAACTACAAAAAATTGCAATAAAATTGCAAAAAATACTATAAACTGCAGACTACAACTACAGAAGGCTGCAAAAATAGCAGCTAAACAAACAATATAAATGTAAATACGAAGTATAAAAAACTTCTTCCTCAATGGAAAACGTCCTGTATCAAGCCTGTACCTTAGGAAAAATCCTGAAGAACTTAAGGACCTACGTCCTATTAGCATGCTTTTTGTTCCAAAAAAAAATTGCAGAATCAACAACCGCCATCCAAAAATTCAATAACCCCTTCTAATTAGTCCGGATTTAGAAAAGGCTTCGTTATTTCTACGCCACTAAGTAATATAACTGGCGATATTTCGTGAGCCATGGCAACACAAAAGTCACCTTTTTGACATTACTGGCTAATGACTAAAGCTTCTGACTCCTTAGATATTAATTACCTAATCACAATTTTTTTTCTGGTTTCAAAATTGTCTCAATGACGGACAACAGTATACTAATGTTGATATAGGAAGCTCGATACATTCATCGCAAAATAAATCAGTTTTATCTGCTGTTACGCAAGGAAGGAAGGACCACTTCTTTTTAATATATTTATTGCAGATATCTCGAGACTTCCGCTATTTTCAATACTATATATGTACACTGACGATATTCAGCTAACATATAGTTTCACTTAATGCTAACAAAAGTCAAAATATCGTTTTTGGAACTTCCCAGTTTTACAGAACTGAGCTGTTCAAATCAATAATGAGATCATTACAAAAACTAATAGCGTAAAAAAGCTTGGTATTAACTTTGATCCTTTATTAAGCTTTTCTGGTCACGTTAGTATTATTTGTAATATCTATTGTTCAAAACAGTTATATACCTAATTTTGTCTACATAAAGGAAAAATACAATTTCATAATGTCTATATTATTGCAACTCTTAAATTCCTAATTACGAATCCTAAGGTATTTAATACTGACGATACAGTTAAATTTATATGTTTGTTAAAACTAAAAAGTAGTTAAAAGTAATACCAAGATCGTTATCTGTATCAGGCCTTTGTAACTTTTGGCTATTTAGTGGAGTACGGTAATCGAATTTTTCGTAGAGATTCCAAACATTGGGTAGTTGTTAGTTGTCTTAAATATAACATATTCCTAGAATATCTACCTTCTGCAAGTGTGGGAACGTTGTTTTAAAGTCGAAAAAGTGGTGAATGAACTCTCTTTTGGGGTAATTTTTTTGGACCCCTTAAGCTGTAAATTAAGCAACGAAAATATGGTCCTTTTATTGTCAATATTCAAGAAATCTCCACTTAAATTTTCGCGATGTTACATTCACCCCCCTCCCCTCCTGTTATTCATTTATATGTACATTTTTTTTATCAAAAATTCATTTTAGGATAACTTGGGTAAATCTTCCTCGAATCAGATGAATTTTTTTTTGGATGAAGGTGGCTCATAACACTTACCAATAGTCTGCCATATTTTTGGCCATTTATCATACGACAATTTTCTCTCCGTCAAAATGTAATTTTTTTTATGTACTTTTGACTTTGTGATATGACTCAAAAAATCATTCGATCTATTCTCGGCCATTTACGGTATGCATGTATTTGCGCGCAGTGATTTTCCGTTGCACAAGGTACATATAATCATGTAGATGTTTGTATATGTAAATAAAACTCGTATGCTCTAGATAATGACCGAGAAAATGCACAAAAGGATATCTGATTTAACGGAGGAATGGTAGAAATGGTAAAAGATACAAACCACATTTTATTTACATTAAAAGCATATCTACATTTAAAAATATTTTAAGCTGATTTCTATTTTTACGGACTTTGATGCTTCTTGTATTGGTTACTTTCCTGTACTCCTTATGCTGGATGTACTCGAAATACTACTGTGAGAGCTACCCGCATTGAAAATTTCGTCGGTTTCACCGTCGCTAAAGTAATATAAATCGCTCTCAGTTTCACCCATCATATCGTTCACTTAGTCATCCTCGTTTTTGTAGTCGGAATTATAATCATCATCATCATCATCGATAAATCTTGTGTTCTCATCTGGAATGTCATCAGTAAGTTCATCAACTGGTGACCCACTGAACTCTTCAGTTCAGAATTTTGGCAAGTTGTATTCCGGTCAAAATGGCATAGACTGCAACATTTCAAATCCAATTTTTTGTATGAATAAGATTTCATTTTGCGCCCAGCTTTACAATCACAGGCGATGATTTTTAACAAATCTTCTGAAACGAGTGGTTTGTGTCTAGTTTTTAGCAACAGTTGATTTTTCATTTTAGACCAGCCGAAATCAATTGTATCCTTAGTTCTTTCACAATACCATCGACGAATTTGATAAAATGTTCTTAAGCTGTGATAATCAGCCGCACCCTCGATTTGTGGTAGAGAGGACAGCTTGACATCAATTGCAACATTTTTTTGCTCAATTTTCCGAAACATCCATACCTTAGTACCTAAACCTAATGTTTTCTTATTTTTGATGGAACAACCATAAAGAGCGGCTATTATTCTCTACAAACAAGATTTTATACTCTCAACATATGCGTTCTCACTATAGAAATTATGAAGGACGTCCTGGATCAGCTCTGGACACTTGACAAATATGTTTATTAATTTGGATTTCCCCATCCGTGAGAACGCAGAAGTTGTGTCGCACCCAGAAAATGCATGGAGAAATCCAATTATTCACGCAAAATCAGCATATTTGAAAGACTTTTGAGTGAATAATTTTTTACATGTTTTGCCATGTGCTGGTTTTAAAAAAAAAATTTTTGTTCTAGGGTGTGTTTCAAATCCGCACACCTTTTAATTAAAATGACCAGAAGATCGATATCTTCTCCAATGATTATGATGTCTCTGTCTTGTCTGCTCTCTTTTATTTTAGTTAAAGCGACGTCAATTATATCAGGATCAGAATGAATGATATTTTGGATAATATTTTTATAACAACGCATATCTTTTTTTTTAAAGGCACTTTGGATATTTTACAGGACACACGAGATATATTTACCTATATAAATAGTTATATGCACCTTGTGCAACGGAAAATCATTGCATACCGTAAATGGCCGAAAATAGATAGAGTTTTTATATTAAACATTTTTTGAGTCATATCACCCGACACTCTGACACTTGCAGAAGGTAGATATTCTAGGAATATCTTTTTTTAATAATAATAATAATAATAATAATAGTAATGCATCTTTATTAGTTAAAAAAGCTACAATTAAATCTTAACAATATATAGAACAGAAGTCTATTAACTATTCACTAACTTATCTTAAATCTATACATAAAGTAATAATTGTAAAATAACTACCAATCTCTTTGTATTCTAATATAATTTATCGTAATATCACGTAACCTAATCACAAATAAATCAATATTCTTTTCTAACATGACTAACACATAATTTGATGAAAGTATTGTATTTTTCACAATATTATGTTTCCTTTGGTAACTTGTTGAATAACTGAATACCCTTACAGAACAAAGATTTCGATTCCATTAAATTGTCATGCCTCTCTACCACTATGTCATTTACATTTCGAGTATTATATCCATGAGTCTCTCTTACAAAACTCAATTTATCTCATAAATACCTTGGAGTCATACCATGTTTTATTTTAAATATAAATTGTAGTGATTTTAAAACTATACGTTGTCTAACGATTAAAAAATTTAAAACATTTAACATTGTGTCTATGGGCGTATATTTGTTACATTTTAATATTATCCTCATAGCTCTGATTTGCATTTTTTGTAACTTTTGTATATCATTGTTATTTAAATATAGCTGTAAAGTTGCACAATATTCAAAATGAGGAGCTATTATATATTGATACTCTAATATTCTTGAGAACATTGATAAATAATTTGAAATTCTACGTAAAAAATAAACCTTTTTTGCAGCTTTTTTATTATATAGTCAGTAATACATTTGAAGTTCAAGCATTCATCTATTATAAACCCAAGGTATTTAATTTCCGAGACTTTTTCTAAATTTTTATTATCTAATACAATACTTTGTCCAACTTGTTGATGATTTAGAATATTTCTTGCCCAGAACCATGTATTTGCATTTATCCGGGTTTACATTTAAACTATTATCACACAACCAAACAAATACATCTTTTAAATCTTTCAACTATCACCTACCCAAAGTTTGGAATCTCTACGAAAAATTGTATTATTCTCCACTATTTTCAGTTTACCATACTCCACTAATTTATAACTTACGAGACTGCGAGCTCTACAAAATATAAGTGCTCTACATTTATATATATTGAGAGGCAAGTGATTTAGAACACAGTCAATACTTATCGTTTTGAATTTATTCTGGAGCTTATTACAATCTCCCTAAGTTGCAATTGCATAATAGATTTCTATCTCATTCGCATATAATAGGTTTAGGACTTCCAGATTTATGACATTGTCACAGCGATCATAGTACAAATCCTTGGCGAACCCCTGAACTAGCTGAAATGTCAGGCGGCTTGAAACCTGATGCCTATTTTCCAAATATGAGGTAATTGCATCTAATAATGTCAACGACAATCCGAATTCACTTAGCTTCTATACAAAAATACCGTGAACCCGGCGATTAAACGTCTTCAAGAAATTAGTGCAGATGATGTCGCCCTATATGTTAACACCCAGTTTTTCAGAAATGTATTGTGTAACACAGGTAAGGTTAGTTTAAATGGATCTGCCAGATTCTAATCTACGTTGATTTGTTACCATTTGGTTTTTATATATGCCTGGATAATTTTGTATTCAGAATAAACTCGAAAATGTTTGCAAAATGATTGTTATTGATATATAATTCTCAGTATTGTATTTGTTGTTTTTTTATAAACAGGACACAAACGAGAGTACTTCCCTGTATCAGGGAACACTTGTAACATTAGGCACAAATTAAAAATTATTGTCATTGGCCGGACAACATTTATTAACTCATCGTTGATAATTTACCGGAATACATCTGTTAGTCTATTTCATAAGTCTCCTAATGTTGTTGGTATCTGGAGTACACTTTATTATCGAGATACACCTATCAATAAAAATTGAGGGGAGTCAGATCGGGTGACCTAGGTGGCCACCTTATTGGATCATTGATTCATCTTTCCCTATAATTTTGCTTTTTAAACTCTAAAATAGGTTGTTAATTTCATCTTAAATTTATTTTTGAAAAAATCCAAGGTACCTTTCACCTTATTTAAGACAATGCCATCACAGACAGATCATTTTTAAATCCGCCTGTGCCAATGAACATTACGCGTAATTCAACAATATAAAATGATAGTAGGAGTAAGTGGAAGTGGTATTCGACAATGCATATTGCACTTTTAATAGTCCGCCATGTTCTTCGCATCGGCGTTTTCAAAGCGTACATTAGTACTGTTATTGAACACAAAGGAAGTTATTGTATTATGCAATGCTAACCTATTTACAGCGCTGAACGTATACTCAGTAAAACTGATATAGACTTCACTGGGAACGTGTTGTTATTACTAAGTGAAAAACTAATATTAATGGAAAAGCAAAATGTGTTCTGAATAAATTCTTAGTATATTATAAAGGGAGGGAACATATAGAGCAGCTGCAGATGTTTTATTTTTGACACTTTATGCCATTCTTTTATTAATTTAAATATTTCCTTATTGATTCCATTTGGAAATGTAAAACATTATTTGAACTCAAAAGCCAAGATTGAATAGATTATGAAGGATAATTAATATATCTAAGATTATTACTGTTAAATTTGCAAAATGCTAATGTTGTAAGAATAAGCTAATGGCATGCAATCCTGTTCAAATTTTTAAACAATGTCCACCAGAAAGTCTGCACCACATGAAAAACTATTTTATTCAATTTGTTTTTAAACGAGTTTCAGTATGATGGTTTTGTGGTTACAAAATTGCCAAAAATATTTGTCATGTCACAACTATGACACTATATTTTGGTTGTTTGTTATCTTCGAGTTTATGTCAATTTATTTCGTAATTTTCACAACTCGTCACATGCCACCTCACATTTTTCCAATTTAAGGTGATACGTTATAAATGAATGTATAAAAACATAAGTGAATAAATAAAAACAGGAGCACAACATGCCGCCACCCTTGAAAGGATGCAGGTCTTTCAACTAAATACATACATTATTAAAAAATAAAACTAAATAGTTGATTTATGAAATTAATTAAACTAATACTAGTAACAAATTGTCCTTTGTTAAAGTTAGTCAATCGGTAACACACAAACTTTGACGGTTGTACGTTTAACAACACCATGAGGGGTCTTGACACTAACAACCCGAACTATGTTGTCTTTGCCTGGATGCAGAGCTATGATACGCCCCAAATGCAATGACTGAAGCAGTTTGTTTTCTTCTTTCAATAAGACAAGGGAGCCAAGCAATTCTGGGATTTGCTTCTCAAATTTCCATTCGGAATGCTGCTGAAGACAAGTCCCTGGACCAACGTTGTCATATATCTTGGATAATGCCTATATCGAGATAGACGACTAATCTTGATATCAATAAGATTTTCTTGGGGTACTGCACTGAGCGCTGTTCCAATTAAGAAATGCCCAGGGGTAAACGGTTCTAGATCATTTGGATCCGACTTTAGGGGATGCAGCGGCCGGGAATTCATTACTGCCTCAATTTGGGTTAACAATGTATAGAATTCTTCAAATATAAGATTTGAATTTGCTGACACAATTTTTATATAATATTTTGCTGACTTTACACCTGCCTTCTAAAATACTCCAAAATGAGGGGAACGTGCGGGAATGAAGTTCCAGGAAACTTTATTTTCATTTAAATAATTATGGAATTTATCCGTTTTCGTTGAAATTTATTATCAGCATCTACAAACTTTATTGTGTTGTCGAAGTAAATTCGCTGACATATGCCGTGTCTTGATAGAAAACGCTTTAAGGTATTCAAAAACACATCTGTGGTAAAGTCGCCAACAAGTTCCAGATGTGCGGCTTTCATTGAGAAACAAATAAAAATGCATATGTAACATTTAATGAATTTTCTGTTTCGAAATTTGCTTTTATCATAAATGGTGTAGCATAATCTACTCCACATATGGAAAATGATCGCGTGGGGGTGACTCTAGGGGTAGGTAGGTCTCCCATTTCATTATATATACAAGAAGGATTTGCCCTGAAGCAGATAATACACTTTCTTAAAACGGATCGAACTGTTTGCTTACCATTCAATGGCCAATATTTGGCTCTGACACACTGGACAGTGTAGCGTGTGCACAGGCATGAAAATTTCTTTCATGTTCATGACGAATAATTAAAGTAGTTAGTGGATGCTTTGTTGACAATACTATTGGAAACATATGATCGAATTTTAAATTAGAGTTTTTCAATCTTCTGAAAAGTTTTATTAAACCTTGATCATTTCAAAATGGATCTAGTGAGTTTAATCTATTGTCTTTATGAACAGACTGTTTATTTGAAAGCGCATGTAATTCAATTAAAAATTCATGAATTTGTGCTAACTGGGACAATCTTATAGCGCTCTTGTTTAACTCATCTAGAGTTAGCTTAACAAGATATAGTTAAATTTGCTTTAAAACGTAGGCAATATGCTGTCATCCGCTGCAACTTTAAAATAGAAATCTTGTAGAAATGTTTGAGTCAATAGTAGTAATACAAGCATGAGTTAGTCTTGATAAGGGAATATCTATACAATTTACTGGTTCATATTCATAATAAGGAATGGCTTGTTGGTGTAGCCATGACGGACCATACCACCATAATGAGGATTTCGATAATTCTGCAGGATTTAAGCCACGTGAATTTATAATATCAGCTGGATTGTCTTCTGAAGCAATATGATGCCATTGGGAAATTTCTGAAAGTTGTATCTCGGCTACACGATGAGAAACGAATGTTTTAAGTTTTCTTGGTCCCGTTGTAAGCCAGGATAATATAATTGTAGAATTGTCTAGTAATGAACTTCGTTAATAGAAATATTTAAAGTGAGAATCACTTTATTAAGTAATTGTGGCATAAGAAGGGCAGCACTCGACTCTAAACGCGGAACCGTTATAGATTTTAAGGGACCCACACGAGATTTAGTTGTTACTAAACGAGTTAAAATTTGACTTGAGGATCAACTGAGCACATATAGACAAATGAACCAAAGGCAAACAAGGAGACATCGCTGAAAGTATGAATTTGAATATCGATTGGTTTAGAAACCATGATTTGACGGGGAATAGTAATACAATCAAGAAACGATAACTGACTGTTGTAATTAACTCAAATAGGGACCTTACACGATCAGTAATATTGTCAATACTTAAAAATACTGACAGTTTTATTGAACGTATAAGGTCAATATTGATGGTGACTGATGATGTAATGATGGATATAGTAATACTGATCATGTAAGGTGTAGTAAAGGATATTGGTGGAGTACTGAAAATATTATTGAAGTGCAGTGTTGACAATATTATTGATCGTGTAAGGTACCTATAAAATGGAAGTAATTCATCCCAGCTCAACTTTTATAACCACAACTGTTTTAATGTAACCCTTGATTTAATAGTAACAGGACCAATGAGTCCCAATGGATCGAAATTTTTGATATTATGGAGAGATTTTGTCTCTTTGTAATGTTTTTTCTTATTACGGGGTTCTGGATTAGTAGTGTACTAAAAAATGTCTTGCATTGCTTTCCACAATACGCCTAACGTTTTGCAACTTTTATAATCAGAAATGATGTAGTTTTCCAAATTAGACGTATTTTGATTTGAAAAAATATGAACATTGTTTTAAGTCCATTTACGCAGGTCGAAGCATGCGCTTGTTTTGTTTATAAAAAACAAACTTAAATTTTTGAACACCAGGGCATCGCTTGATAATACACTAAAAAAAAGATAACTTCTTGCCACCAAAACATGATACGACTTTATATGAAAAAAACTGTTACACCATTCAAGAGTTTATAGTGTTAATTTGTATTTCTTATTTATATTGTGTGGAATTATACTTCAATATTTGTATTTTATTCTGTATTTTGTTTTATTTCTGTTAAGTAGTATTGACTTGTATTTTTATAATGTAAAAGTGATTTTTGTATTCATATTTTTTTTAGACATAATTTCTGGTTAGTAATATATGAATAGCAAACTGATGTTGCCGTATATAAAAATGTGCATTAATGCCACATTTGCTAAAGTGAAGTTAATACCTATATAAGTTTATTTAAAAGCATTTATGTTATCATACATCATTTTCATAATGAATATTAACATTGTACCAGTTCATTTCAACCGCACACAAAAAGTCGTAATAATATCTTCCTTGTGTAATTATAATGCATTTGTACATTATTAAGTTATTGTATAGTAATACAATATTTCTTTTTGTTACATAATTAGTGGTAAGTGATTTAAAAGGTGTAAGAATTGTAACACCCCTTGGCTTAAAACCAGGAAGTGTTTCAATTGTGCGAACGGCAGCTCTGGGTTATGTGAAAGCGAGGTCATGGTTCGATATTTACTCAATTTGATAACTTGCTGTTTATATAAAACAATATAAAATAGTGAATATAAATATACATAAAAAAAAGATGTTCAGGGCGCCACCTTAACTTATTATATGAACCATGAGTATTGTGAAAGCTAAGGAAAACAATACTGAGTACCTAAGTTATGTAATAAGCTCACCAATAATATATATCCAGCTAAATGAGTAAAAGAAAGGAAACACACATGTTAATAATAAGTTGACTTTAATATTTGATTATGGGACAGTTGAATAAATTTGATAAGCAATAGTAAAAGAATTGAGTTAAGTTAAAATTTGAATGATTGATAATAAAAAAATATATTAAGTTATGACCAAAGATTAACAAGTACCTATTATTTAAAAAAATTATAGGTAAAAATATTAACGTGAAAATTTGTATAAATATTTGAAAACGTTAAATTTAATTAAAATGGTACCATTTCTTACAAGACTAAAAAAATATCTGACAAGTGAAATTTTAAATAAAAAAAAATGTTATAAGCAATACCAACAAACAGAAGGCCCTGGTGTAGCTTCGTTTCAAAATCAGGTATTACTGCAAGGACCCCTCTACAACACACTGCCTCCACTCTCAAATTCGTCTCCACTGTCTACATGGTCAAAAAAAAATCGACTCGACTCAGATTCCTTCAATTATTGACCTCTCTTCTTAAAACATGACCATGCATATGGCCGTTACATCAGAAAGGTGATATACCAATTATCTCACACCAAAAAAATTGCCTCATGAGGGATACTGGCAACCCTAAGATATAAAAAAATACGCCTTACAAAAATGAATTTAAAACATCAATTCGCAAGACTTACCCCAAGTGACCTGTGGGGGCTCAGTTTCGACAATAAGCCTAAGCTTATGGCGTGAATCAAACAATTACGGCTTAACAAAATTTAATAAATAGGCTACAGCACCAAGCCTAAGCACAACCTGCTCCTTCAATGGATCACGCCTGAAAAGGGACGCTAGGATGGCTTGGCTTCCTAACGCGGTCTTCTGAATTAAAAAAAAAACCTAAACGATCCGACACGCAGGCCTTAATTACAAATCCAAGTCACAAACTTGTGCACTTGGCAAAATCGAAAGATAAGAAGAAGAAGAGGAGACAATAAATTGAAATTTATAACAACAACACAACCTTAAAATAGAGAGTGTGCTACTATGTGTTTCTGAACGAATAAATAAAACAAGTACGTACATAAAAAAAGACGTCGTGTGTTTACATTATTTCGGTGTTAACCCAAAATAAGGTGTCAAGTGCTTTTCAACCTGAACAAGTTATAAGTGCAGTGTTAATTGTCTGAAACGGTGCCGCATTATTTTCATTATTATTTATTTAGATATTTACTGCATGTGAAGCATGCTTTTGCAGGACAGAAGGAATAAAAAAATTTATGTTTGTCTAATAAATTCCTTTTCATGAGATTTTTCACGGCAACCAGTAATACATTTATCCACATACTGGGTGGCCTAACTTACTATGCCCTAATTTAATTTTTAAATTTATTATAAATCAAAAATGTAGCATATGCAATGCTACAGAATAGCCATGACTAAACTTCGCTATATGAATCTGCTTGTATATATATATATACATTTACATTTTTCTAGTAAAGCCGCTCATTATTGCTATTAATATTATTATTAATATGCTGGGATTAATATGTCGTTAACGAATGGGTATATGACTTAAACTTTAAGCTTTTGTAAGATAATATTTTCATTGTTATCTACTGTATTCTTTTGGTTGGGACACAATACATTTTTTAAAGAAATTATACAGCATAATTACACATTTCCAACAATTGATCAATACGTTTTATTAATTTTAAGATGCTCACCAAACTAATTAACATCAGCGTCCATAATAACAAAGGAATTGTTATCTACCATACATTAATGTGCGGAATAGATACGATATAAATTTAATATGCTACTACCTCTCACATAACACAAATTCTAATACTGTTAGCTGCAGTCGTGTTGTGGAAACGGATTTGTGTTGGTGCAATTATCTACAAGCATCGGCCAGTGTAAATCTCATTATCTACAGCTGGTTAGGTAGATATGAATTAGGGTGCAGCACAAAGACCTATAACATATAACACGTACAGAAAGGCTGTATCTACGCTACCCTTATTTCAAATATTTATCAGTCAACAGCAGGCCACTATTTTACTAGCAGATCTCAGCATATAAGAAATTGGTGCGAGATCTCTGAATTTATTTTAGAGGCTAATAAATAAACGTGTATAATTTTAACGTTATTTCATCTAACTTTACTACTGTCCCTAGCATAGTAGTATCATGGCAAATAAATTTTACAAGGGCTGTTACCCACTATACAAAGTCTGTTGCTCTCTATAAAAGGTGTGAAGAATGTGGAAATATATGGGCATTAAAAGAGGAGAAGTGCGTAAGTCAGAGTTAAAACCTTCCAAGCACTTTAGACAATATAAAGCCCCCGTGTTCAATTACTGGTTAAATAATATATGGTGGTATACTATACCTAGTTTTCATGTAAACTTACAGCAGTACATGCCGATAAGTAGAAAGTATTTGACTGTTGATGGTTTATATAGGATAAAATGAAAAACATTTTGTCCAAATAGCTTTACTTGTTTTGTTAATATAATTGGGCGATAGGGGGCAACCACTCTTAAATAATGGTTCAATTATGCCAATTTTGAAAACCTCAGGTACTTTCCCAGTTTCTATGACTTTATTTATTAAATAGCAAATTAACGTAGACATAATATCCACATTATTCTTTAGATTTTCAGGTGTTATTTCATCTAATTCTGGCGATTCCTTGGTTTTTAGTGAGTTAATGATATTTTTTACTTCATTTTGATCTATTGCATTTATAAAAATTGAATTTGGAATGTTTGTATCGTTGTCTCTACTTAAATGAATGAATAGTACAACAGTTTCATAATGTCTCTATTGCTGAACCCTTTCCAGTTTTTTATTATAAGGTCTAAGTTTTTTACCGCCGAGGCAGTAGCGAAACTAATATATTCTTTGACACTCAGACACTTATCAAATCAAGGATCTCCAAGATCCTTTACTGTTTCTGACCTCTGCAATATTTGACCGTTTATATGATAATCGTACTCGATAGTGTTACGCATTTTAGACAAGGTGAATGTATTACTTTTAGATATTTGAGAGATAAGTGATTAGACAGGCACCAACCATATACAAGTTGTTCTGAAGATTTTCGCAGTCTTGTTCAAACAAACAAAAGACAACAGACAAAAGTGGTCCCTGGGGAACGCCGGAAGTGGCCAAGACGTCAAATGATCTGAAACACGATATTCCACGTACTGACTCCTATTCTCGAGATATGTAGAGAAAAAGTTTAATTACGACACTGATAATCCAAATTTACTCAATTTCATGATCCAGGCGATCGAATGCCTTTGAAAAGTCTGTGTAAATTGTATCAGTTTGTTTGTTTGTTTGCATCAAGTTCTTTAGAAATGAATTGTGTAATATATGCGAGGTTAGTCTCAATAGATCTGCCAGGAACAAATCCATGTTGGTTATGCATAATTTGACCCTTTACGTAATTGGATAACGACGTATGCAAGGCAATTTCGAAAACTTTAGCGAAATTGAAGATGATTAATAATTGTAATGGGCCTATAATTTTCAGCTGTGCTCTTGTTGCCTTTTTCAAAAACAAGGCAAAGACGAGAATATTTCCATACATTATGAAATGTCTGCGATTTAGTGATAAATTAAATATTATTATGAATGGACCAGCAATGATGGCTGCGCAGACTTTGACGATGAATGTAGGAATATTGTCTGGTCCTTTAGTAAATTTAGGTTTGATAATTTGCTTTTTTGAAGTTGTAGATTACTGTTAGATTGCACGGGAAACTTTCAGAATGAGTATTATTTATTGTTACCGGTATATCGAATGGTGGATGGCGTGAATTTTCATTCAGTACGTATTATACAAATTTTGCAACATAATTTTTATTTGATAATACAAGATCTAATGTAACATCATTGATATTTGTAACAGTGTTATATTGTGACATGTCAAAAAATTCGACAAATTGTCGCAGAGAGTTTGCACGGGTGCTTGGGGCAATTTTCTATTCTTTTGATTAAATCATTTCAAACAGAGAACATACAATTTTGGGTAAATAACCAGACCAAAGTCTCGCGAAAATAAATATAACTTTGTAAGCGAGTTTATAAAGTGTAATCTAAAATGGACATGTAAAAATATGTTGAAAGAATGAAAACATAATTAAAGACACAAGTGGATAAAGGTGTTATGTCACATTTTATTTTGTATACTTGTTTTCAATTTAATACCTCATAAAATAGATAATTTTAGGTTATTTTCTTTTGTTTGGCGTTTTTACTTAATATTAAGGATATTAAGTAAAAACACCAAACTCTTATAGAACCAGATTTTTGTGTACATAACACCTTTATCCGCTAACTTTAAATTCAAACTATGATATTTTAATCGTGGATATAGAAGTCATGTAGTTTTAAACTAAAATTTATTTTAATATAGAAACAGCAAACACTCGCAAAATGAAAAAGTTTACTAAAACAAATTTTAAACAGATTAAAAACCTAACCAGGAAGCACTATACAAAAGCGACAATAAAAAAAAACCTCGAAGATGCTCCGCTGTAGCGAGTCACACTGTATATTTCAAAATATTTTTAAAATGTGCGCCTTTCGATACTATACCACTTCATAAAAAAATAATTTTCTAAAGTCTTCTAATAAGAAGAATATTGGACTTTGACGCTCTACTGGGACACCCTGTATATTATTTCATCAAACATTTCAAGTACTTTTGCCTTTATAAAACACAACAGTCTCCACCGCGATACTGATGGTACTTTGAATAAAACATTTATATAGATATTAAAAAGTATAGGTCCTAACTCCGTTCCTTGGGGCATCCATATTGCACTATATTTTCAGTTATAGCATTATAAATTGTCAACAGCTGCACTCTGTTAAATAACTCGAAATGTCTTCAAAACTAATATTTTCAAACGTGTTTAAGACTTCAGTGTGGCAAACTGCATCGAATACTTTGGTTAGACCAATAAAATATTTATTTATCAGCGACCATAAAAGGTGACATAAAATAGACGCTTCTTCCACATTAATTCAAGTCGATGTATAATTACAATTACGTCTTCACCACTATCATTATAGTTGCTATGATTAAAATAAATCATACTGGTAATTTGAAAAATGATATATTATCCGTTATATTTCACCAAGTTCATCCCTAAATTGTGTTAAGTATACGCAAAATTTATCAAAACGTGTTACATAACACCCTGGGATAATACAAAACTAATTAATTAAACGCTTCTAAGCATAGTTTTCGTAATTTACCGCTAAAACAAGCTGCCCCTAGTAGTAGACTGAACCCTCATCAGTGGTTAGTTATTACCCATCCGTAATCATTATATATCTAACCCATATTTGATTACGATATCAGAATGCAATTAATGCATAATAATTATACGAAATATAGCTTAAATTATGGGTGTGTTTGTGGTAACCGGATTTACAAACAGCTGAACGGAGTTGGCGTTGCATTGTGGAATGGACGCGTAGTCAGTGTGGCTAACATAAACAACAATGCGGTGTCTCGTTTAATCTTTCGGGTATATACGGATTGGATTAACATGCCAGAATTTTGTTGGTACTTGAGACTTGTAGTTTCTTCTCGCAGAATTTAATTGCTTGGAATTAGTTGAAGCTGCATTTACCTCATGTTTTAGTATATTGAGAAAAAAGAGCATATGCTTATTAGTTACTACTGACCTGCTACTGTCTTAGCTTGGTGTTATTTTCTCTGGGAGGCCTAAAGAATTTTTTTGTAGCACTTTTTAGTTACATATTGTAATATAATTTTTTATACCGTGAAAATGTAAATTGCGCCACGCTGCGGTGATATTTTATATTTAAAAAAAAAGTTATTTATTAATTAATTTTTTGTTAAGAAATTGTTTTATCAGGGTGGGTATTGGATTCTGCTCCAGCTAGCTATCAATAATTATAAACAGGGATCCTCTTCTCAAGATACCTTTGTAGGTTCAGCTCCAGATATCAATAATACTCACAAATTGAAACAAGAAATGAATATATATTAAAGATTTAAATGGGTTTTTAACAGTATACTGGGTAAAAACTGAATATTTTTTTAAATTTCAATGGTTTTGTCACAATAAAGAAACTTAATACTAATTAGACCATTTTATTTTATTAAATTGACGAATGGAATTAAAGATTTATGCACATAAATTTTTATTATAGAGCTAATATGAACGAAAAGCTGCCTTTTATAACCATCCGGTTGTTGGTATGCTCCCTCTCGTTGTCTCGTAGAAACTAGCCTCACGTGATTCACGATAGACTAACTTCAACGTATATCGATTGCTTGTGTCAAACTTGCGAAGTGAAAAGTTTTTCTTTATACTGTGTTTATTTTGCTATTTCTCGACTGAAATGTGGAAACTATATTTGTGGATTTGCTGGATTATTCGAATCACTGTTTGTTATATAGGTAGGTTACATTTTTATTATTTATTTGTAATTTATTCACAATATTATATTACACAAGCGTGCACCGAAAATTCAGCTCTCTATTATAAAACGAGCAGTAACGCACTGTTTTCTTCTTATATCAAATTAAAATGTGTTTAATTTTTAAAGTAGTAATATTATAATTTATATTAAGTTTTACTAATAACATTTTTATCTTTAGTTTCGAATAACAAATTTATTGAGAATGTCAACATTAGGCTTAGGCCTAAAATTAACAGTATATTCCAGACCGACTACTTCCGGGACTTTGCACTGGATCCTTACGTAACATTATAAGGGTATTAAGTGGGGTTACTAAGACACTAATCATTCTAAGACTTAGAGTTCGTTTGCATGTCATGAGGTTTTACCGATTCAGTAGTGAGAAGTAATCGATTGATTACAGAATAATTCTAAGATTCTAAATCATTTTCTATTAATAATAAAAGGGTGCTTGAAAATTATTTAAAGACTGAAAATTGACAGGATGTTTTCAATACAATATAAGTTAACGGAAAATTTCAGTTTTTCATTAATATTTTACAATATAATATATGTAATATACAGGATAACCTTTAAAATAGTGATAAAATAGTATCTCCTCGAAAAAACTTTACAGATTGCAACATAATGGAGTAATTTCCAAGCAATATTATCACTCTTTTTATTATTAACATTAAAATATTACAAGCAAGTGTATTTTGATAACATCATTTTAAACACTCCAAAGAAATCCAGCATAGTTTGGAAAATAATATGTAATTCAGTAAGAACAGAAGCCGGTAATTTAAGTAAAGATAACATGTTTATTAATGATAATATATCGGCAGGTAAAACAGAAAATGCAAATGCATTTAATTCATGTTTCGTTAGCCTTCCTAGGTCGTTGTTATAAAGTCATAATATAACCAGTAACACAATTACTCACTCTCTTGATTTTACACTCTTTAACCATATAAATCGGTCGGTCCTAATTTTAATTTAATTTATAACAAAATTGTGACAAAATCTAAAATTGTTGGTGTGATAAATAGTTTAAGAATTCAAATTTAGTTGGCTCCGATCTATTTTCAACAAAAGTTATAAGAATAAATTAATGTTTTCTTTATGAATGCATCCGTGATGTACTTAAATTTTATAAGGTTATTCCACTTAAAAAAAAGGAGATATGCATCTCTGCAATTATAGGTCTATTTTATTGCCGTCCATTTCTTTAAAATTTTTTAAAAAACTGATTTCAAATAGAATAATTATTTAGCTATCCAAAAATCAACATGGTTTTCATAAAAATCGCTCAACGCGTTCTTCTCTTGCAAGTGTTTTAAATAAAAAATCTAGATCAAGGAAATAAGGTGACGGCAGTATCATTGATTTATCGAAGGCCTTTGATTGCGTTGACCATGAGATTCTATTAAAAAAGATACAGCGTTATGGTCTGCTCTCGTGCCACCTTTAAGTAGGATCAGTCATTAGGGTGGTGTTTGTTGCAATCGAAGCATCAGCGTTTTGATGGTAATATGCAATTATTACACCTAACGCGCCAGGCTTGTAACTTGTAATTCAGCGCTCGGCGGGTCACATAGCCCGGAGAGTAGCTGTTGGTTGCAGTCTAGTTTCGTTCCTTATAGTAAAATAAGGATTTTATAGAGGAGTTTGCTACTAAAAATTTTATTTAACAAAATATATAAGCCAACACGAAGTGGATAAATTATCACAAAAATAATAAAAGTGTAGTAAAGTAAAAATATACCTATTACGACAGTCCACTATTCCACTATTTCCTATGAAAAGAAATCGGTTCATTGCCACCAATCAAGGTGCACAATGTGCGTTTCCAAATCAATTGAAAATAATGTCCTATAATAGAATGCAGGTTTTCACGGACGTTGTCTAATGAAGTAGATTCTTCCGGGTCTTGCCGTGGTCGTCGAACTTGACTTGACGTTTCGCTGATCATCCTGTCAGCTTCTTCAGAAGGATTCTAAAGACTGAATCTGTTGTGTTACACTCCTCGTTATATACCTAGGCGCCGCTTCGCTTCGCTGGTCATTGGTCGCCCTTGGTTCGCTTCGCTGCTCATTCGTCGTGTTTGGTTGACCGTGACTTACTACGGTACTGGTACTTGGCAATACCAGTCTCCACGTGTTACTAAGTCGATACCCATCCTCTCTGCTAAAGTTGTTCACGTTTTTCATAATTTCCAGTGGTTCCCTAATGATTCGCGGATAATAGCGCGTATTCCTGTCTAATATATTGACGTCCTCGTAGTCGATTTTATGGTTCTCGTTATTATGGACATGTTCTGCTATCGCCGACCTATCCGTGTATCCAAATCTGGTATTTCTCTGGTGTTCTTTGATTCTGCACTGGATACTTCGTCCTGTTTGTCCAATGTAGCTCTTACCACATGTGCACTTCAACTGGTAAACACCTTTTGATCTTTTGATGGATCTTTCACTGAGGGACGCATCTGCTGTATTTTCTTCACTGTTCGAAACCGTACACCTACTTTCTTTTTGAATAAAATCTTCTTCAGCCTATCTGTGACTCCCACGACGTAGGGTAGGCATGCATACGTTGTTGGTTGTTGATGTTCTTCTTCTGTAGTTCTCCTCTAGTTATTGACTACTACTACTTCTACAAGCAGAAGCAAGGAGCAGCCATGGGATCACCACTTTCACCTGTGATAGCCAACCTATTCATGGAAGCTTTTGAAGAGGAAGCTACACGCTGCAGTGAGAATAAACCAAAGTGCTGGCTACGCTACGTAGACGATACGTTCATCATATGGCCACATGGAGAATCATCTTTATCTGTTTTCTTCGACCATTTGAATAAACAGAATCCAAGTATCAAATTTACAATGGAGACCGAGGAAGATGGAGCTTTACCTTTCTTAGTGAAAAGGTCACACAATGGCAAGCTGGCCCATGGTGTCTACAGAAAGGAAAACGCACACCGATCGTTACCTACATGCGACATCTCACCGTCATCCACAACAGAAGAGAGCGTCAATTAGAACCTTGATCCACAGAGCCAACACAATATGCGACGACGAGAACAAACCCGAGGAACTACAGAATGTCCAACAAGCTTTAGAGAAGAACGGATACAGTCAAAGCAATATACAACGAGTAGTAAATAACCAGAGGAGAACTACAGAAGAAGAACAGCAACAACCAACAACGTATGCATGCCTATCCTACGTCGCGGGAGTCACAGATAGGCTGAAGAAGATTTTATTCAAAAAGAAAGTAGGTGTACGGTTTCCAACAGTGAAGAAAATACAGCAGATGCTTCCCTCAGTCAAAGACCCTGTCCCCAAACTGTTATCAGAAGGTGTTTACCAGTTGAAGTGCACATGTGGTAAGAGCTACATCGGACAAACAGGACGGAGTATCCAGTGCAGAATCAAAGGATTCCAGAGAAATACCAGATTTGGATACACGGATAGGTCGGCGATAGCAGAACATGTCCATAATAACGAGAACCATAAAATCGACTAAGAGGACGTCAGTACACTGCCTATGTCGCACTGATGACACCTTGATTGGTGGCAATGAATAGATTTCCTTTCATAGGAAATAGTGGAATATTGGACTGTTGTAGTAGGTATATTTTTACTTTACTTCTTATTATTTTTGTAAAAATATTATGGTTTAATATTCCGCCCTCTAAAAGCACATTTGATCTATTATTAATGTATTTAATGTTTTCTTACTCATTATTATGCTATTATTTTTTTTGTGACTTGTCACATTATATTAACTCTTGGACTAATAAATATTATTACTATTGTTATGCTATAATAAACCCAAGACGTTTTATTTTACCATGAAGCTTTCTATTTCTCACATTTCTCACGTCGATTTCTTTATTTTGTTGGATATTTCCTATTGATGCACCAGTTACACGTTTAGTTAAATAAAGTACACCACTACGCATTGATGTTTTAATTATGCGAATATAAATTAGTAACTATTTTGGCAAATTGGTTATGTAAATTACATCCATGATAATGCTCGTATCTTGCCACTTTCCATGAATATGCATACATTGGCAACATTAAACTTTCAAACATACTTTATGCTGTATTGCGGTACATTTGGTTTTGTCCTCTTTTTCAGCTCTAACTACCCCAGACGGCCGCCATTTAAAATGGAGCACTTTATTTTTTTATCTGCCACCATATCTAAGTAAAAGATAAGTTTGCGGTGTTGTGGTGATATTATATTCGGTTTATACTTGACTTTTTCTCTATGCATATTTTGCATATGCGGAAGGCGTTGCGACCACATGCAATTTTAATATATCGCTGTGGATAAGGGTATTTAGTTTAAAGAGGTGGTGCTTTTATTTTTATTGCAAGCAATTGTTGATAGGTATAATATTAGGTCATTAAAATGGTAATGTATCTAATAATTAAATCTTTATTAATACTGAAACATGAATTGCATGTTTGAATATTTAAAACGTGTTAAAAATGGCATTTTTCCATTTGGTGTTAAGTGATAACTTGACAGTATATAATATATGGATATACTAAATGTGAACGAAATATAGGAGACGCGTGTCATTCTAGCAGCTACATTTTTACGAATTTCTCAACTTTCTTTTCTTACATCAAAAAGAGGGACATAAGCACTCAATAGAGCAGAGTACAGTATATTTGGGTAGGAAAAGTAGTGTAGGGAGGGTAGAGTGTATAAAATAAACGAAATTATAAAAAATATTGGTAGAAAACAAACAAACATATTACGCTGTGTCGAGAGGTACATACAAAATATTTAAAAAAAACGGAAGAACCAGCATATTATATATGTAAAAATAATAAAAGTGTAGTAAAGTAAAAATATACCTACTACGACAGTCCAGTATTCCACTATTTCCTACGATAGGAAATCGGTTCATTGCCACCAGTCAAGGTGCACAATGTGCGTTTCCAAATCAATTGAAGATAATGTCCTATAACTTGCGACATACTACGTCTTCAATCGGAAAATGCAAAATAAAATCTGAATGAAATAAACCCCCAGCAGGCAGATTTCCAGTGCAGTGCTGCTGTGCATCGCCAGCCGCAGATTAATTTCGAGCTTGTTAGCTGTCATCAGTGCGACATAGGCAAATGCACAACATCACTTCACTGGCCTTCTATAGTAATCAAATTACACACACGAAGTGTCTGCAATTTGCGAATAGCTCCATCTGGTGACGACTTATTGCAATTATTTTGGCGACAAACTCGTACTTGACTTGACATTTCGCTGATCATCCTGTCAGCTTCTTCAGAAGGATTCTAAAAACTGTCTTTAGAATTCTTCTGAAGAAGCTGACAGGATGATCAGCGAAACGTCAAGTCAAGTTCGACGACCACGGCAAGACCCGGAAGAATCTACATCATAAGTTATATTTACACAAACTGGATAAATTATTACAAAAATAATAAAAGTGTCGTAAAGTAAAAATATACCTACTACGGCAGTCCAGTATTCCACTATTTCCTATGAAAGGGAATCGATTCATTGCCACCAATTATATCTGGTCGCATTTAAGGTGCTCTCCCGATGTAAGCGACAGCGACCGGAGACCGAGACATGTACCACGTGGCAAACAGAGACCAACGACAGGGAGGGCTACTCTAGAGCACCTTTAGTAGCCCTCCCTGTCGTTGGTCTGTGCTTGTCACGTGGTACATGTCTCGGTTTCCGGTCGCTCTCGCTTGCATCGGTAGAGCGCCCTTACTGTCGAAGAGTTTACCTTTTCAATAACTGTACAAAAATTGAAATAAATTTGTTAAAAAATAATTCGTCGAAAGTTTTTTCATTAATTTAAATCAAATCAGTCATTACCGTTAAATGCAAGTGCTTAATAATAATATACCATATACAGGGTGATCAAGAAATGTCCATAAAAATCAAAAAATTTACAAATTGCCAAATAAATTAATCAAAAACCAGTCGTGATATTCAAAAACAGTTCTACTTCAGAAAACCATATACAGTGTATTTTAAATTCACCTGACAAAAACCTCAAAATTAAACCAAAGTGACTTTGCAATCGAATAAGTCATTACCGTTAAAACAAAGTGCTATAGTGTATATGACCAGAATTGAAACCACATAAAAACTAAAAGCCGACAAAAACAGTCGGCATGTCTTTATTGTTGTTCTTATGACAAGCATTTCTGTTTACCTCTGTAAGAGATGCCGACTATTTTTGCCGGCTTTTAGTTTTTATACGGTTTCAATTCTGGTCGTATACACTATACACAATAATATACCATATACAGGGTGATCAAGAAACGTCCATAAAAAACAAGAAATTTACAAATTGCCAAATAAATTAATCAGAAACCAGCCTTGACATTCAAAAACCGTTCTACTTCAGAAAACCATATACAGTGTATTTTAAATTCATCTGACAAAAACCTCAAAATTAAACCAATGTGACTTTCGAATCGAATCAGTCATTACCGTTAAAACAAAGTGCTACACAATAATATACCATATACAGGGTGATCAAGAAATGTCCATAAAAAACAAAAAAATTACAAATTGCCAAATAAATTAATCAGAAACCAGCCTTGACATTCAAAAACAGTTCTACTTCAGAAAACCATATACGGGGTGTTTTAAATACACCTGACAAAAAGCTCAAAATTAAACCAAAGTGATTTTAGACTTTCCAATCGAACTTTAAAATATCTGAAGCACCAAACGCTTAATATACAGGGTGTTGGTTTCCACCCGGACACATTTTATAAATACAGTGATAAATAAAAAAAATTAAATTAGAGTCATTTATACAGGGCGTAGTTTTGGCCCTATCCAACATCTTCAACTGCAACCCCCCCACCTTATCTAATCTACAAATAAAGTGCATCTACGGCCTCAGGAGTCTAAAGCTAAATGATCTAAATAAAAATATATTACTTTTTCAAATGAAAGAGGCTGGAAGGTGTTAAAAGAACAACAGAATACAAGCACCATATAGTGCTTAAGTGAGTTGTGTCAATATATTGTATTTTTAAGATTTTCAGTGTGAGATATAAAAAACTGAAAATTGTTATTAATTCAATGTCTAATACCCAATACTATGTCCATTTGCATATGTATTGTTAAACATGTATAATTGAAGTTGAATAAACTGAATTGAAATTGAATTTGAAAGTAAATTATCTTTTCTAATATTTTGCTAAATATTTTCAATAAACTAATTGGACGAAGATTGACGTTCATTGGACAATTTTCGTAACTTTCAGTAGGTAAGACAATAATTCACCCAGAGATGGCGCTGAAATGAATGGATCTGGAATAAGTGCTATTGAGTATATAAGAAGTGGGACCAACGTACCAAGGCGGTTCCAATTCAAATAAGCCAAGCGATCAGATTGGAAGAAAGAACAGACTGTTGCAGTGACAATAATTAGTGAGTCGATAGTAGTTAGAAGTTATGATTAGTGTGTAATTATCAGCACTAATTATTGTAAGTTGATTTAGTGTTAAGTAAATCACAGGTTAGTGACAATTCGTGTTGCAATTATTGACCTACGCATGGGATGTTTACTAGAGGGTGTAAACACATAACAATGTAATTAACAGACAATATAGTTTTAACATTATATGAAATATCGTCAATACCGGAATAATTCGAAATGAAATTATTAATTATTTTCTCATTATATCAAAATCCTATTCCTAATATTAATAAAATGCTGCCATATCAATGTCCTTATAAAATAACGGTATAAAAAAAGGTGTGAAAGCTTCTGTTGTGCTTCATACGTATATTTTTTAATGAAACACGATACTTTATTTTTCTTATTACCTAAAAAAGATAGTACAAAAATAACGAAACCTAACAATTACATTATTGTTGCATGTGCCGTCAAAGAAACAAAATATAAATGGCCCCTAATAAATATCCATTTCAACGCGCCCTCACATTTTTCCACAGCAGAATAAATATTTGCTTTGTACCTTTTGTTGTACGGTCGCAAGTGTTAAAAATATAAAACCCGACAAAGAGTGATAGCTCTATCCGCGAAAGCTAGAGCATAACGTGGAATCATAAAAACAAAGCAGGTGGATTTTCCTGGGTGATTATAGGTATTATTCATTAGGTGGGGCCTTTATCATGGACGCTGCAGGGTTCTCCTATAGAAAGGCTTATGTTAGATCAACACTTTTCATTCGATTTTCAAGTGTGGAATAGTGAAAACCGATGCTATTGTTCGGGTATTGCTATAATGGTCTGATAATGGCAATTTACACACTTCGACGCTGTTCCTCCATAACACGTGGAGCGGATCTTTTCAGCAGAACGCTGTAGATTTAGTTATCAGATCTAATATTGTTCGCGCCGATGCTTTCTTTCCAGGATTTCTTCCTTTGAAACGTGAATTTGCGGAACAGGTGTTGCGAGAATTCGTAGCGTCTAATAGGAAAATTGCACTCGAAGGCAAAGGTGGCAAATGCTATGCAATACATTTTTTAGCATTCACTTGAGGCATAAATAAACAATAATAATAAATAACAGAATTATAAAATGAATATGTTAAAAAATATATTAATTGAAAAATTAAGCTACATTTGACGAAGTCTGGTTATCTAGCTACTCTACTTAATCAACAAAAGCAGATATTTTAAAAAAACAAAGCTAATAAACCAAAATCCAGCAAATCTTAACAATTATACATACAGTGAAGTCCATATATAATGGATAAATTCATTATCTACATAAGTAAAATTCTAAAATACGCCAATTCTTAATTCTAAAATGAATTTTATTGAGCATAATTCTATACCTCTCCCTTCAACTGCCTTTTTGTGACAGCTATGCCTTTAAAATTTTTAATGGAACGAGGGTGCGTGTGATAGTTCATTTGAATGGGTTTTTAATTCTTAATCCATCAGAAATATAAGATTTTTTGAATTTCTCTAATTTTTTTATTGAAAAATATTATATTTTTAATGATACTAAGTAAACAAACAAACATGGAACAGTTCAAATCAAATGTTCAAACTGGATGTCAGTAGCTTCTTGACAGTAATGAAGGCATTGCTGTAATTCTTCTAAAACATTTTGTAACGTTTTCGGGGTAATTTGATTAATTTCTTGCCTTATTCCGTCTTTTAAATCATCGACGTTATTTGGTCTGTTGAAGTAGACTTTCGATTTTAAGCAATCCCACAAAAAATAGTCAAGAGGGGTCAAATTGGGAGAACGGGCAGGTCACATAGAATTTGGTAATAGTTTAGCATACATTTGATAGTATACACTATGTTGTCTCACTTTTCATGACTCCCATATTATAGGTTCCCTATTAACCATGCGATTTTCTTAAAATTTGGGTGGCAGGTACTTACTCATAAGGAGATTGTGCCACAGTAAAATATTTAAAAATACACCAGTGGCGTTCGTAGTTATCAAGAAAAATGGACCTAATTTTCCAAAAAAAGATACTAGGCAAAGTTTCAACTGTAAGACAATATCATAATCTTATTTGTCGTTATCAAAAACCCACCTGTACCGAATTCCAAAAAGATAGTGTATGTGGTGTTCATGCAGTAAGAAAATAAAATTTCACTTTTTAAAGGATCAATTATTAGAATCATAACTTTATTTTTGGTAGCAATTAAGAATTTATTAAGATGGAGGAAGACAGACTTGCCATTTAAAATTAATCACGTGACGTTAGTCGGCTTTACTAATCAAACATTAATTGACGTGGGAGGCAAAAAAGTTAAGTATTAAACAAGTTCAATTCATAAACATTCAATGTATAATAAGGGCTACATAGATAAGTATAGTATAGTATAGTTTGTTCGACATATCCTTCATCCATGTGAATGTATTTTTCTATAACTTTTCTGTTGTGCCGCACGACTTTACGTAATTATGCAGGTGTTATTTGTAAGCATGCTTCTCTTATTCTATCGCGTAGTTGTTCTGCGTTTTGAGGTCTCTCTTTGTATACTACATTTTTTAATACGTTCCCAAAAGTAAAAGTCTTTTGGTGTTAGATCTGGAGACCGGAGTGGTCATTCTTGAAGAGGGCTTCTTGGACCTATCCATTTCAGGGGGAAATGTGTTAAGCCAGTTACGAATAACATTCGCATTATGACCTGGTGCTCCGTCTAGTTGCAGTATTAAATGCTGAATTATCTGAAGAGACATGTTATCCAAAATATCAGTAAAATTCCCTTCAAGAAATTTTAAAAATGTTTCGGCGTTTAATGATTCAAAAAAGAAAGGTCCTATAATCTGCTCATTTAAAATAGCGCACCAAACATTCCCTTTTTGCGATCGTTGACTTTTACCAGTTTATCATCCAGTTAGGATTTTCAGCAGCCCATTGCATTGAGTGTAGCTTCATCGGTAAACATTATTATTTTTTTAAAATTCATATCATCGAGAAAATTTCCTTGTGCCCAAAAACAATAATCTAACCTTCTCAAATTGTCGCTTTCGAACAAAGTATGTAGGTACTTCGGTTTGAACGCTTTTAATCTGTTTCTTTTTAGGCATCTCCATACTTTAGATTTGTCAATATTTAAATGACGTGCTACATTTCTGATACTGGCATGAGGACCTTGCCTAAATGCTGCAATTATTAGTTCGTCATCTAACGTTATGGTTTATAACATACTTTCTTGGCATAGGTTTTCGAACGTTACCGGTATCATTGAACAAATTATTAATAATTGCTGCTATTTTAACGTGGATATTTGCTCGCTCCGGATGCCGTGTGTTAAAAATTCTTGTAGCCTCTGCGAATGATATATTTTCACCTACAATACGAATTATTTCCATTTTTTTTCGAACTGTTAAACGTAGCACTAAACTAATAAAAATTAAATGTCACCCAAACTTCAAAGTAATTTTGAATTATCATAGCCAACTTATGTTTAAAAGACAAATGTAGAAATTTAGTGCCATACAAAATATATTTTGTTGTTATTTTTTTAACGAACATCATGTAAAAGGTGGGTCAAATTCTAACCTTATTAGTGTGATTTTAGAAAACATAAACAACTGGATATCGGTCAAATTTGTTTAAAAGGGAAATTTTATTTACTTACTACATGAACACCACACACACATTTTTTTTTTTTTAATTCGGTACTGATGGGTTTTTGATAACCGTGACTAGAAGGCCCTGTTCCAAAAGACGCAAAATTTCAAACGTGGAGCAAGACAGAGCATTTTTTGATAATTTAAGGGAAAACCCTTTCAATATGGCCAGACAAGAGGTCTTTGAGACCAACTTTCTAGGATCGTGAGTGACAGCACATCGTCGTGTTAAAAATTCAGAAATTATAAATTTCACAAGTGCAAAGAAAAATATATTAACAGATATTTTGCCCGAATTATATAACATACTGACCCATAAATTTTGGAACAGTTGAGCGAAAACCAAAATTATTGGCAAAACCTTATAGAATCTATGCCCAGGAGATTAGATGCAGTGCTAGAACAAAGAATAGGCTAGAGGGTAATGGAGCCATAATAAAATATTAAAACCTTTTTTAATATATTCATATTTATTTTTATGTTAGTTTTAATTAAGTTTAAATTAAATATCAGTGTTATTTTTAACGTAATCTCAAAATTATCCGTTCACAAAGCTAAAATTTTGCAAAATTTTGAATGTATACGAAAAGTTTTGATAACAAGTGTACATTTAAATAGAAACCAATGTCAGTAATTAATTAATTAAGTTGGTTGGCCAAAAGCTAATTTCTAAATTCATATTTAAATTTTTTTGTAAACATTTCTAGTAAATCCAAAGGTAAAGCGTTGTATAACTTAGCTGCATTGAAAATAAAACTTCTTAAACATGGCTGGCCATGGTGTAATGGGGTAGTGAAGCGCAAGTTACAGCCTCTCCTACTCAATTGTTAACCTCACCTTCGCGATGAGTTCAATTTGAACTTGGTGCACCCTGTTTTCACTAACGAGGCTCTAACGACCGAGTAAGGGCGGAATAACCCTTACCTTTTGCCGTGAGCACATCCACCTTCTCACGAAGAGTGCGGTAAAAATAACCCACCGCACACAAAGATTGCTTTTGGAATCGTTTGGTTACCCCATCGTCGCAGTCTCCTTCTGTGCCATGGGACCACACCACTCGCTTTCCGCAACCGACCTGGTCAGTTGCATACCTGCTCCAGCTAAAACTTCAAATGCAGCTTCGTTTTCAGTCGATTAAGGCTTTAAAAAATGATGGAGCGTTCAAGTGGGACAAAATCATCCGGAGGTAAAATACCCTCCCGATCGGATCTCCGGGGGAGGGTGCCCACAGGGACACCTCATCGAATGTCGAAAAAACACCGACAAGTTAAATCCAACAAAACTAATTCTTTCATCTACGGCGCTTGGAATGTTCGTACTTTGAACGACAGCACTCGCACCGATCGGCCTGAAAGAAGAACTGCTCTAATAGATAGAGAACTTCACCGACTTAATGTTGACGTTGCAGCTCTCAGCGAAACTCGATTTTTGGAGGAAGGCTCTCTCACAGAAAAGTACTACACCTTCTATTGGAAAGGTCTTCCCACCAATTCAAGAAGACAACATGGAGTAGGATTTGCCGTTCGGAATCAACTTGTATCCAATTTAACACAAGTACCACAAGGCCTATCCGAGCGTCTAATGCTGCTACGCTATGAGCTATCAGATGGCAACGCGGTAAATCTAATAAGCGCCTACGCTCCCACTCTGGATGCAAGTCACGAAACCAAGGAAAGCTTCTATCAACAGCTGGAAGAAACCCTCTGTAGAATACCTAAAACGGAACGACTCGTTATTCTTGGCGATTTTAACGCTAGAGTAGGGAGAGATGCAGACACCTGGCCAGGCATCATAGGCAAGAACGGTTTGGGCAACAAGAACGCTAACGGTCAACTACTCCTAACTAAATGCACCGAACATGATCTAGTTATAACAAACACCATTTTCCGACAAAAGGATAAATTTAAAGGCACCTGGCGTCACCCCAGATCAGGTCACTGGCATCTACTGGACTATGTTATCGTACGTAGGAAGCATCTCAAGGACGTCCAAATTACAAAGGTGCGCATTGATAGCGAATGTTGGACCGATCATCGTCCTGTTGTCTCTAAAATGAAAATTGTTATGAGACCCAAACACCGAAGAACTCAAGTAAAACGTAGACTCCGTCTCTGTATTAGTAAATTGCGTGACCAACAAACCGTCGATCAGCTAAAGCAAAAAGTTCAAGAGAATTTGAGTGCACTAGAAGAAACCAATTCTGTAGATGTCGCTGCTACCTGGACACAAATTAAAGACAGTTTAAAAAGTGCGAGTGAGGAAATTCTTGGCACTGCAGCAAGTAAAAAACAGGAGGACTGGTTCAATGATAATGAAGCTTTTATACAAGAACTTCTTGACCGCAAACATATTGCCTTCCAAAACGCTATCAACCGCCCCAACGACTCATCAAAAGCAGAAGCTTTTACCCAATCTAAGTATGAAACGCAACGCGAAATCAGAAGAATAAAGAACGAGTGGTGGGCAAGCAAGGCCAGAGAAATTCAAAGGTACGCCGATTCACACGACTACAGGAATTTCTTTCAAGGAGTAAAAGCAATGTACGGCCCCAGTCGGAAAAATATGTGCCCTATTAAAGATTTAAATGGAAATCTCCTCAAAGAAGACCAGGAAATAAGAGCCCGATGGAAAGAACACTACTCTAACATTCTTAACCAGCAAAGTCAAGCCGATCACGATATTATAAATCTTATCCCTCAATATGACACCTTCGAAGATTTAGATAAACCACTAACAACGGAAGAGATCTTAACCGCCATTGGGCAGCTAAAAAATAACAAATCTCCCGGCGCCGACTCACTCCCAGCTGAGATCTTTAAAGCTGTGTCGTCAGAGCTCATACCCTACCTCAAAAAACTGTTTGATGTCGTGTGGGAAAGTGGTCAAGCTCCGCAGGAGTTTCGTGATACACTTTTAATCAACCTCTTCAAAAACAAAGGGAGCGCTGCGGACTGTGGAAATTACAGGGGTATAGCTCTCCTGGCTGTTGGAGGGAAGATACTCACTAAAGCGATGGCAAATAGGCTAACACCTGTTATAGAAAAGCTACTTCCTGAAACACAGAGTGGCTTTAGACCAAACCGAGGCACATCGGATTTAATCTTCATACTTAAACAGCTTCAAGAAAAAGCACTCGAACATCAAGGAGAAATTCACATGGCCTTCATTGATTTAACCAAGGCGTTTGACTCGGTGGACAGGGAAGTGCTCTGGAAAATTATGTTCCGCTTAGGTATCCCTAGAAAATTTGTGGAAGTATGTCGCAGTCTACATACAAACAACAACGCCCAGGTTATGTATAATAATGAGGCAACCGAATCTTTCCAAACCCTCACTGGAGTTAGGCAGGGATGTGTCCTGGCACCCCTACTCTTTAATTTGTTTACCACTGCTCTAACAATTATTGTTGACAACAAACTGACAGTCAGAGGAATAGGTCTCAGATACCGTTTTGATGGCGGTCTCTTTAACATAGGGCGCTTTAGAGCTTTCACGAAGACACGCACACGATTCATTTGTGATCTCCAGTATGCGGATGACTGTGCACTTTTAGCCTCTACGCCGGAAGAGCTTCAAGAACTTTTAGATGTGTATGCCCAGAGCTATGATTCCTTGGAACTTAAAATCAACATTGGAAAGACTAAGATTATGTCAACTCCTCATCAAGTGAACCAAATAGACATTACACTTAACGGAAATTCTCTTGAAGTGGTGGATCAGTTCAATTACTTAGGCAACGTTGTTAATGACAAAGCAAACATGGACAGCGAGATTCGCAATAGAATTAACGCTGCATCTAGAGCACTCTGGGGACTTAGAGAGAGAGTATTTGACAACCACGACCTTGCTTTGTCAACGAAAATGGCTGTCTACAGAGCAGTTATCATTCCAACACTGCTATATGGATGTGAAAGCTGGGTCACTTACCGTCGTCATGTGAAAGAATTAGAACGTTTTCAGCAAAGACACCTCAGAAGTATGATGAAAATCTGTTGGTTCCATCACATATCAAACGTGGAAGTACTCAGGAGAGCAAACAGCCTTCCAATTGAGGTGCTTATTTCAAGAGCACGCCTAAGATGGGCAGGTCACGTTCATCGTATGCATGATAACCGCCTTCCTAAATGTACACTTTATGGTGAATTGCTAAGCGGTAGAAGAAGACGTGGCGGTCAACGAAAGAGGTTCAAAGACGCTCTCCATGAAAATCTAAAATCCTGCGGTATTGCAGACGAGCAATGGGAACAACTTG
Source organism: Leptura quadrifasciata (assembly GCA_963675555.1). Taxonomy (NCBI): domain Eukaryota; kingdom Metazoa; phylum Arthropoda; class Insecta; order Coleoptera; family Cerambycidae; genus Leptura; species Leptura quadrifasciata. The sequence continues at coordinate 211,597,608 of OY776673.1, forward strand.
CAGCGGACAGAACCGAATGGCGAGGGGTTGTGGCCAGCTATCAAGGAAATGTTGCTGCAAGAAGGCCGAATCCAAGACCTAACCAGGTCTATGTTTGTCCTGACTGCGGTCGACATGTGCTCTCCCGAATTGGCCTCTATAGCCATAGTCGTGTGCACCGTAGATGAATGGGAATTACAATAGACTACACCTTTTACTTGTTTTTTATTGTACACAATTTATCGACTGTAACATTTTTATACTCGGACTCGAGTAACGGCTAATAATAAAAACTAATAATGATGGTGCATAGTTAGTCTCTATAGATGGTGCAAGTTAATCGAATGCATCTGTGATCTAAGCGAGTCATCCCTAAAAACGGGTGAAGATACCTCCGTAGGCTCGACAATATGGTGGTGTGTGTAGTGTCTGACAAGTTTTGCATATGTTAAGGTAATATTTTTAATTTACTATAAAGCCGCAAATATAATTTAATTGCGGACTGTATTACAAAATTAGGATAATTTTCCACACATAAACTCTAAGAGAAAAAGTTTCACTTTTTGTGGTTTCTTTCTACTTGTTTGCATTTTTTACTTCTTAATAAACTTATGTATAAAATACTGTATTGCATGTTAAAATATTCATGCTAAATGAAAAAGTAAATATTATTATTATTAATAATAATATAGTGATGATGATTTCCCTTGGATAGCGTTAGGTTAGGTTAGGTTGAAATGTGAGTGGGTCCTATACCAGGCCCCCCACTACGACCATTCGGTCTATTGTGGCTCAATCCTAATTTATATTTCAGCTTTTTGATAAATCTGGTAACCGTTTTGGGTAGAGATTGTCCAGGTCCTCGGGCAAATAAAAGCTGCCCTTTGCCAAATAGTGAGAACCTGGTTCTTTCTATGGCGGGACAAGTGCCGTTTCACCTTCCTTTAGACACACAAACGGCATATCCGCCAGTCCAAGTCTGTATAGGTGATGATTTAATCTGCAGTGCTCTGTACATAGGCCCATTAGAGTCCTTAGGTGTAACCTATTGAACTCTAACAGTTTTTTAGTCCTTGATTTCAAAGGATATGTGATGAATTCCTTCGAATGAGCTAATTCTGGTAGTTCTTGCCAGTGGTGGAGAGTCTTACGCTCGACCCAGTCTAGGATATTTGTGTTGGTAGTGCTTGAAGATATGCCAAGAACTGGTTCTATAAATTTTGATGCCGTGTTCTCTCTAGGAAATCGGAAATTTTGTTATCCTTCAGCCCAGAATGGCCAGGCATCTAGACCATAGTCAGTTTGTTGTTCCTATCCAATAGGATTAGAGCCTTTTGGTAATTCCACTCTTTTACTTCACTGCTTTTAGATGCATCACATTATTATGTTTAAAATTCTCTACAAATGTTTCGGCTTTTTAGGCCCTTATCAAGAGTACAAGGTGTACACTGAGTATACTGTTTCACAAGTAACCAACCACAAATCCAATTCTACACTGTTTTAGAATTACAGCGATATGATCCAAGAGTTTTAACTGCTACTTGGCTATTAGATAGTGTAATACAAAGTAAAACATCATTTACTTTAGTCCGCTAGTGTGGATATATAAAACTTTTCTATTAATACTTTATCATTTTTGATATGTAAACGACAATAAACTCTATTAAAGTTCCTCGCTCAAATATTAAAATAAGAAGAAAGTAATATCTGAACTGTCTAGTGGATATTACATTCACAAAAACTTTCAGAAACTTGTCAGCTTAACAAACAAACCGATGTTATGGAAACTTCTGTATCTGATTATGGACTAGAAAACAAAGTCAGGTTGGTTATACAGTTGAATAACAACTCGGATTTATTTATAAGCCGGTATGTATTTTAATATTATAATGTTATTTTGAATACAGAAATATAAAGTTCACTCTCTCAATAGCGTTACCAACAGTGAAGTGTCGCTCTTTTGTCAGAGTATCAGAGCTGAATTTTAGTGATGGGGTTTAGTGCATAAGCTATATCTGGATTAGCTGATGTGCTGATTTACAGCATCCTGATATACTTATGTGTTGTAGTTTTCATATTTTTTTATATTATTTGAATATAGCTGACATAATGGGCTATAGATTTCGATTTGGTTTTTACTGACATAAAGCTCGCATATAAGGTAGTAAGTTCTATATAAGGTCTTCTCTACAATATATATTAAACAAGATATATTTGGTGTGACCCATTTAAAATAGTTATATATTACAAATCACTGTGTGAAGATTAAGTGTGTGGTATGCTATTAAATTTTACTCGACTTTACTTAATTGTAAAATATGGGTGCTGCTTATGGGTTGAAAGTGTTTTTTGCTATTTTCGGCGAAACGTGACATCCAAGCGGAAAATTTCCCTCACAGAAGTTGCAGATAATAAAAAAAAATCTAAAACTACCGTATAGATAATTCCAGAACACGTGACTTTGACAGATCCGCCATTTTGTCTCTGTGGCACACAAAGCGATTATTTTCCGTATGTTTACATTCGTTTTTGTGTTCTATTTGTGCTGTGGATTGAGTTTGTTGTGATTTTTTGCAAATTTTTCCACCGATATGTCTCGAAGTATATATTATGTAATATTTAGGGTTGATATTAAGTGCAGATATGATAAACAAATCGAGATTATTGACAATATTGACTCCTATGCTATTCCTCCTGAAGAATGTAGGCTTGAAGTTTATAATATTATTTCCATGATGGACTTCGTGTTATTATGTCGGCCAACAATTTAAGGCTTATAAAAGCTTGCAAGGCTACAAGCTTTACGATTCTGGCTCTGTTACAGGAATTCTTGGAGGAATTTTAGCAAAACAAATCAGTGATGAGGCATTTGTTGTCATTGGGAAGGTAAGAAGTCAGTTAATGGATAATATTACATTACAATTACATTCTATATGTTAATGTTAATTGTGATATGCTACAAATCTTTGTTGTAGGTTAAACACTCAACGAAAGAGGGAAAAGTAACTTCCAGTGTAGATTAGTATTTTAAAGGACACCAACATTTCCACTGCTCACTGTACACGTATGGCTGGTTTATCAGAAGTATGCAGTCATATAGCCACAGTTCTGCTTTACCTGCATGATCGTGCAAATACCATCGAAGACAGTGGTCCTGGTCCAGCGTCCACTGAAAAACTTTCCGTTTGGCCAGTACCTTCCATGAAAAATGTATAAATATTCCGAATACGGGGTGTGGATTGGCAAAAAAAAGTAGAAACAAGAGGTTTGTCTCAATAACATCCTCCTCTTGATGAAAATGAACTTACGCCTATTTATGTCCATATTTAATTTATGTTTTTTTTTGCTTGACTGAACCTGAACTTGGATATTTTAAAATAATTAAGTGAATATTAAATGACATTTGTTTTACTGTGGATAAAAAAATATATATTACTGATGTGCAATATATTGAAATAAATAGGTATATATAATTAAAATTGTTTTTTATTAATAAACACATAGATAATTAAATATTTATATTATTTGGTATTTGAGAAGGTACATGTTTATGCACTCAATCAGTTTCTTCGTTTTGATAACATGCTTATGGATATTGTTTCATGAAAAATCTTAAAATTTTTTTTGAGCAAACCTTAGAATTCTTTCTACACGAATTCGTACAATTGCAATGTTTCGCGTGTTCCAAATCTATAGGATACAACTGAGTTTGGCCTTTTGTAAAAGCGGATATTTGTAATTTAATCCTCTAAAACAGCTAGTTTTCCTAAAATCACACACAGGTATATCATTTAATTATAACCTTATAAAACCTAGAATGAGTTTTTGTACAAAAATTAAGTACTTACCAAATAGCGAGAAATTGAAAAAACGATACCATATTTCTTTCAGCGTGCGTGATGCTTCTGCAAGTGCGCGGTTTCAAAATACTAGGAGTGGTATTTCTCTCGATATGTCAGTGGAATCTTTAGCATATTTACCGATAGAATTCCAACGAAATGACCGCAGTCAAGACTTTCCAGCGGCGATGTCACAGAAATGTAAATTGTTAAATATGGCCGATTTCTGTAATTTTTTTATTTCTAATGATCTAAAAATTATTTTTTTTATAATAATCTTTAGAAACATGATATTTTTTTAAATTATGACAAAATACTAAAACTATCCCTTAAACAGAAGAGAGGGTTTGACTAATACTATGTAAACTAGTATCCGGATGGCCTATGATTGATTTTATAATATGAATTTAATATTTTAAGGTAGTCGGAAGATATTGCAGAAAAACTGAAATTTATTAGTCTCCTTGTAATGGGTATATCTTGTACTTAGATGGGTGACCGTTTCAAGGAAAACCGCGTCCTCGCCTGGCTTGTATATGAGTGTATGCATGGAAGCTATGCGATCTTAGGCGAGGATTGTGTAGGGGGTGTACCAGCCTTCGGAGAAGATGTAAAGCCATCGATCCCTTGTCTATAAAATGTTAGGCAAGTAAAAGATCCCTACTTTTCGAAAGAGAAGAGGTTCAGCAAAATTGCTGGTTGAGGGTAGTTCGTCTACAGGCGTCAGCCGCAAAAATATCCGGATGCAATTTTGGATCACTTTGTATACAAGGCCTAATAGGTTAAATGGGGCATCATACTTACAATTTCTACGGAACAATTTGGACGACTTATTAAATAATTCTAATAATATTTACAGAAGACAGATATGGTTTATGCAAGACGGTGCTCCTTCCCATTTTTAAATTGCAGTACGTAACAATTTAATGAACGTTTTCTACATCGTTCGATTGGACGGGGACGCGAGTTTGCATGGCCAGCTCGCAGCCCGGATTTAAATTCCTTGGACTTCTTTACATGGAGTTACATGAAAATTTTTGCCTATTTATCCCAAGTGATAGAAAATCTCGACGAGTCATTCCGAAAAATCCAAGAAGCAAGAAATATTATTAAAAATCAGGAAGAAATACCATTCTGTTTACGTTAAAATAGCATGAAACGATGTAGAAAATATACTGAAGTTAATGGAAATCAGATTGAAAATTAGAGATTATGAGAAAGTTTTGATTTAGTGTTACTAATTTACTACTACTAATAAAATTGAAGATTTCGTTGTTTATTTAATTTTATTTTTATTTCGTAGATACAAATAAATTTCTCTAAAAGGGTATATTTTATCGCGTTTAAAAAAGAACACCTTTTATTTAGGAAATTAAATTGCGTTTCGATTATAATAGTAAAAAATGTCCAAAACCTAACCTCAAAAAGCTGTGGCTTAAAGTGTCACATAAAAGTACTGTAACTAGCGCCCTCTATAAAGTGTGACATCGCCAGTATCAGCATTGTAATTAGCAACCTGATAAACATGTCGTTACCAACTTTGAAGTAGATACGTACAACAGTCTCCAAGATAGAGACAAAATATGAATACATTTTATTTACTTTACCACCTTGTATCTTGAAAACGAAAAGAGTTATACCACTACTTTTACAGAATTTAACAGAGTTTTTTTTAAACAATAATTTTCATATCCACTACAATAGGCCAAGATAACCTTCTATCACCCTTACTTTATATTTTGCTTTATGATAAAAGTCGTATTACATTGGTATTCAATTGCATAATAGGCTTCCTAGTACAATAAAAGAAATAAATAGTAAAATAATTTTCAAAAATAGAGTTGAAGAATTGTTATTGGACGGAAATTTCTACAGTCTAAGCGAATATTTAGGACAGTAGATTAATACTATATATATTTTCATTTCCATCATATCTACTTCTATTTTGTCATTTTGTCTTAACATCAAGTATTTTATGTTGCATATTTTTATTTGTTGTGTTAATGTGGCACTGCTTTAAGTTTATTTGTCACTTGGACGATACTAATACCATTCTGTAACTTTTGGTCTTACAGTCAATAAATTTATTATTATTATTATTTGTAGTGTTACTTGACCTATATTTATTTAATTTGAACTGATTAAGTAAGCGCAAAACGATCCAAAATAATAATTTGAATACTATTTTCTATTTATTTTAACCCTTTCCTTCCCTATAAGCATATATAACATATTACTTTATTCTCCATAGAGCAGAAACACCTTATCTGCCACAATTTATGTCACACGGTTGGTAAATCGTGTATTCGTGTCGGCCTAATTTATGTGACACTTATGAATTGTCCCTATTTATCGAGTTACTGGCAAGGAAATGTAAATGATAAATTCCCAGTAGCTTCGGCGCGAGATTCCGTCCCATACCAATTGAAAAAGACGTTGTAAATTCTGTTTATATCTGAATTTATGTCTTGTTTAAAACGCCCATACACATACCCATTGAATTTTAAATACTGCAAAGCCGTTTTTGCGTGAAAAAATAACAAGGCCATAATTCATGCTACCCCTCCGAGAAAAGTAATTCCGGGATCTGTTTGAGAATTCCGCTACAGTTGGCAAATAATGGCTGTTTTATCTACCAGTGTATGCTAAAGCCTACTTCACAGAACAATGCGTAATTTAGTTTTTGGGATTAGCTCCCGGTTATTTTTGTAGATAAAAGTACTTCGGTTTTCCATATTTAGGTATTAAATTAACGAGAATATGTCGACAATTACACCTTAAGTGACAAAATGCGCTATTAATTAAATAACTATATCTAAGTCATAAGATAACGTTATATAACATTCCAGAATTCCCATCCTTCCTCCAATACTTTTTGTAGTTTTAGACAAAGTCTCACCTTATAGTGTTTATTATTATTTTGTTCAAGATTAACAGCCGTTCCAAATAAATTTTAGCATTTTAAACCGGTAAACATTTTGTTTTCAAGTAGAAGTCATATAGTTATCCTTAAACGACGCGTTAAATACATTTTGTTACGTTATTATTACGTCATTCTGTGAACGTGAAAAATTATCACATTTTAGTGCTATTATGATATTAATTTTATAGTCCTTAATTGAAGTAGATTCTTCCGGGTTTTGCCGTGGTCGTCGAACTTGACTTGACGTTTCGCTGATCATCCTGTCAGCTTCTTCAGAAGGATTCTAAAGACTGAATCTGTTGTATTACACTCCTCGTTATATACCTAGGCGCCGCTTCGCTTCGCGGGTCATTGGTCGCGCTTGGTTCGCTTCGCTGCTCATTCGTCGTGTTTGGTTGACCCTGACTTACTACGGTGCTGGTAATTGGCAATACCAGTCTCCACGTGTTAATTTGATACTTGGATGCTGTTTATTCAAATGGTCGAAGAAAATGGAGAATCATCTTTATCTGTTTTCTTCGACCATTTGAATATACAGCATCCAAGTATGAAATTTACAATAGAGACCGAGCAAGATGGAGCATTACCTTTCTTAGATGTATTAGTGAAAAGGTCACACAATGGCAAGCTGGCCCATGGTGTCTACAGAAAGAAAACGCACACCGATCGTTACTTACATGCGACATCTCACCACCATCCACATCAGAAGAGAGCGTTAATTAGAACCTTGGTCCACAGGGTCAACACAATATGCGACAACGAGAACAAACCCGAGGAACTACAGAATGTCCAACAAGCTTTAGAGAAGAACGGATATAGTCAAAGCAATATACAACGAGTAGTAAATAACCAGAGGAGAACTACAGAAGAAGAACAGCAACAACCAACAACGTATGCATGCCTACCCTACGTCGCGGGAGTCACAGGTAGGCTGAAGAAGATTTTATTCAAAAAGAAAGTAGGTGTACGGTTTCGAACAGTGAAGAAAATACAGCATACCTGTCCCCAAACTATTATCAAAAGGTGTTTACCAGTTGAAGTGCATATGTGGTAAGAACTACATCAGACAAACAGGACGGAGTATCCAGTGCAGAATCAAAGAACACCAGATAAATACCAGATTTGGATACACGGATAGGTCGGCGATAGCAGAGCATGTCCATAATAACGAGAACCATAAAATCGACTACGAGGACATCAATATATTAGACAGGAATACGCGCTATTATCGGCGAATAATTAGGGAATTGCTGGAAATTATGAAAAACGTGAACAACTTTAACAGAGAGGATGGGTATCCACTTAGTAACACGTGGAGACTGGTATTGCCAAGTACCAGCACCGTAGTAAGTCACGGTCAACCAAACACGACGAATGAGCAGCGAAGCGAACCAAGCGCGACCAATGAACAGCGAAGCAAAGCGGCGCCTAGGTATATAACGAGGAGTATAACACAATAGATTCAGTCTTTAGAATCCTTCTGAAGAAGCTGACAGGATGATCAGCGAAACGTCAAGTCAAGTTAGACGACCACGGCAAGACCCGGAAGAATCTACTTCATTAGACAACGGCCGTGAAAACCTGCATTCTACTAATGTATTTAATTGTCCTAGAATATCTGATCGCTATATTATCTTTGATAATTTTTCGAACAGGAACCTACCTGATATATAGAACAAAATATTATAAATATTAACTTAAAACTACTTTCATATCATTGGCCACTAAACTCTGTGGACATTGACAATTACAGAATACAGTGAATCAATTTGTTTAGTTGCAAGATTTCAGTTATAAAAAAATTATCATGCTTTGACTAGGTAGTGTTCAATAAAATTAAAGATAGAGACAGAGATTATAAAGTTTTCAAACGATGGACTAATAAAGAAAGAAATTACCACTGGCAGTATTATAAAACATTACCAAATGCTGTTTTTAACCTATTAAAAAAAAACTAAAAAACTAAAATTACAGTACCTATATAACACTATTATTAACCTACATTTTGACTACTATTCAACTATAATGTACCTTTTTGAAACTTTGTTAATTACAAAAATTACAAAACCAGGGTAGGATAATACATAAATGTAATAGATTCGCTCCAATAAATACTATTACTGGCAGCTCTATAGAGTGGCTAAACGTCTCAGATAGACTGTACCAAAGTGCATGATTTTTATTTATAAAAACTGCAATCTTGTTACTTCAACGAATTCATTTTATTTAATCATGAACTCCATGACCATTTTACAAGGTCAAGAGATAATATCCATTTAAATCAGGTCCATCAAAAAAAGTGTATGAATTGTTCTTCAAGGGGATTGATCAATTTAACAAACTCTCTGTTGAAATCAAAAACAGCCCTTCAGTTAAACTGTTTAAATACAATTTCATAAATCAGATTAGAGAACGGTCATTTAGTGCCATTTCTAATACAAACTTCAATAAAGCCCATTCACAATATTTTCTTGAAAATATTTTTTTTTACATTTATATTTTACATATTCATACCCCATATATTTTATGTATTTATGTAAAGATTCAAATAATTAATTAATCCACGTATGTATCTTTTGTATTATTATTATACCGGGTGTAAAAGAATAGTGGGCCAACCGTGTAACTTCTTTGTTTTTAAAGATATCGGGATGAAGTTTTGCATGGTGAAATTAGGTAAGATTTCCAACTTTTTGAGACCTATCCGCCATATTCGTCACCTCTGGTTTTATTAAAGAACATGATAAAACCCTTGATGTACTTTTCGAAACAGTAACAAAATCCGACTTTTCGCATGAAAAGCGTGCTTCACGTAAAAATATCGTTGGAAGAGGTTTTTATAATTTTAATCATATTCTACAACGGAAACCGCGTCTTCGCCTCACACATCTTCCAGCGGCTTGTATATCAGTGTATGCGCAGAAGCTATACTATATACTTAGGCGAGGATTGTACAAGAGATATACCATCCTTCGGAGGGGATGTAAAAAAGCCGTCGGTCCCTTGTCTATTAAATGTTAGGCAAGTAAAAGATCCCTACTCTTCTTAAGGGAAGAGGTTCGGCAAAATTCCTGGTTGGGGGTAGCTCGTCTACAGGCGTCGGTGTTAGGCCTCAGTAGCGGAAATAGGCCGACGTTAAATAAATGTATATAAAAAACTCATCAAGGAGTGTAATTTTGGAAATTGTAGTAAATGTCGCTGCACGGGCACGTAAGTAATGTCGCCCCGACCACCAAAATTTAAAAACAGTAACACAATGGGCTTCTGTCTCATTATTGTTGCATGTCATAAAATATTAAGACAAATATACAGGGTTGATCAAAATTTAATTGAAGTTATGTATAAATCATAAATTTCTTAAGAAAAACTGTCATTCCTGCCGCTAACGATTACACATTACGGAACTTTTGGTATCGTTTAACCCCTACTAAATAGAGCTTTCTGAATTTCCGGGTGGCCAATATCAAAATATTTTTAAAAATGAGTTATTTTGAAAAATGTGATTTTAATGAGTTTACAGCACCCTGTATGATGTATTATTGGAAATATTGGCTTTTTCGTATTTCTTATATAACTACATTGGAACAAAAATAATTGTAACAAATTATTAGCCATCTAGATTGACAACTAAAATTCGAATTATTTTTCGTGCAACCCTGTATACATTAAAACATAATATTTTTAGTCGTAAACTCCTCTATAAAATCATTATTTTACTATAAGGAACGTAACCAGACTGCAACCAACTACTCTCCGGGCTATGTGCCCCGCCGAGCGCTGAATTGCAAGTTATACATTGTTCAAAATAGTATAAATGTATACAAAATATGATCTTTATTTCAAAAATGTAAAAACATAATATGGCAGATAGGTCTCAAAAAGTTGGAAATCTTACCTAATTTCATCATTCAAAATTTCATCCCGATATCTTTAAAAACAAGGAAGTTACAGGAGTGGCCCACTATTCGTTTACACCCGGTATACTATTGCACGTTACTTAATGTAAATTTTATAAAAATATATGTATATTAGTATTTCCCATTTCAAATAAATTACTTATAAAAATCATGTACAAAACGATACAAAATATTGTATGTAATTATATTAAAAAAAGTATTATGTATTTGAAATTTTCAAGGATATTGCAGATTCGCACTAAGGTAACTTTATTAAGTTCAAATAAAATTTTTCAAAATGTCAGTAATTTATTAAATCATTGATATTTAGTCAACAACTCAATTGCATAATGTGGAATACTTATTGTTTAATTGCACAGTACTAAAAAAGTCCATCTTACATTAGCAAAACCATTAAAATATTCTAGTTTTTAGTATTGCAGTGAAAAAGATTACAGCTTAAAACAAAAGCCGTCTGCTATAATAAATCCTCAAATATATGAAACCTAATTATTAACACAATAATTCCCCAACTTAGCGCGAACAATAATCGCTTTTAATTGCTTTCAATTAAACTAATTTAAATTATGTAGCGCGAGGTTAGAAACGAACACTAGGGAAATCCTAAAACTAATTATATCATCGCACATTAAATTATTATAATTAAGCGCTTTACAATCAACAGAGCATTCACTCCACAAATAAATATTAATACTCCACATTCTAATATCATAAACGCGTGCCAATTAATTGTTATATACGCCACAATACATCCAAATTGACCCTGTTCATGTTGTATGTATGAACCCCTAATTCAGAGCCAATTAAATTTCCAATTAACTCATTTCGTGCGGACTGACAGAGGCTTACTTGCTAAAAATGGGAATGTTAGACGCTTCCTATAAAACAACAGTGTCTTTCGGTGTAAAGTCTGCTATAAGATTGCAGAGGAAATGTATCGCAGTTGGCAGGAACAATTCGTATTTCACTTGTTCCCACATTTCCCTTGTTCAATTAACCCCGCACGCTAGATAGCAGCAGATAATGTACGGAGCAAAGGAAGCAAGTGCAACAGCATTCCTGATGGGGATCAGCGCTATACCAGGGGTAGTACTTTGCCATATTTCCTTTAAAGCACTCTATCAGACTTAATGCTTATGAAAAATTCAAATAAGAAAATCTCGTTCCCTGTCTAAGTGTCAGGTAGGGACAACACCAGAATTTATAGAAAAATGTTGGGGAAAATAAATAGCTAAGGTTTAGGGGCAGACCCAGCTCGAAAACCAGCGGAGGCACCCCCACCCTCTGCTCAAAGGGGTGATGTGCAGGGTTGTATATATTTGTTTTCCTAGAAAATGGTTTGCGCTAGTAGAAAGAAAGGAAAATTTTATATTCCGCGCATATTTTCTAGTTTATAAATAATAGTAACTTTTTCTCCCCCACTTATTAGAGAGTATTTTTTAATGTCACATTTTTGCTTTTATTCCTAAACGGCCTAGTAAATCAAAATTTATCAAGAGAAAAAAATTAGTGTCATGACTTTCCTTATCGATTGATGTATATAAAGTGGGTGACATTTTTTTTAAATTGCTTGTGGAAGTTGTTGCAACCATAGATGTGATATCATCTCATAAAATGTATTTTCTTTTTAAACCAAGTTTTTCCTAATTTTGCAACTAAACTTCATGTGTAGTCTTTCTGTAGACTCAATTAATTTCAACTTATAGTTATTGAAAGTAGCTCAATCTGATGATTGCGAACTTTCCTTTTTACTTGCAAGCCAAACTGATACAAAGGGCAAAGTCAAATACACTTTATAAAAAGTTAAAATGACTGATTCTAATGATGAAATTTGGTACGATGTTTCATTCTCTAAACGTCGCGCTCTTGGCTCTTGTACTAAAATCTTTACGACGCATAGTTTACGGTATATTTCATAATTTAACCCATGCTGGTATATGTTCTACCAAGAACTTATAACTTCTAAATACCTCTGACCTGAAATGGACACAGATTGCATCTTGTGGACCATGACTTGCATAAGTTGTCAGACTTCCAAAATCAATAAGCATGCGAAAACTCAAATCAGTAATTTTGATATTCCCAGAGGTCGTTTTGAGCATATCCATATAGATCTTGTTGGTCCATTACCACCTTCACATGGTTATTCTTACATACTTACTGTAGTAAAACGGCTAAACTACTGGCCGGAAGCATACCCTATACCAAATATTACTGCTAAAACCATTGCTAAAACTTATTTCGAAATTATATATATCGTTTTAGCATTCCACTTTATGTCACTACTGATCATGGAGTTCAATTTGAATCAAATCTATTTCATGAATTTTCAAAATTTTTTGGTTTCCATCGAATTCGCACAACCACAAACCAACCGCAGAGCAACGGTATGGTTGAATGATTTCATAGAACACTAAAAACTGCATCACTTGCTCGAGCTAATTCCGTTCATTTGTACGAAATAATTTTATTAGGTTTTCGAGCCATGCGGTATGATGATTTACTTTCTCATCTGCCGAGCTTGCTTATGGCCAAACCTTGCGTCTCCCAGGTGAATATTGTATTAAATCACATTATGGTACTCAAATATCAATGTTTATTAATAAATTGCAAAATTATTTTACAACTCACAATTTACACATCTTATATGAAATCTTCTTCAAAATACATTTATTAGTCCCGACATTAAACTTCTAAACTTGTGACAGGCTTATGCCGACTTTCTCCCCTTGGTACAAAGGGTCTTTTCAAGTGGTTTGTCATCCAAATAAACTTATTACTGTCCTAAAACATGAGAAAACTCTCAGTCTTGACCCAGTTGAGTTGATGATAATAACAGACAGTATTGTTAGTTGGATAGAAACGATTACTACTGGGAGGGAGAGCGGATGTTAGAGCAAGATCGATTTTGGCAATTAGAACAATAATTATTAGTAGTATGTTGATTTAGTTGGAGAAATGTTAGTATGGAATGTAGATATCTGCAACTCAAGTGATTGCTGTTTGAGTATAATCTGATTCAACGTCGACTGGAAGTGTGTGGAAAAGATATTGAATTGATTAAGTAAATTAGATATAGTCGGCGATAAATCAGAAGAATTTGGTACTTAATTGATTAAAACGTCTTTCCGATCTTTGACTTACTTGTGACATAACGGGATTTGGACAAGATTCCCAAATTTTGTCGGCGATGGAGATCATTTCTTCCGCATTGGTATTACCGGAAGCAGTAATGACAACAAAAATCGTTTTTGGTAAGCATCTTTTTCAAAATTTAACCAATAAGTCTTAACATACCATGCGTGAGCCGTCAACATTACCTAACATATATCGATAAAAATCAGGTGGTTTTCGATCGCCCATCTGAGAGCCTGTCAATAGATCATCTAGACGTTTTTTCTTTATTAGAAGAGAGACGTACTATTATGGTGTCCTTCAAGTGACTATATAAATTTTGTTCAGGATGATTCTGAATGATGTCGTAAATGTCATTAACTACTTCTATAGGCAAATTATCTATAATGTGATCGTATTTTTTCCTGTCACTAGTTATTCTAGCAACGTTAAATTGGCCTCCACGCGAGTAAAGTAAACATCTGGTTTTGAGGTCCAAAAAGGAGGAAACCTCACTGACACCGCGTAATTCTGTTGCTCAGCGCTATGGTTCGCGTCGTGATTTGCAACTTGGTCTATCATAATGTTATAGCTCTACCAGTCAAATAATTCGATAATTGATGACTTGGGAATGATAATTGCAGGGAATAATAGTACAGTATTCACCTACACGTATAAAATGAACAAATTGTAAAATAAATTTTAAAAAAGGGCTGTGGCGATGATCTGGACGTAACAGGAAATGGTACAGGGATATGGTCAGGAATCCTGGGAAGGATTGAAATCTGAACGTCGGGCTCCGGGAGTTTAAATATATGGAGCTGATGGTCTCGTTGCCAAATGTTTTTGTCCATAGAAGCCCATAAAATAAATAGAAATGTTAGAGTTAATAATGGTTTATTATTTAATCTCTGGATATCTAATACATTTCAAGTTCTTGTTCGTTTGCTAATTCTGTATTGATTAGCAAAATTGTTTTTTCGCAACCATGACTCTTAAAACTACATAGAAACAAAGATGGCTGAAAGTAGCCTATGTAAGTGGATACGCTATAATTTTTCATAATTGAAAAAATTTTGTTAAATAAAAAGGTGGTTTGTTTAAGGTCGACTTCATATTTTCTAGATTTTAGAATAGCCTGTATAATTCATTTTAAGATGTATAATTGACTGTCTAAAGCAAGCATTGCTTTTTGTAAATAAATATAAATTATATATATTATTATTATTATAAATTTTTCTCGGTAAATCAAAGATAAGAAAGTTTACAAGAGTACGGTACCCCATCTGGAGACATTGTATTAACCGACTTTAATACTATATCAATGCTTTATCATTTTCCTTCAATCTCCACTTTCTGAAACATAGGTAATTTGCGCTATTTTTAATTCATCTTATAATTTGTTATTCCTAAAAGCAAAACTAAATATTAATAGTGTTATGTGCACATACACACCCTCTTACGAAGTCTGCCTAATTAGCTACTACCAGTAAAACGGTAGTTCATCAGTTGATCCAGAGATGGCGTCATTACCACAGATTGACTAAGAAACGGTAGTAGAATCATCCGGAATGACAGGCCAGAAGGAAGGAGAACTTATCTGGAACAGTTTGGAGTGAAGTACATGAATCGAGAATAAACGCCACGGGTATATAAGAAATGGATTCAACAAACGGAGTCAGTTATGTATTGGAGGAGCAAGTGATCAGTTGTGAATTATAGTAGTGAGTCTATAGTAGATCAAAGTCATAATTAGTTTACTATTATAAGAACTTATTATTGTAATTTAGTGGGGGTGTTTACTGGAGGGTGTAAACACATAACAATGGTAATATTTTCCAGCAGCCCTTGATTATGTAAATAGGTAATCTATCGTGTTCCATTGATTTCATCGATTTTAATTTATCTACTACCTTAATGACAACTGCATCAGAAATTTCCCTAATATTTAACAATCCTAGATCTCCATTATCAATTTTGTCATTGCCACTTGTAGAATATATGTTGTTTATATTATATACAAATATAACATGCGAATTAATATTCGAAAAGTAACAAAATACAACAAAATTATATAAACATAAACAAAAGAGGGACATATAGAAGTTAGCATCAACATCTTTAGGATTACTTCCTTTAATTTCGATTTAATTATTGAAATATTTTCAGTCACTCTTTATTCTAACAATTATGGATACTTTCAAATTTGTAAGACACAAACGCTTAGGTGTTAGAAATTTTAAAGGATTATATTTAAGCAAGAGAGATCATTTATTTAAAGAAAACGAATATCAATAAAAAATTATCGCGTCACAAATTTTAAATAAGTAACATCTTAATAATGTAAAATAATCAATTTCCTTGTCTTCGAAAATGATAAATTGGTTGTTTTCGTTTTAGTTGGCGAATATTCTTTCATCGGTGCGGGACGACATTTTATCTGAATGATGTTCCGAAAAATATCTTTTATAAAACGGATAAAAAAGATCTGCGATCTTCTTCTGGTTATTTTTCATCTTATTATTTTACAACCACAAGAGACATGTATTTATATAACATTTCTTACAATCTATACTACTCTGGATGCTTGTGTAATAAGAGTTTGTTTTCCTACATGTTTACTTGTAATACAGATGATGCTATCATAAAATCATTCGTCCTATTATAATTAAAGGAAACTCACTGAGTTTTTTGATATTTTCAATAGTAAACACCACGGATAAATTATCGAACTGTACATGCTATACTTGGTTTAACATAAATGTTCGCGACATTTATTCTGACAAGAGAAGCCTGTCGATGTTACTAGATCTAGCTACAAATTATCACAGTGCCATAAGGCACTCTACTGGAATCACTATCACCCGGAAATATAACAACATTTCATTTTATATATTAGTAAATAACACTGTATCAAATTAATCAAAAATTCCCAAAGGAGAGTACTTTAGTATTATTAGTCAAATTTTATGTCACCAGTAAATCTAAAAAAAAGATTATTAAATATACATAGGTATTACATTTTTGAGTTTAACAACACTCCACTAATGTTTATGTGTTTTTTACTTTTATACTATACGTATATTATTGTATATTTTGATTTTTCATAAAATTTTAGCTTAGGGTTGTGTATCATAATGTACCCTTCAAGCTACTATTTTCCGAGATAATATTTTGACGGTTTGTATCCTTCGGAAAAAAATCGATATCTTCTATAGTCTTAAAGATTAAGAAATTTTCTTTCCCAGCTCATACAAGTACCCTACGATCCAACTAAAAGTGCTCTTCACAATTTCATACAGGGTGTTTTATTTGAACATTATTTTAGTTCAAACGTCAAAATCATTCGTTTTAAATAGAATTCCCTGTATATTTTTACAGAATCTATTAAATTATTGAATTCTACATCGATTAATATTACCATTCCCTACACCTATCCCTGCTAAGTTTCTCATCATAGACTTATGTTTGTCAAATCTACATACATCAGTTCTGTTTCTAGTCATCTAGTAGGCGGCAAATGTATAATGTTTTGTTTTTATCAATGTCAACCCCGTGTTAGTGTTATGTGCGCAGCATTATTTACAATATTTACGCGAACTATTAGTGAAAAATAATGGCAAACGTTTATTCAAATGCTGTAATATTAGATTTGTTTTCTATTTGTGGAAATAATAACAAAATAATTAGTAGAACGTGCAGATAATTCAATTAGAAATACCGATAATTACCACCAATGGCAAACGATAAATTCAGATCAGGTAAAATTTTCTAAAACTTGGCAAAGTTAAAGCCGTGTTAAAGTCGTAAAGACAATACCGCAGTCAGTTATAGATAATGAAGAAAATGCGATTAATGCCTTTCAATTATTATATATTTTTGGGAAAGAATTGAGGCAACATATGCGGATGACTAGCTGGTTTTAGCCGGAGTATAGAGCCGTGGATCCGGAGTATTCGTAAGAGTGGAGAAACTTACTCTTTTCGAATGCCCAGCATAAATGACAGATTCTTGTTTAGTTCGAGAAAAGGAGACAAAGAGAAATTGATGTTAATTGGGGACCATCTATAGTGAAAATCAGTAGAGTTGTCTCTTTTTCTCGAATAACCAGTCTCCTATAGATTAGATTGATATTGTTGGTAAGAGAAATATAAAGATTGGGTAAAATGAATTATAAAATATATTACATGAATAAATAAATCAATTTGTATAATGTGCAATATGAAATTTTAAGCTATTTAAAAATATAGGCAAACAAAGACTAATTAATACTAAAAAAAATCAATGACATATTTATACCAGGATTCTAGATTCCGGGATTGAGTATCGTTGAGGCGAATGGTTCTGGAACAGCAATTCAGGCCCACAATTGTCTCTTGCAAAAATGGAATCTAAGGGTTTTCTTGGCAATTTAGTTTACGTCTCTCAATGAAGTGAAATTCGAATATTGTAGAAATAAAGGACTGCTTACAGATTTCAGTCGAAATAATATTCCTTTAACGTGGAATATAAATTTATAATTAATATAAATGTGTGAGAAGCTCAAATTTTCATTACAAAATATAAAGCTTAAATATCTGAATTTCAACATGCAGAAGAATATTTTCAAATTATCAATGTGCAGAATAAAGCTTAAGTTTTCAATATGCAGAAAAATAAACTGATTCGTAAATTATAAATTGCCAAAAAAATTAAAAAGAAAAAAAATATTTTATAACCATGTGGTACATATAGAATTTTAATTACTTATTAAATTTTAAAAAAATGAATTTGAATTTAAATTTATTTTAAAAATATTGAAATTACATCAAAGACAAAAATTGAAGTTTACTGAAATTTTAAATTACTAATAAATAAATTTTACCTGGTTGTTAAACACTTCTTAAAGCGCATATAAAAATGTAATATTAATTACTGATGTCCACAGTTAAGTTTGTCTGCTAAATAATACCAATACATAAACCTGAAAAATCTAGTTTTACTAATTAAATGGAAAGCTGTGAAATGTAGAGAACGGTACAGGTATCGTCTTCTGTCAATTGTTGAGTTAAGCGCACAACCTGGATGTCGCCTTATGTAGATTTCCGTAATCTAGCAAATTACATAAGTTAATGTTAAACAAAAACATGACTGAGTTCCTAAGATATAAAAATTTGTACATAAAACAATATGAAATGATTTATCAGTTATACAAAGAAAATTCTGATAGTAGAAAACAGTCTCACTTACAAAAACTGACTCAAAATGCTATACAGATCATGCTAAATATAAATAAAATACTAGTTATTATTTAAAATTGTTAAATGGACATAGGCCATGTAACATGTTCTGGCTTACTTTTATGCAAATCCGCAGGGATCTACTCCTGGTGCTAGTTAAGATTTAGGATTCTCATATTCGTCTATTCAAGAAATTCTAAAGAAACATAAGATGCATAAGTTTCTGTGCCAAAAAATACAATCATTGAAGTCAGAAGATTTAAAAAAAGAGCAGATTTCTGTGATCATGTGATCGTACGTTTTCCAGAAAATTCTGATTTTTTAGAAAGATCATTTGGACTGACGTGACTAAATTTTCTAAAGAAGGAATTTTTAACAGACGAAATTTGCACCACTGGGCACAACAAAATCCTCATGTGGTAGGTATGGAACTCGAATTTCCAGACCAAATTTAGTTTTACTGTTTTCTGCTTATTACCAGATTTAGACACTTTTAAGTATCATAACTACGAGGAGAATTTAAATAGTGGCAAATGCATGCATATCTTGAAAGCAGTCGTTGACATGTTTATTGATAGTTTGGCCTAAATATTTATAATTTTATGTACTATCAAATGGGTGGTTGCGGCCCACACAATACACGGGAAGTGTATGTGTGGGGATACCGAGGACCTTGGAGATAGCCAGCAAGATCCCCTGATTTAACCCCCTTAGACAATCAAAAATATTTGTTATATATGTTCCCATTATAATGATCCTTTCTGTATACTTTGTCTGTATCATAAGAAGTTGTATGTTTTTGTACAGATATCCGCGTGCAGGCAGCACGCGAGCCAATAGTTGTTGTGATATACACATATATTGAGATGTACTCTGTTGTAATTTATGGAAATAAATACCTAGTATAAAAGTTATAAACATTATTATTTTTCCATTTGGAATATAGAACCCCGGCTGCTTCCAAAGAAGATCTGAAGTACGAGCTGCATTCCAGCAATTAGATCCCCACGAAATTCGCCGAGCCACGGTAAGTGCCATAACCCGCAGAATAATGACTTATTTATTATCATTAAATATTTATTCAATGTGTTGGTTCATTTTGTAAATTTTATGTTGCAAAGTATTTTTTTTATAAATTTAATAATAAAATGATCTTTTGTTTTTGATGTTTATTGATTTTATTTTTTTAATAACTAACAAATAATTATCAACTATCCACATGATTATACTCCTTTATGATAAGAAAGAAACTAAATTATAACTTGTATTGCTTAGTAGCAAACAGTTCTGATGTAATGTACATTTTATTACAAAATATGTTGAGAAAACCAAGAGAGAAAGGTATGGGGTATCATAATATCTATCGATGCAGAATTCAATAGATTCTGTAAAATTATACAGGAGATTCCATTTAAAACAAATTTGACGTTTGAACTAAAATAATGTTCAAATAAAACACTCTGTATAAAATTCTGAAACAAAAGGACACTTTTAGTTGGATAGTAGGGAACTTGTATGAATTCGAAAAAAAAATTTCTTAACTTGGTACATGATAGAAGATATCGATTTTTTTTCCGATTTTTTGCTTTTGCTTACAACATCCATGTTGATTACAGGGAGACCATTCTAGTACATGTATACACAAACGTACCTCATAGACGCACACCTACATTGAAATACTAATTTTGTAACAATATTTTTTTATCAATAAATTTACAATGTAAGTCTTGTAATAGTTTTTTTTTGTATAGATTCCTATAAAGGAATTTGTGGTCTAATTTCGGAGCGTATGTTATTTATGGTTTCGATATTATTAAGTATTTCATCTAAAACTCGGGTGATATCTATCAGTACATAAAATATATCACTTTATCCCGCTTATACATAGACATTTTTGATTTGACATGACAAAACTGATCATTTATCAAAGCGACAAAATTCTTCACTCCATTTCGTCCTCACCATTTTCCAATATCTCATCATCGATCTACTCTATAGGACCAATTTCGTATAAAAATAACCCACTGGCATATTACTTAGTCGAATTTATAAACATAACTGCACGGCAAGATTTGTACTCCCATTTGTATGAGCTGAGTATTGCAGAACGCGAGAAAATAAGAAGAAAATTACATATAATACTGAGGATTGGCATGATAAACGATCGCTTGTCAGCAGGCTGGTCTGAAAGGAACTGTCAAGATAGCTCTGCAGCTGGAAATACTGAAAATAAAGGAATAAACGGAATAAGATAACATTGAGAGACACCAAGGACGACACTGTGAGTTCAAATGCGCGCCTTGGCGGTACATTTTCAGTGCATTCTACTTCTTAACTCAATTACTGCGGGCCAGCGGCTTTCTGTTAAATATGATCGCGGCGACAGTAATAAATTAGTTTATTTGAAAACTTAAAAAGGAACTTTATTATACGTGACGTTTTATTTCAGTCCCACTTCTGACTTGCAATGCATATACTTACTAGTAAACTATACTACGCGTAGAAAAATTAAGACTATGTGTGTGACATTGTTAAAGAACACGCCAAAACTCTCGATGAACTTTTCGAAACTAACAAAATCCGACATTTCGCATGAAAACTCATCAAGGAGTCTAATTTTAGAAAGTACAGTAAATGTCGCTGCATAGGGACGTAATGTCGCCCCGACCACCAAAAATTAGAAAGTGTATCAAAAACCGAATTTCAAAATTAAAAACCCTTTTACGAATCCATGTTGTTAAGCACTGCAACTCATGCGTTGTGTTAAATATGAGGACAAGTTAACCAGTCTCTAGTCAAAGTATTTCGAGAGTTTTGGTGAAAATAGCCCTTAGCGTCGAGGGCACCCTATCATTTTCTAGCAGTCGATTTTGACGAGAAAATGATGGGTTTTAAAGGAATTTGCCCTAAACCGGTTCCTCAGTGATTCGGTACCAGAAAGTATATTTACCATGTACTCAGATGTATATGGGACCGCCTTACCTGAACGTATGAATATATTATTGCCACAAAATAATTCAAAGTCGCGAGGAGCGACCAAAATTGATATTGAACTAAAAATACGTCAATAGACAGGCAAGCAAAAGCCCACCAAAAAATTTTACAAACATTGAACTTTTTACTGAATCTTTTTGTGTAATCGTTAGCTAAAAACTAAACATTGGATGGTAGTTGGTACATTATGAGTCGTTCCGTTCCTCACTATGTGTTGTACACGGACCAGACTATAATTTGTTAATACATTGTTCTTGAACGTTTTGTAAAAACATAATTTTAAGATTTAATATATATTTTTGAACTTTATATTGTCTTTTTCTTGTGTTTCAAAATTTCTTTTCTGGTTTAAATTTAAGAAAGTGTTAGTATTTACTGTGTTAGATTTATAGTGTTATGACGTCTAATTGGTACCATCGGTGAAGTAGTTAAGCAAAAACGAACAGTAAGTATAGATTTAGTATTATTCTCTGTCTGAAACAGTCGACTTGAACCCTTCTTTGTGAACATTTAATATCCACTTTGGGAAATATAATAAAAGTCCTTCAGACGTGTAAAGACGGATCATTCACAACATCACAGGCACACAAATTTATTTTTTTAAAACTTGTTTTTCTTAAAATCGCACTAAAAAGTAAAAAATAATTGCAAGATAAGCGAGGCGTGCGCACTTTGCATGATTGTACGCATGATGTGCACGTCTTGCTTTTCTTTACTTTTTAGTACGACTTTAAGAAAAGCAAGTTTTTTTTTTAATTATTTTTTATTTTATTCTTTTTAGTCATACTTTCATTATTTCATTATTGGAGCTAGGTTCCGAGGTATAAACCTAACGGCATTCCATTATATCACTAGAAGTAATATCGTACCATTTGTATTGAAAAAAAGCCGGACGTAGAAGTCTCTGATCAAACGAAAAATCTTCTGTATTCAATGTTTTGCCGAAGGTGCCGGTTGGATAGTATGTTTAATCAATTTTCACCCGCGCCCCTACGTGAGGATATTTGCAAAAGTAACGGTGTAATGCTGTATTGTCATCCGATCTTAGTAACTGTGCAAAATTTAATTAATTGATTATGTCAAGAAGTGTTTCAAATAAAGGATGCAAGATTTGAACACAAACATGAAAACTACATTGTGAGTTAAAGAACGGTAGCTCAGTATGCTAAAGCGTCTAGCTAAAGTCTGGCTAGAAAACTGAGTTGCCTAGCGAAGTGGGTTCGATTCCTGCAATGCGAAACAATTTTTCATTAAAAAATTGCCCCAAGAGTGGTTCGGAGTCTACATTAAACTGTAGAGCCTCGTCTTTCTTTACGTAGCACAAGATACTTGAGATCTTCCAGGGGGTGACTTCGGTAATTTGAGAGGCGATTAAGAAAACAAGAAATCAAACAAGAAAAGCAAATAACAATGCCAATATATTAACATTTCAATTTTTAGTCACGATTGCATTGAAAAAGGTTGAAAATTACCAGTTTACTTTAAAGTTTGATGTGATGAAACCGAATCTAGCATCAGACTTGCCCCAACTCAAGAATACTTTTAAATTGTACTTTTCTACTGAACTGAATAGTTAACTAGAAACGTTGGAAATCACAATATTCATATGTATATTGATGCGATGAAACAGCATCCGGAATCACAGTTATTCTTCGAATTGTAAATTTTCATCTATGAAACACAAAAATTCCATGAGCAACCTGAAAATCTAATACTTTCACACTCTCTAATTGAAAAAAACCCCGATGGCAGGGGCCAGTCGGAAAGGTAGATTTCATTCTATATTATTTTGCACTGCTTTAGGTCGCTTTTGTCTAAAAGTGATGAGCACTATCCAACGATGTATCGCATGTACATATTTGATTCGAAATAAAATTTTGAGGATTTTTTTTAAGACCGTCGCCATTTTTAAAATTTTTTTTATGCGTTTTAACAAAAAAATCTTTTAGACGGGAGCACTATCCAATGATGTTTCACATGTACATATTTGATTAGAAAGTAAAATTTTGAGAAGAGAAATTTCTTAAAAGTTTGAACCGCCGCCATTTTGAAACGAAGAAGGCGATTTAGCCCATCTTCGAATATAACCGAGACATTGACCCGAAGTATATGTCTACCAAATTTCTTTTCGATCCGTTGAGAAATGCGTCCACTAAAGTGTTTAAAAATTTCGTTAACTTTTGAACGGGGGCATTTTTGGGGTCTGGGTACTATAATCGAAGAAATTATAGGAAAATTCGAAGTTGTGATATGCTGCACTCTGTAATAGGTACATTAGAGTAAAATACAATAACTTGGATTGTTCAAATGCTACGAGGAAGATGTAAAGCCTCCGATTTGTATAAAATTTCCTTCTGCTGTAAAATTGCTTATTCAAAGATGGTTATCAATTTTACTTTCGATTTGGATCGTTCCGACACTACCAAGAGATGGGGCTAGTTACGCTCTACTACCGTGGAACTTAACAGTGTCTATGAGATACGACTCAGGTTTATTATCGAAGGTATGTTCACTTGCACTATACTGACGAGACCCAAAAATAGGCCGAAACTGGTATGCAGTTAGTGACATCCTGAGATGAAGGAGGCCTAGTATTTTCCTCGTAGCATTCTAGCAGTCCAAGTTATTGGATTGCAGTGCTAAACTGTGTTAGATAAAATATGGCAAACTTCACCATTTAATTCAGCGCTAGTGGCCAACATGTAACTGGGAGAATAGCTTTTATGGTTTAATTTGTTTAGTCCTCATTATATATAAGGCACTTGCAAATAGGTTGGAATATTATAATTCCTATTTTTATATTATATTATATATTGGCAACATATTGGCAATGTTAATTAAAAATTATGAAAATTTCTATTTTCTAGGCACTGCAATGAAAATAAGTGCAAGCAAACTGTAATGAAGAATGGCCTTAAAATAAAATGCAAGTTTAAACTGGTATTGAATATCAAGTATAGAGAGTACTATAAAATAATACTTGTAAAACTTGATTTTCATTAGATCTTGGTCAAAATGAAGATTGTCTTCAATGTAAGAATGATTACATTTTGATTTTGAAAAATGATATTCATAAATATACTACAAGTAAATTTTGGAAACTGCAAAATGCAAATGTGGGTGAGAGAATAGTTTCTTCTTATCATATTTTCAGTACTGCTATATAATTAATGAATTATTTAGAAATTTTAACGTCATGGATTTTAATTCTTGAAACGAAAATTCGATGACATGAACAATTTAAAATAATTAATGAAATTCGATATATGCATACTTTGCTCTGGAACTGAATATTTTATAAAATTACTTATTGATGTTAGTGTTATTTTGTTGTTAATTATTCTACGATGGAATGCCAGCTATAATATTTATTAATGATAAATACGATCATAATTTGGATTCTGCTGAAACGCTTTCGTATTTACTTCTATCTAAGGAGGTAAAAAAATAATTTAAAGGAAGCGATTAGCTATCACGAATATAAATTGGAGTTAAATTATGGGACTAAAAGTGCATTACTCGCCAATGGATAAAGTTGTCCAAAACCGTTCTTGTTCTCTTCATTCCTTGAGCGATTTACTCCATGTTGTTAAAATTTCAACAAATACTATAACTTTCTTATACATAAGTATACAGTACAAAAACAGCAATCAAATTTCAGATTTACATCAATAGTGATAAAACATACTTCGCCAATTTTACTTCAGTAAAACATCGAATAGTACAGACCGTCGATAATGGTAGTTATATACTTTGGGGATTAATGGTTTGTAATTATTTACTAACGTTCGTGTACATTTTAGTGTTGTTTTGAATGTTCGACTGAACAAACAAATGTAGTTTTAGTGTTGTGTCAATTCTTTAATCGGCTTCACGTAAATATTCGTCCATTGTAATAAATTTTGTTAGGTGCACTCATGCGCTCATAATAAAAACAGTATTTTCCAACTAAAACAAGTTCAGTGTAATATGGATGATTCGAAAGTTGATATTATTTATGATTGTATTAATAGTAACAAAATTATTTCAAGGTAGCAAAATATAACCCTTAGAAGTTCAATAAAACATGTAAATTATGTCTGAAACTTAATATGACAGACCTAAGTATACGTATAAAATAAAAATTAGCGTAATTAATTAGAAAATAAGAGTTCAATAGAGGAAAATATGTAAATAATATGGTAGGTGAGCAAGTTACTCCCCTTTTTTGAACTTGACCGACATTTTAGACAGGCTAAATTCATTTTTAATTGATAGTATACATTAAGTGGAAGACTAACATGTAATGATTTGTCTTTTTAAACAATATTTAAAATCGTTTGGATGGATAAGGATGTATGTACTTAGCGTGTACTAGCTTCTTGATGGTCATCTATATACAGGCTGTCCATTTTATTAGGGCACTCGAGAATATCTCACTTAATATCGGTCGTACAAAAAAAAATATTTTTTAAAAATTGTGCTGATTTATATAACCTACAAAATGGTTCAAAGACATTTGAAATCCATAGCCTACTTTAAGAGTTATGGCGGAGAATATCGCAAATGCGGAAAACGTCTAGGCCAAATATCACCGTTATTTGAAGAGATACGAGAAAAACTCTAAGGTAAAAATTTTTTGCAAAACAGTGTTTTAACAAAGTTTTATCTAATTTTTTTCAAAACCGCTGTATTTTGAGATTTACTCTTCAGGCTGTTAAAAAAATTATTTTGAAACGGGCGAAAAATGGCGCCATTAAATAGAGTATTTTCCTCCCTTTTCAACGATATATCACATGCAATATTTATTCATTGGTACTACGTTAGTAATTATAAAAACATTTTTTAAAACCAATAAATTTTTTTTTAACAAGCATTATACTTGCCGTGGAGAAGTATGATTGAATAAAACGATAAAATAATTCAATAAGTTGTCCAAATCTTTGCTATAATAAAACATTAACACAGTTAAGAAGAATAAAGTAAATTCAGGTAACAAAAACAAGATACTAATCAAGAAAGCAACATGGAGCAATTATGGAAAGAGTATTCGGAGTTACACCAATGTATAGAGGTCCTCCATAAAAGCGTCACTCCTTGCTCAGAAAGTTAAAATGTCTTTACTAATTAATTTAAGTATAATATCCATTTGTTTGTATTTCATAATTTTACTCTTATTTCAATTATTTTAAAATAGTTGGCTATGAACAACTCTCACTCAATCATACTCGTTTAAGAATTTAGAATTTTCAAAAATGATTTTCACTTGCATTGATCGTTATAATATGTTCGTTACATATTGCTAATGCAATGTTAACTCTGGATTAGCTCAAGTATAATATAGAAACAGATTTCCACAAGCATTACAGCCGAATAAAACTCTGTTCAGAAAATTATCTACGAAACTGAAAAATAATGGTTCATTTTTAAAGAAGAAGACAAGGTCGAACAGTGTTACTGATAATGTAAAAATAAGGTAAACAGAGTTATTAATTATGTAAGAAATAAAAATACAGAAAATTTGGACACATCATTAAGAGAAATTCAAATTGCTTGTCATAAATAAAACAAGTGCTGGAAACATTTTAAAGAAAAATGGTTACCGGTGTTATAAAGCCAAAAAAGTTCACAATTTACAAGCGGGGGACAAACCAAGGAGGACGACTTTTTGTAGGTGGCTGTTGGAAAAGAAGCGTGCCGATCCATTAATATGTCCGACGAGGCAAATTTTTCCAATAATGGATTTTTTAATCGCAATATTCATTACAAATGGACTTCTGAAAATACACACTGGCATAGACCGACTGGGTTTCAAAATCGTTTTTCAATAAATATGTGGATAGGTATTTTAGGCACCAATTTAATAGGTCCTTATTTTTATGATGGTCACCTCAGTGGTCAAAGGTACCCAAACTTTTTGAGAAATGAATTTAATTATTTCTTAGATGACCTACGATACAACTTTCAATATTTTCAACAAGATGGAGCTCCTCGCAACGATTCCCAGATTTACCTAGATTATTTAGACGAAATTTTGCCTCAACATTGGATAGGTACCAATGGATTTATTCGATGGCCCCTTCGTTCTCCGGATATAACCCTAATGGATTTTTTTCTATGGGGGTATATTAAAGATAAGGTGTTTTCGACGACGCCACAAAATGTAGAGGACCTAAAAGCTCGAATTTAACAGGCATGTATTACAGTTACCCCCGAAATTCTGAGTAATGTTTTAAATGCAGTGCCTCGCCGCGCTCGATTGTGCATAAAAAATCGCGGTGGACACTTTGAACACTTGATATAATATCTAAAAATTATTTTGAGGATTAGATAAATATTAATGTTCTGTGGGCTATATTCTTTTTATTATTAATTTGTTTTTGTTACCTGAATTTACTTTATTCTTCTTAATTGTGTTAATGTTTTATTATAGCAAAGATTTGAACAAGTTATTGAATTATTTTATCGTTTTATTTAATCATACTTCTCCACGGCAAGTATAATGCTTGTTAAAAAAAAATTATTGGTTTTAAAAAAACTTTTTATAATTACTAACGTAGTACCAATGAATAAATATGGCATGAGGTCGTGGAAAAGGGAGGAAAATACTCTATTTAATGGCGTCATTTCCCGCCCGTTTCAAAATAATTTTTTTAACAACCTGAAGAGTAAATCTCAAAATACAACGGTTTTGAAGAAAATTAGATGAAACCTCGTTGAAACAACCTGTTTTGCAAAAAATTTTCGCCTTAGAATTTTTCTCGTATCTTTTGAAATAACGGAGATATTTGGCCTAGACGTTTTCCGCATTTTCGATATTTTCCGCCATAACTCTCAAAGTAGGCCATGGATTTCAAATATCTTTAAAGCATTTTGTAGGTTATATAAATCGGCACAATTTTTGTAAAAATAGTTTTTTTTGTACGACCGATATTAAGTGAGATATTCTCGAGGGTCCTGATAAAATGGACAGCCTGTATGTTTGTAACCAGGAGAAGAAAAAGGGCAAGACAAAAATATAACTACTGACATATTTGAATTATTTACTGATTGAATTTAACTTGATGTGCGATTGATTGAATAAAATCCACAATTTATTATCTATCTATCTTTATTTATTGTACAACCCCTATAATATACTCTACGCTTCTCTGTTGCTAGTTTTGCGGCAAAAACTAAATCGTTGCCCCTAATTCCAATGTGGCTGGTTATCCACCTAATTGTCACAGTATGCCTGGCCTAACCCCTAACAGAAAATTGGTACTGTTTCCCGAGCACTTAAGGAGTCAAAACTATCAATAGTCTGTTATAAGTGCTAAATTCTGTATACAAGAATGCCTGCTCCAAATGGTATACAGGGTGTTGCATCATGAGAGGGACATAGCTTAATAGAAGGTAGAGAACATCAGTGGTAACCGGAACCTCCCATAGAAATGTCTCATTGGGCCTTTACTACGAAGTTACAGGGTGTTAAATAATTTTTGGCCAAACCTGTTTTTTGTCATAACTTTGACAGGGAATGAAATAACGGATTCATATTTGGTACGGCTAATGTACTAACGAGCCCCAAGAGGTACATGTATAAAAAAAATATATCCAGGTCCGGACTCACTAAAATTTATGTTTCTTCTTAGCATCAATAAAACATCACCCTGTATATATTTTTTTGAAATTTCGATACGATATTCGAAAAGAGCAAGAAAAAACAAACAAAATGGCCTATTTCATTTTTTTGTTACACCTTCGTGGTTATTTAAATATGTTGTTAAATGTGCAAGAAAATGGATTACAGAACCCTATTAAATGAGAGGCACGTGAAATAAATAGTTTTATAACTAAAATTTGCAAAAATTCTATTGAGCCTAGGTGGTCTGGGTGAATCCTAATTCCGGCACGTTTTAAAGGTCCATTTTGGTAAAAAAACTGTGGTCCTAATAAGTAATCGGGTATGAAATAACAAAATTTTTAATCAATCACAGTAGGCTTGTTCAAAGAATAAAAGTAACAGATAATTTAAACCATTTAGGCCTAAGCAACCAGTTACTTTGATCAAGAAAATCATCAACATTTTATACTTAATAAAAATTGGAAAAGAGAACAAACTAAAATCTACATAAATAAAATATTTTCCATTCAATTAACAATAAATAACAAAACAATAACTAAATGTGTTTAAAAATAAAATGTAATTGACACTAAAGTAAATTTTCAAAATGTCCTCCCCCACATTCTGTGCATTTTCTTGCGCGTTTAGAAAGGTCACCAATTGCTCGACGTATCATTTCTGGATTATTCCGTATTTCGTCACAGGTTGTAACGATGCGCTGGATTAAATGTTGTCTACTTTCAATTTCAATGCTATAAACCTCGTTTTTTAAGTGGTCTCATAAAAAGTAATCACAAGGGTTACAATCAGGAGATCTTGGTGGCCATTCATGTGGACCCCTGCGTCCAATCCATCTATTAGGATACACATTGTTTAAGTGTTCTCTTACTTGAAGGTTAAAATGTGGTGGGGCCCCATCATGCTGAAACAACATGCCTCTTATACCGATATTTTCTAACATATTCGGTAAAATGTTTTGAAGAAAATCAAAGTAAATTTCACCATTCAATCTTTCTTCAAAAAAATGTGGCCCTATCAAATGTCTATTCACAAGTCCGACCCAAACATTTACAGAAAACCTGTGTTGCGAACGGCGTTGGCGTACCGCATGTGGGTTTTCCTGTGCCCATTTATGATTATTTCGTGAATTGTTTACTCCATCCCTTGTAAATTGTGCCTCATCCGTAAATAAGGTTCTGTAAATGACTGGGCGATGGTTAGACAACCAATGACAAAATGCCAGGCGGGGGATATCGTCGCCTTGTTGAAGACGCTGTACCTGCTGGATATGATATAGATGGTAACGTTCTCTTTTTAGGGTTCTCCATACTCGCCAATGAGGAATACCAGTTGCCAAACTGATTCGTCTAGTGCTCATATTTGGGTTTTCTTGAACTACGTTTATAATATTGTTTTGTTCCTGCACACCTTGTTGTAAAACACGCTCCACAACTGCAGAATTAGGAAACTTTCCGTGTTGTCTTGCATACTGGAACACCGTACTAAAGGTTTTATGATTAGGGCATCGACGACCAGGAAAACGCAGCCGATATTCTCTTTCCGCCGACCTACCATTTCCATTACAGAAACCATAGATGAATATTATGTCAGCATATTCCACGTTTGTAAATTTTACTGGCATAGTTAAAATATTTTCACAAGTTTTCACTAACTAAATGCGGATTATTGACACATTAAATTACTAACAAACAATTATTCAACTGTTTAGGAGATTTCTTTTTATTATCTGTCACTTTGAACAAGCCTACTGTGATTGATTAAAAATTTTGTTATTTCATACCCGATTACTTATTAGGACCACAGTTTTTTACCAAAATGGACCTTTAAAACGTGCCGGAATTAGGATTCACCCAGACCACCCAGGCTCAATAGAATTTTTGCAAATTTTAGTTATAAAACTATTTATTTCACGTGCCTCTCATTTAATAGGGTTCTGTAATCCGTTTTCTTGCACATTTAACAACGTATTTAAATAACCACGAAGGTGTAACAAAAAAATTAAATAGGCCATTTTGTTTGTTTTTTCTTGCTCTTTTCGAATATCGTATCGAAATTTCAAAAAAATATATACAGGGTGATGTTTTATTGATGCTAAGAAGAAACATAAATTATAGTGAGTCCGGACCTGGATATATTTTTTTTATACATGTACCTCTTGGGGCTCGTTAGTACATTAGCCGTACCAAATATGAATCCGTTATTTCATTCCCTGTCAAAGTTATGACAAAAAACAGGTTTGGCCAAAAATTATTTAACACCCTGTAACTTCGTAGTAAAGGCCCAATGAGACATTTCTATGGGAGGTTCCGGTTACCACTGATGTTCTCTACCTCCTATTAAGCTATGTCCCTCTCATGATGCAACACCCTGTATAATTCGGCAGACTAAATACTAGTCTTATTTGATGGTGTCCACGAATGGCATTGTCTAAGATGCACAAATAACACTACTAGTACCATTATTATTTGTCTTTGACCGTATGTAAAAATGATATAGTCAAAATATCTGTGAATCTATTAATTCTGTTAAAATTAGTATGTTGTTTGTGTTCTCTCTTTTAAATTGAGTTAATTCTAATAATGAATGGGCATTTCATTTCCCACGGGACTATTTCATTAGCAGCTGTTTTAAATAATCTTGAAAAAACTACGTTTCAAAAGTAAGAATTATAGTAGTCCTGTGGACCTTGTAATCGATTAATCTAGATGGTCGTACAGCTCCTCAAACTGCACAGTCATGGTCTGTTTTGGACATGATTAGAGGTCTATAATCTTAAGAAGACTTCTCTACCACAGCATAGAATATTGGAAATCGACAAAGAAAATTAGGAGCGCATGTTAAGAATGTTAAATTACAAAATTAGTATTGGTTGTTATGCTATTTTACATAGTAAATTTAGTACCTAAAAAAATATTGTTATACTCTGTCTCTTTCTGTCAAATAAAATATTACTTTTACGTCTTATTTTATATTTCAATAATCCACGCAGAAATATTTCAATATTTGTGACAAAAAAAACTCATAGTATGAATTGGTAAGAGAAAAAAGCAATACAAGGAAATGAACTTGCTGACAGCCTTGCAAAAAAAAGAGCTAAAGCACCTGAACCTGAACCATTTTGTGGCCTGGCCAAAGGACACATAGCGGAGGAGATTCAAGAATGGGAAAAGGACCAGAAAAAGTCCTACTGGAGGAATACTCCAGGCCAAAGACAAGCGAAAAAGTTTATAACTTATTCGACAAAGAATGCCACAAGGCTTCTCGTACTTGAAAGTCCGAATTAAGGCTAATCATAGGCCTTCTAACTGGCGACTGCCCCTTGAGATATCATCTCGAAAATATAGGCAAGGCGGTAGACAACAAATGCATATTACGATACTGCAACTGAAACTGCGGAACATATACTTTGTGAATGCAAGGTGTTAGTCCACACTAGGCTAAAGTTCCTAGAACAGGCGGAATTAACGCCTGAAGACATAGGGAAATTAGCCCCCGGAAAATCAGAAGCTTTGTAAATAATCTTGGAATCCTGGGCAACAACTAGATGTAGGGTAAATCACAAAAGTTCTTTTAGGTCGAAGTGAAGTAAGGCTGTTCGAAGCCAAACAACCCCATAAAACAATCTATAAGATTTATGCTCTATACATATACATATACAAACACGTTTTCAAATTAACAACAGCCAGGGAACTTGTCGCTAAAATTTAAGGAGGATAGGATCACAACTAGACATAAAGACAATACAGATCGATAACGTATTGATTGATATGGTTGGAATATTTGAAGCAAAGGACCCCATACTAAACCTCAGGGAAAATGGATTCCAGTCGAATTGGATGAAAATTTGGTATAATGTAGTTTATAATGTCCTGATAAAAAGTTTTAAAGCAACGAGATAGAAAAATGGACAGTTTTCGAGTTACAGGGGGTCAAACATGAGGAAAACGGCTATTACCATATGAACATTTCTTACTATATAACTATAATATTTGTGATATTTAAGTATGTAACTCGAAAACTGTCTATTTTTCTACGTCGGCTTTTTAAAACTTTTGATCAGGACATCATAAACTACGTTATACCAAATTTTCATCCAATTCGACTGGGACCCATTTTCCCTTAGGTTTAGTGCGGGGTCCTTTAAGGCTACATTTATGTACATATACTCGTATCAGTCTTTTATAAACATATATTTTCAAATTAATAGAAATTTAGAGTTCACAATTTTCTCAGAGATCCATTTAATTTAAGTAAACACAACTCTTAGAAATATTGTAAACGTTAAATCTATGCGAAAAGGATAGTGATTAATATCAATAATATTAACTAATGTTAATTTATTAGTAAACCTATTATGTAACCGAAAAGTTTAAAAATTCATCTGAAGAAGCCTTAATTGTATTTCTACGCACTGCTGACCAACTGTCACAGAATGACATCATGCGCTGTAACGAATGAATATTAGTGAGTATATCTTTACATGCCAGTATCATAGGCTAAATCGCCTATTGAGATTTTCACTGTTTGCACTAGAGATTTTTGGTTTTATCATGAATTTTTCCTAAATTATACTTATTGAGCAACTAGATTTACAAATTCATTTTTCACATTTTTCGTTTTAATCTTACCTATATACTTTCCCATTTTGTATTCTTGGCTCAAATAGACTCATTTACGAAACGAATGGCCTTCACCAAGTAAATTGAAAATCTCTTACCTGCAAAAGAAAAAAACAATTTAATATATTGCAGTAGGTACACAGTACAGTATTATTAAAATATATAAATCTCTTTTTATCAAAGAAAATGAAAACGAAAATAAATTCTCATACGAACATTTGATATTCGATTTATATTCCTTAATATCTGATTTAGCTTTCAAATGCTCTGCGTCAAGGACGCGAAAATGGGTAAAATTGCGGGATCCTGCTCAATTTATCGCCTCAGTAGAAACGAGTAGTTTGAACTTAAAATTTTCATGCGTTGTTTCAATAAAAATGAAAGTTCTTTTACAAGACGCCCAACCAGCATAATTTACAGTATCCTCTCATTCTATATCAATTCATAAATATATATTAATAATGTCATGACCTACGTGCGGATTAGTAATGATTATATATAATATAGAAGCTAGCATAAACACGTCAATCATACCAAGTTACTGAAATATGTGAAACGATTGTATATAAATTGTCTTACAATGAAAGTCTGACTTATTATTGCTTTTGAGAAAACCTTGACCTTTCAATAATAAATAAATTAAAATTGAATCTAATTTAGGAGAAGAAAACATCGAGTAAACAAAATGTCAATAAGTGTAAGCTGTTATATTTCGTATCTGACAACGAGATCTTCTATTTATATTTATTTTTGAAACATAATTCTGTACTTTACGTCTTTTTACGGTCTTTAGTTCGGTGCCAATTTCTCGGTTGATTTTGGGAATATAATTTTAAAATATTTGCAAATTATTTGTGACACAAAAGCCCAATTATGCACTTACTAAGTGAAAAATATTACTTCCGGTTCAACCGGAAGAAGAAACATATTTTTTTAGTTTTAAATAGTACTCTGTATATATTTTTGCATATTTAGATTCCATATAAAATTCTCGTTATAACAATGTATTCCAAGTAGGTATTTATTTTCAAAATGATTCATAAATTCGAAAACTATTATTTGATTTGCCAAAGGCTTTTTATACGGCTCAGTGGCAGTAGATCTAAGATGCAGGATGCTAAACTTGTCGTTTCCCAAGGCCCAGTATTGGGGCCTCTGCTGTTTTTAATAAGTATTAACGACTTGTCCAGTTATATTACTAAAGGATTTGTTATTATGTTCGCAGATGATAATACCACCGTTACTGATACACCCGATAAATCAGCAACAATTGGTATCAATCACTGGTTGTGCTTTAGACGATTTCAGCGCATGCTGTTAACGCAATCGTCTTATTCTCAACGAAATACAATATTACATAAGAAAAGCTATCCCAGTTGAAGCATGGTTAAATAATTCCATTGAATTTTAATTTTAAAGAAAGCCGCAAACTCTTATAATTAAAAAAAATCTGGCATTTATATTTTTTTATATACTGTTATGTTTTTTATACTATTACCTGTTCCTTATAACGTACCATATATACCTTGTGTATCTTTTTTGGTCAATAAATTACTATTATTAATATATACAGGGTGCTATATAAAAGAAAAAAAGTTGGTACTACTTACGGTTGGGCCAAAAGTGATATTTTCGTTTAATAAGTACAAAATTGGATTTTTTGTGTCACAAATGATATGCCAAAATTTCAATATCAATTTTTTATATAAATCTGAACTCGATTTTCTTACGCTTCCATTAGAATTTAATTGAGCATAATTAAAATTCAACAACTAAAAAATTTAAATTTAGACTTGGAGCCTGCAGAACTCTACGCATGATTAATTACTGTTAGTCCTACCTGCTCTTATGTAAAGTCAAGTCAGTTTAGTTATCAAGTCGATAGCCATACAGCAGAGTGGTTAAATAAGGTGAGATATATTTTTAAATATGTAAGTAATTAAAAAAACTAAAAAAATACACTTTAACAGCAAACCGAACTAAAAAGTAAAAAATAATCTTTAAATATTAAGAGTTTGTTCAACAGCGATAGAAAGTTCACTAACTCGATATAATTAAATGATTTTTAATAAATTCAAAATAAGAATGAAGTGATTGACAAAAAAATTCATTTTATTGTAAAAAGTACTTGATATTAATTGTTATGAATATTTTATTGGTAGCTATTAATAAAAATAGAATTATAAAAATATAAATAAAATAAAAGCACCTCACGCTTTTTACAATAACATGAATTTTTTTTGTCAATCACTTCATTCTTATTTTGAATTTATTAAAAATCATTTAATTACATTGAGTTAGTGAGTGGACTTTCTATCGCTCTTGAACAAAATCTTAATATTTAAACATTATTTTTTACTTTTTATTTCGGTTTGCTATTAAGCGTGGTTCTTCAGTTTTTAAACTATAATTTATTCTCTCCTAGTTCTTCGCTAGAGAGTTCTGATATCCTTTTTGTTAACTTTTGCCTTTTTTCGCCATCTCCTCTTTTTTGTGTGTGTTGTAGTTTCATTTTCCATTGTTGTTCCCACGAGCAATGGATAATTAAACGGCCAACCCTTCCAGAGCTCCGATAGAAGGGTAAGGCTCTTATACAACACGGTTCTCGGTTCCCTGAGGTTGACGCTAGCGACATGACACTTTTAGGCACCCTCTTGGCATTCATCCCTCTGCACGTTTCTCACCAATACATTATATTGGGTAAATTTTAGAATTAGCATCATGAACACCGATACATATAGAAACCAGCTGATACCCGCCTGCTTTTCGAAACTGCTGAGTATCCGCTAGTAGTACATAATTAATATTACATCATAATGTATGTATT
Organism: Leptura quadrifasciata; assembly: GCA_963675555.1. NCBI lineage: Eukaryota > Metazoa > Arthropoda > Insecta > Coleoptera > Cerambycidae > Leptura > Leptura quadrifasciata. Next base: position 211,634,645 of record OY776673.1, read on the forward strand.
AAAGTTGGAACTAGTGTTTAACAAGGGCTTATACAACAGCAAATACGTTACAGAGAATTCCGAAGTTACGTATATGTACTCTCGTATGCAATGATCACAAACTGCACCGCGGTTGCTTATCTCTCGTTGAGCGCTGAGTGTTGACGCTTATATAATAATACGAGAAACATCCAAAACTCATACTGTTTTTGCGTTATGCGATATTAGTTTAAGCGAGGGAGGAACAAACAAATAAACAAACATACATACAGGTGAAGCTAAGACAATAATATTAATAAAATATATATTAACAACAGCGGCGCCTCCGGCAAAATTTCGACAATAGATTAGTAATTTTTTTTTTTCATTTTATCCTGATGATTTTGGTGAGGACATTAGGACAAAGTTGTCAATTTATCGTATTGCCATCGGTACATGATAAGTGTGCAAGCTTAATCTGACATTTTGAAGTCAAAACTTACAGGTGAAGCCAATAAAATCGTGTTAATAAAAATATAACCCATTGTATAATTACCAGCAAATTTCATCTTATAGTTGTTAAATCATTGAATAATGACAACGCAACTTCTTAGCACTATTATGACTAACTCAAAATTGAATAAACATAAATATTCCCAAACAACAAGATTGATGTGCATCCCAGATAATATTGCGCAATTCAAATGCATATCGCATCATTTCCGACGTTAAGGGCGTTATCGGTTCAAGCTCCCTGAACACCCTTTTATATAAGCAATGAAACTTACATTAAAGATTCAATAACGTAGTAAACTGCTAAATTAAGTACTCTGCATGCACTATCATGCTAGGTTCATTTTATTCTAAATATTTATATAAGCCTCACTATTTATGCAGAAGCGATCACTGTTACCGTTCCAGGGCACATAATTAAAAATATTCTCGAGCTTTATTGGATTCAGATTTCTTGGCAACTGGAGAATGTTCCCACCGTTGCATGTATTAACATGTAGCCCGATACAATAACTATAAATCAACGATAAATGTATAATTCTATACTACCGATGACGTTTATAAAATTAATTGACCTAAAAAACAAACTACATCAGACGAAGTTATCCAACTGATTAATTTACCGATTTTGATGGCTCATAACTTTGAATCCAACCAATGAATATTGCATTGTCATTTGACAGTGAAAGAATTATTTTCCTGGACGTTAAATGCGTTGAAGAGTTCTAATTTTATACACAATAACATTAGACACGCATGTGAAAAAAATGTTGTAACATAATAAAAAATTCTAGTTTAAAGTACTAAATAACAGTGGCAGCTTACCGGGGGAGGCTGAGCCTCCTCTACAATTATGGGAGACGCAGAATATCTCTAAACTAATATTTTTTAAAAATAGAAAATATTTTTTACAAGTAGAAATATCTACGTAACTTTATCTCAATCCTCAATGTTGTTAATTCATTAATTAATTTTCAGTGTACAAAAAAAAAATTATTTCTTTTCCATAAACATGTAATGTAATAATGTTGCAGTTTGGATAATCCGCGTATGCATATTTCCCGGCCTCTCATTGCGGTACGCGTTTGGTCATTTGAACCGGAGGCTAAGAGAAGCTTAGCTTCCATTTCAATACTTTATCCTTATGTGATAAGTGATCTTGAATGCTTGGCGCGTTCTCTAAAGACACATGCTGGATATGAATGTACCGCAGCTAGCCTCTGGCATCCCGTCTCTTCCTAGCGCATGTACACTTCAGACTTCAGTGTCTTCAGTTGAGCATTTCTTTCACAAGAGAATGAACGGTTATTAGTATTAGAATAGTGGCAATTTGTTAAATATATATATATATATAGGTATATATATATATATATATATATATATATATATATATATATATATATATAATATTTTTTCTACTCCTTACATAGAAAATACTATTTTGCTCCCTCATTTCAGGGAACAAAGTAGTACTTTTCCTCCCTCGGGAGGAAAATATTTTGCCTCCCTAGGGAGGCCTAGGGAGCCCTACTTTGGCTCCCTCTGGAAGCAAACAAGTAGAAACTTCAAATAGCTGTAATGATAATAGCTTTTTCATATTTTTCACGAGACTTAAACGGTAATAGATTTAACGAAACCACGTTTGCTTCTTCCAGAATATCTTGAGGAGCTTCATCTTCACATTCGGAAAACAATATTATAAACTTTTTGGATGTTTGTTTATTTTGTAAACAAGAAGCAACCTTAGCAACATTCCATGTACTTTGATTTTTAACAATATTTACTTATCTAAATACCTTTATGACATTTTGACATATTTGGTTTTTTGATTGTCATGCATAAGAAAATATAATAAAATATATGTAAAACCAATGTAAAACACTGTAAATGGTCGTAGAGAAAATCATATGTATAACACAGGAACAAAGTGCCATTTCCTCCCTTGGATATTAATGCCCGACGCGGGAGGAAATTATGCACTTTTCTCCCTTGTCATACAAATAGATATTAACATGCGGTCGAAAAATGAGTGCCATAGGTGAAATTTTTTTTTCGACATATTTTGTTGTCCAGACGTGGTGGATTATTTGTTGTTAAATGTTAAGTTATCTTAGTTATGATCCTCTATAAAGAATATCACGAGAATTAAACTGACCAACATGAAGAGAAAATTACATACATTTGTGTGTTGTGTGTTTTAAAGTGCTATAAAAACACAAAGCTAACGCCAAAAAAATTTTTGAGACGTTTGGTTCTTGTATACACACTGCATCACATTTAATTTTTTTTTACCCCCTTTAATAATAGGGTGGGGGTGGCAATGGGGTGGTAGAAGGGATAGCTAACGCCAAAAAATTTTTTTTAGATGTTTCGTTCTTGTATACACACTAAATAATATTTTATTTTTTGTTAACCTCTTTAATAATAGGGTGGGGGTGGAAATAGGGTGGTTGGTAGAGGGAGTAGCTAACGCCAAAAAAGTTTTTTAAACGTTTCGTTCTTGTATATACAGTAAATTGCATTTTAATTCCTTTACCCCCTTTAATAATATGGTGGGGGTGATAACGGGGTTGGTAGATTTAAGCCTATTTCAACAAAAAAAAATATATATTTTTTTGTTTGCATTGCTAAGTATACTTCCACTAGACGTGGAAGTAAAATAAAATTTAATTCTATGCGATAAATTATTACGTTTAAATCTAGTTACTTCGCATAATTCTGTTATTAACTGCTTGAAAAATTGAATTACAATTGGTTTAGAGCACTGTGTCCGATGCATTCTTTGACATATTCATATCTTAATATTTTTTATTAATGTTATAATAACGTTAATATTTTCTGAACCAACCACATGGATAATTAAAATTCGGTTTATTTTTCGAGCAACTTAGTATACATATTTCAAAATAGTATAATTAAATCCATAATGTGACACATACATTTTTTACGGTCACTTCCAGTGAAACCGGAATTGGCACATATGCCAGATACATCTCGAAAAGTTCTAGTTCCCCCGTATAGAATTTAATTATTATATAATTAAAAACTTACGGGGGTGGCTCACCGTTCATTTACACCTGGTATTGTAAATATTATTTAAGTAATTTGTTGTAAAGCAATCGCAAAAGAATCGTTTTATTAATAGGACCAATATAATTTCCTTACCCTAAAATAAAATTTGAATTTCCACATTCATTTGTCTATTCCTGTACAAACGTTGGTTATGCTTTTACGTCTCAAATTTTTTAAATTCAATTGTCTTCTCAACTGTTTTCCTGAATTCAATGCCTCTTTCCTTAAAATTTCGCTCCCCTAGTGACTGAGTTTCATTTACGATTCAGTAAGGGAGGTTATATGTCAAGAAGATTTAATATTGGATCTCAATTTGAAAGCACCATTTTGTACTTCGAATAAATATTGTAGTGATACAATTTAAAAATAAGATTTCATCGAAAATAGTATTAAAATATATAATGTTTTTTTCTTATTCTGCAGGGAATAAAAAGGTAGTTTTAATAGACACGGGCAACAAAAATATACTATTAAGTTAGAAAATGGTAGACACAGCATCGTACTTTAAAAAATGCGAAATTGTTTATATTTAGCTATCAAATTTAGAATATGATCACTTTCTATTCTTCTATTATCTGTACTATGACGATATACCAATTACTGTCAACTGTCTGCAAAATTAGCTTCCGTAAGCACTACAGTTTAAGCTATGCCTTAGTCTGTTTTTTATCCTTCCGGCAAACATTGTTTTCTGACTATCTCAGGTAAGTCACCCATAAGCAACCTTGTTACTATTCTCAGTGGATTGATTTGTGCTTAACTTGATCTATTGCTGAAGTCGGTTTGTGCAGTTTTGCTACCTTCGTTCTGGTGTATGCTGCCAAAATCTGATACAATGTATTCTTCCTCGACGCAGTCAGTCATTAACCTCTTTTCACTGTGTCAGTATCTGCAAGTGTTAACCCTAAGCCAGGCAATACTGTAGCCAGATCAGTTTAACTATACTTCATTCTGCCAGCGCTTTAAGTTCTTCCAACTTCTCCCATACCAGTTTTGACGTCACTTTGTAGCATGTTAGTATTTTCAGTGCTATCCGATTGTCACTAAGCTCTTATATAAATACCATTCTGTTTTTGATCATGATCTCGATATACCTACTGTTACATGCCACTTTCACGCCATGTAACGAGCTTTTAAATATTCCGAAATTTATGTGAATACTAAGGGTATAGGAATTTAGGTTGGTCCGCCACTGGCTGCATGAAACATCTAGCGAAGGTGCGAACCGTAGCTGGGTGAATTCCTGTCAGTAGGTAAGGTGGGAGTTTCCGGTTGTTGAGGGCAGAGGCCAGGCGAGAGAGTCTGAAGGTAACGGGAAAGGAAGATGGTCGTTTAAGGTTCCATTGGAAAATAATTTTATTTTATTCATCATCCGGGTGGATTTAAGTGTTTTCCATCAACAAATCAAGTCTTTCTATTGTGAAACATTGGAATTTTCGAAGGGTATATGTATTTTTATGGAAACTTGAACCCTTGAGGGGATATAGTTGGGACGCCGAGTCGCCGTTTTTTTCCTGTAAGTAGCACGTTTTCGAACGTTTTCATTTCAAACTATGACCTAGTTTTCTTTATTATTCAGTCTCTCCGCACCTCAGTAATCGAAGGCCATTTAGCAGCAAGTTTAGAAGGATCTGAGGCTATTTTTACAATTTGGGAAAGAAACCCTCTGGCAAGAGGTAAGGTTATGTTCGCTTGTTGTTACATTTGGCTATGCTCTTGAGTGAGTAGTTGCTCATAATGATGTATTGTTTTAGGGTTTTTTTTACCTCCGAAACTTTTTATGCCGAAGTTTCTCTAACAGAGAAGTTTCTCGCAAGAGTTTTTGTAGGACATTTTTTTACCCACCACTAGTTTTTTTCAAGGGCATTCCACAACATTAACCAATTCTTATCCTGTGGCTGTGAAGAGCTGTGGATGGTGAGACTTCTTGTAGCTGGGTAAAGTGTCCTCGTGCCTCAGCCTTCGGAACCTGCTGCGTCTTCTTGGCTAGGGTATGGTATGGGGAAAGGTATGTGTTGTGTATGTGTCTGTGCCAACATTATGGAACCAGTGGACTGGGTTGTCGCTGCCAGTTAGTTTTTATCAATATAAAACGTGCTCGTTAAGTACTCAATAGTACCTAACGAGCACGCGTACTTACCTCTTTGCTTCTTGTAAACAATTTGGTTTTATATATATATATACATACATACATGTATGTATATGTTTTGTTCCTATTAATATACTCGAGTAGCGATTATATTTTATGATATATGTTCATCGATTACCATTGACTACTAGTTAGTTAAATTGGTTATAGTCACATTCGTTTTAAGCTCTTGCTATATTGTTTGTTGCATACGTATATACACATTTAGATATTGTTTTTTTACATTAAATTTTATACTATTAAGTAGTCACATTTTTCTTTAAAATCCCCTTGTTGCAACCCACGCCTATTTGCTATACGACTAGCCTGGCAGTGGGATTACATTGGGATTCAGTGTGTATAAGACTTAGGTATTTAAAGCAGTGATTGAAATACAATTCAATTTCTTACATTTTGAATTAATGAAGTCAAGGAGAAACTCTCAGCCCAACCTCTCTTTCTTCCGGTGTCTGCTTCACATTGTCTTAAGTACAAAGAAGTTCAATTAAGAATAATTAGTTTTACAGATTTAGTTGCTAGTGCATTTTCAAATTACTGTAAAGAAACTAAATTATTCAAAAGTAATCATTGAACAAGAGTACAAACTCGTAATAGCTTAGTTGTGGGCAAGTTCCTAAATCGACTAGTCATTTTCATCATTATACCTTTTAGAACATATAGCATTTTAGTAGACTAAATCGCCGGACATCGTTATTTATATCAATATCCTATAGGTAATTCTCTTTACAGATTTCCAATGAAGCCTTGTACGCCGGATATTACCCACTAATAAAAGAGCCCCGCATGTCCAAATCCGACCCTGATGACTAACAGAACATAAGCCATCGTTATTTCTTTATCCTACGGTCATGTGTTTTCTTAGCTTGAGTCTGACATGGTAACCATTAGGATATTTCTGGGGTGTTTTATTTCCAAAACCTGCAGAGTGCAACGTCCTCATTGAATGCTTGATTGACATTCTAACACATCAAGTCCTTCTAAGAAAAGAAATCCTAATCCCCTTTCAAGGTCCGGTGAATTAGTAACGGAATGTGACTTTCTGCAGTTAATCTGACACTAGGTTGGATTATATTGAAAATAATGTGTACTTATTGTCAGATTTACGCGAAGAAATAATATAGGATTTGTCGTGGGAAACATTTCTCTCACACTATTTATGATATGGGGTTATATAATAATAATAAACTTTATTGATCTTGTAAGCTATATACATAGATAAGACACGTCAAATATAAATATACTACGAGGTTACAGTAACTGTATAAGCACATACAGGCTTTGGATAGTTTTACCAAGCAAAATGTCGTAAGGAGATGAAATTTGGTGGGATCGCAAAATTTACCGTCCTGATTGTAACCCTGAGTTTGCGATATTGGGGGAAGACTGCTCGCGCCGCCATCTTGGAGAGATGGTGCTCAAAATCAGTTTTATGCAAATATTTCCGTTCCTATTGGTCCTATGAAAAAAAAATTATAAACTGAAGAACATACAATTCTATATAAATATTTTTTCCGTCAAACTAACAGTTTTCAATATACAGCGCGCCAAACGCAAGCAAATAATGGTAATGCAGCGGTGGAGCGGTTTGCAGTTGTCTCCTTAAATGTGGGCTAAGTGATTGTGCAAAGTAATTTCAAAAGATATATTCATCACACAGTCTACAGTTAGTAAATTCTGTAGGTAAGAATATTTTGTTCCTGCATGCATTCAGCGGTTGTGATACAACGTTTGTTTTCTGTTTCAGGGAAGGATTAAATTTCTTAATATTCTTGCTAGAAGCAACAAGTTGCTTGAAATGGTTGAGATCACATGCAGACTTCGGTACACTAATCACCGCGGGAGGAGAATTTTTGTTAACGCTGTATGGCAGATGTTACGATAGCGATACGTCAATTTCGGACGGCCGGTGGTGCAAAAGGTTAACTAGGCCTCACTGTCACCAACAAGAGACGCAACGCGGTAACATTGTCTACGGACCAAGTCCAGTTATGACATGGGGATGAAAAAAATGCAGTGGAGTATGGTTGACGGAAAACCCAGACAGGACTCGTTGCTGTGAAAAACACTAAACAACCTTCTGCTAATTCCTTGCTTAAAAGTATTTAATTCAATTGTAAAATAGGCTGTGGAAGAGCATCCGGTTTTCGCAAAACGGGCATAAAATGTTCCGTCATTTGTTATTATTGCAATTTATCCTCCTGCGAAAACAATACCGAAGTGCATATATAGAAGAGATGAATCTCTTAGAAATATCAGATGAAAATGCTATGGAAAGTGACTATAATGGTGAAAAAGATTCAGACGACAATGCACCAGTCCTTCCACAACAGAATATCCAAAACTTACTAAAACTAATGATTTTGTGGATACCACATTAAAAAATGCACCTTTAGACTGTACCTCCTGGGTGGGGTGGAAACAAGTTACAAATTGGAATGGTAAGTATCGTAACCATTAAGGATATAGGCGTGTGCATACACAATATAATGCATAGAATTTTATGTTCTTCAATTTATTAACTTTTTTTGATAGGATCAATAGGAATAGGTATTTGCAGAAAAAAAATTTGAGCGCCATCTTTAGAAGATGGCGGCATAAGCAGTCTTCCCCCAATGTCGCAAACTCAGGGTTAGAATTAGGATGGTGAACTCTACAATCCCACCAAATTTCATTTCCTTATGACCTTTTGCGTGGTAGACCCTTATTTTCTCACCATTGCTTGGATTAATATGGACAAACACGTAATTTCACAAGCTTACAATTTAAAAAGAGAATAAGATTATTTTAATTTTATATATGATCGCCGAGATATTCCTTTACAGTATAATAGCACTTTCTTCAAACAAAGATGCTTTGTGTTTGGATATCCTCTGTAGAGTGCCATTTCATGTAGAATAATCATGCGCGTTGTTAATTCTTGCGAACTGACGTAGGTTCCTTTTTTGATATATATAATAGTTTTTAATATGAATGAATATGCATGGAGCAGTTCGCAATCAATTTTTTTTTAAATATGGTTTGCACGTATCCCGAGGTCCCCGTATTTCTAAAATAAGTCTAATGATTCTTTTTGTGATATTAGAATTCTATCTGCATTGCTACCTAAACCGTATAATGTTATATTAAAACGTGTATGACTATAGCCTAGATCATAATAAACATTTATCAGTGCATTAATGTCGAGACATCTCTTCAGATCCAGCAAAGCAAAATAGTGAGAATTCAGTTTTTTTTATATGTGGTGAATATCGCTGTCCCAAGTTAATTTCTTATCAAGATAATTACCAAGGTATTTAGTATATTCTTTCCTATTATTTGGGTTTTCTACCACATGTATTGTTATTCTCTTCAAAACAAATCACCGGATCTACAAAATAATAGAATTATTGGAAAAAAGCCTATGCACCTGTGACGTTTACGCCAAAGGAAAAGTCAGACGTTATGTTTTGCAAATAATATAAATCGGAATAAACACAGAAATAATGTATTTTGCTGACGTTTCGGAAAGTAATCTCTTTCCGTTTTCAAAGCTTTTTTTGGAAGAACTCTTATTTTGCTGTGTATGTCAAATAAACAGCTTTAAGATTCTGTTTATGTTATTTCCATAGATACTTACTACTTACACAGAACATAGAACTGATGATATTTTCTTTTAGATAATTTTGAGTTTGTTAAGTTCTTCTTTTAACATTGGTAGCCAGGTTGTACAAATATCTACAGAACAATTCGATACGCACTTATCTTCATTTAATAAGATTATTGCTGATTCTTTAATTTTTATTTTTTTGGCATCTGTTTCTTTTGTTAAAATTTTTGCCGAGTCCCAGCTTATTCTATGTCCGTTTTCCCAAGCATGTTCACAAATCTTTGATTTCTGAATTTCATTCTTTCTAATGTAATTCTTGTGCTCATCCAACCTCACACTGAAAGGTCTGGATGACTCACCCACATAACATTTATCACATTCGCACGGGATATTGTAAATACAATTTTTTGAATTCTGCTCCCTGTTGATCGGTTTTATTTTTGTTAAAATAGATCTTAAAGTGTTCTTCGTTTGAAATATCAAATTTGTCACCTATACGGCGTAGCTTCTCCGATAGTCCGTATACATAAGGAATTATTGCTGTATAATGACGTTCAGAACTATCGGAAAAGCTACGCCGTATAGGTGACAAATTTGATGTTAGGATGATATTTCAAACGGGGAACACTTTAAGATCTATTTTAACAAAAACAAAACCGATAAACAGGGAACAGAATTCAAAAAACTCTATTTACAATATCCCGTGCGAATGTGATAAATGTTATGTGGGTGAGTCATCCAGACCTTTCAGTGTGAGGTTGGATGAGCACAAGAATTACATTAGAAAGAATGAAATTCAGAAATCAAAGATTTGTGAACATGCTTGGGAAAACGGACATAGAATAAACTAGGACTCGGCAAAAATTTTAACAAAAGAAACAGATACCAAAAAAAGAAAAATTAAAGAATCAGCAATAATCTTATTAAATGAAGATAAGTGCGTATCGAATTGTTCTGTAGATATTGGTACAACCTGGCTACCAATGTTAAAAGAAGAACTTAACCAACTCAAAATTATCTAAAAGAAAATATCATCAGTTCTATGTTCTGTGTAAGTAGTAAGTATCTATGGAAATAATATAAACAGAATCCTAAAGCTGTGTATTTGACATACACAGCAAAATAAGAGTTCTTCCAAAAAAAGCTTTGAAAACGGAAAGAGATTACTTTCCGAAACGTCAGCAAAATACATTATTTCTGTGTTTATTCCGATTTATATTATTTGCAAAACATAACCTCTGACTTTTCCTTTGGCGTAAACGTCATGGGCGCAGAGGATTTTTTCCAATAATTCTATTATTTTGTAGATTCGGTGATTTGTTTTGAAGAGGATAACAATACATGTGGTAGAAAACCCAAATAATAGGAAAGAATATTTGTAGAATGCCACAAATAACTTTCAGACAATATGTATTTAGTATCATCTGACGCTGTAATGTTTGCTGTACCAATGGTGAAAGAGAGCGATGTCGATATTGGTTTTCTGTTATAGCAGTTAATGCGCACTTTTTTTTTCTGAATAATCGATTTTTGTTTATCCATTGCTCAAATTCCTTTAGGATAATTCTTGCCTTATTATGTAAGTATAGTTGCTCATATGCTCATCCTCAGACATCAAATGTACGGGGTGGTATGCTGGAGGATATGATCGGTTCATTTTTCATTGATGGTTCACTAAACGGCCTAAATCTATTGCAACAGCAGATTGTTCTGGAAATTAGATGGCTAGTAGTGCGAAAATTTAACAAGAACTGGTTTTAACAAGATGGTTGTCGTCTTCAAGTTTAATCCGCAATCTAGGATGTTCTGAACATTATATTTCCAGGTGGTTTATTGTGTGAACGGGAACCATCTTGTTTCTAGCTAGCTCTCCTGATTTGTCTCCAAATGACTTTTTTTAGGGACACATAAAATTTCAAATTTATGGCTTAAAAGAGAACAAGGCTAATAATCTCGAGGAGTTGCGGTTGAAAACCGCAAACGCTTTCGAACAAATTAGCCCGAATATGTTGTTAAATGTTAAAGAAGTTTTTATGATCGGTTTGGTTATTGTTCAGTTCAAGAAGGGGGCCTATTTGGACATTTATTATAATTCTTTATGTTTCGTTTCAAAATTATTTTGTTATTTTAAGAATGTATTCTATATGGTCTGGTCGATAGCCTCATGGGTTAAGGCGCGAACTGGCAATCGCGATTAATCACACGGGCATCGCACCACCGGGTTCGAATCCTAGCTCCGGCACTGTCAGAGGAAATTGTTGTATGTCCGCGTTTTTTCAATGTGTAACCCCCTTCCGCACAAGCCACTGGCTTCTGGAATTTGGGGTTGTCTAATTTCTGTGGCTGTGGTCTATAATAAAAACATTATTTTACAGTGCTTCATAGAGTCGAAATTCGGTCCTTTATAAACTTTATAAGAATAACTATAATTTTTAGATGCTGTGGCACGCGTATATATCGTGAATTGAGTAATTGAACATGCGCCCACACCCAACGAACAACAACGTAGTACAGAACCTGTGACTGCCTGACTAATGAATACCCACAAACACTGGGATCACACTTGCGTGCGCTGCACTTGGTTGCCCATTTAATTCGCATATAAACACGGTCCAACGTGCGCACTTGTTTGCCGCGTACTGTATAAATAACTTGTATAAGTTTCAGGCCCAAAAAAAAAAAAACGTTAGCCGTACTTCCAAAAATATTATATAAATGCATTATTTCTTCACGAAGTATTTTGTTTTATATATTTATTACATAAAATTAGCATAACTACTTTATATTAATATGTTCATTCAGTATTATGTATATGCTATATAAATATAATAAATAATACACCACAGGTAATGACGTTATCCCGGAAGGCTCTAGAAGAGTCTTGTGTGGGAGGGGGCTACACATTTAGGGACAAGGCACACACACCCAATATCCGTGTATAGTGAAAAAATCCCTCTCACAGTATTTTCCACTGCCACGACCGGGGATCGAACCCGGAACTTTTGGGTGAAAGGCAAGCGCGCTTAAATCTCGACCATCAGTCATATCATATGCAAGCAAATATTAAAAGACTACTGGTTTACTGGTTTACCTCAGTGTTACGTAAAGATAATACTGTTATGTGCCGCCCTCTTTCGGAGAGAGGTTTAATTCCTGGTAGCAGAGTGAAAGGAGGTCTACCTAACTACCAGTAAAACGATAGTTCGCCAGTTGGCCAGAGATGGCACCATTATCACAGATAAGCTAGAATGATCCTGAATGACAGTCTGGAACAGCCTGGAGTGAAATGGAGGAAACGGGAATAAGCGCTACTGATTTATAAATAGCCGAGCCAATGCGGTGGAATCAGTTCCGTACAGTTCTGAATGAGTTAAATGATCATTTAAGATAAAGAACAGTAACAAGTTGTGAATTATGGTAGTGAGTCTATAGTAAATAAAAGTTATAATTAGTGTGTTATTATAAGGACTAATTATTGTAATTTAGTAACAATAAATCGATGATTAGTTAAGTTTCGTGTTGCAATTATTTGAACCTACGCTTTGAAGTGTAAGGTGTAAACACGTAACATTACTCTTGAGGAATTCTATTTAATTTCTAATATTCGTTACATAAATCTAAAATTATTTTATATCAATTTATATATTACTATTAAGTAAATACCATTAAAGATTTATTGAGCTCTGGCGTTTTGAAAAATCTGCTCTGAAAATTATATTTTTTGCAAGCGTGTGTTAATAAAACTAATTATTATATTGGGGTTAACACTTAACTATAGGATAAATGTCAAACGAAACAATGGGTATCTATTATTTTGTTTGACAGTTATCATTTGGTTACGAGTTAACCTTGCATTGATAAACCGGCCTTTAGTCGATTTAATTATTGTAGTTGCAGTATTTATAAATTATATAATGAGAAAAGAACAATAAATTAATAAATACAAAAATTATCGTTTTGTTCACTTTAATACAAAATAAATTTTCTTAGCAAACTTAAAAAAGAAAAAAGTTACAGATTTAATAGAACTTCTATTTTTGTAGACGATTAATTCATTGAAGTAAAAAAGGCTGGAGATGGATCCAAAATAAAGTAATACTTAATAGCAAAATATGATCCCGGTTTACATTTTAAACCAACACATACATCAAATCTAAGGATAGCTTGACGGTTATGGGATATGATGCTTCTTCACGTACTCTAAATAGACGTGACCGAGAATAATAATTACCCAACGTATTACCCTATGTAAGGAGGATTAGAACTGCACAAAAGCTGCCAAGAAACTCTCGCCGCTCATGATTTATCGCTAGACACGAAGACGTGGACTGTAGACGTAGAAAACGCAGTAGCGGTTCATTAGAAGTATGGATTATATAAATATAATAAATACATTTTCTGCAACCTCAAAGCCGGTGAAGTAGGTGTGAGATAAACAACACTACTGGTGCTTAAATTATATGCTTCTTTGTTTAAAAAGTTAAAGTTTTAATAAAACTTTTCCTTCAAGCAAAACTTAGTTCTCGAAGATACCTAAAAAAAGTGCGCTTCTTAAAAAGGCCGCTTAATTTCCTTGAGGTAAGAAAAAGTCGGAAGCTAACATCGTAAACAGCTTAAATTCAGATCAGTTCAAAACAAAACCATTTTAACAAAATTTTGAAAATTATCGATTGCCTTATGAAATAAATTGTATATAAGAATAGTCGCGATTCTGTTATCTGTAATATCCTTCTGATTTTGCAGCCGACTGGCTTTTTACTTATGTCATCGGGGCAAGGTCACAAAGTGGCTTATTTTGTTCATTATCAGGTAGCATACAAAAATATCTGCAGTCTTCATCTATGGCTGCTGTGTTCGGAAGCAACATGTCAGCAAAAATGGGAAAAATATTAGTGAACTTGCGTCATTAGGGCAAAGAGTACAAACTCGTAATAGCTTAGTTGTGGGCAAATTCCTGAATCGACCAATCATTTTCATCATTGTACCTTTTAGAACATACAGCATTTTACTAGACTAAATCGCCGGACATCGTTATTTATATCAATATCCTATAGGTAATTCACTTTACAGATTTCCAATGAAGCCTTGTACGCCGGATATTACCCACTAATAAAAGAGCTCCGCATGTCCAAATCCGACCCTGCTGACTAACAGAACATAAGCCATAGTTATTTCTTTATCCTACGGTCATGTGTTTTCTTAGCTTGGGTCTGACATGTTAACAGGAACCATTAGGATATTTCTCGGGTGTTTTATTTCCAAAATCTGCAGAGTGCAACGTCCTCATTGAATGCTTGATTGACATTCTAACAAATCAAGTCCTTCGAAAAATAAAATCCTAATCCCCTTTCAAGGTTCGGTGAATTAGTAACGGAATGTGACTTTCTGCAGTTAATCTGACACTAGATTGGATTATATTGAAAATAATGTGTACTTATTGTCAGATTTACGCGAAGAAATAATACAGGATTGTGGAAAATATTTCTCTCACACTTTTTATGATACGGGATACGATATAATAATAATAATCTTTATTGGTCTTGTAAATTATATACATAGATAAGACACGTCAAATATAAATATACAATTGGAATATTTGATATTAGACAGCTGTTTTGCCAAATCCTTCTATTACACTATTTCAAATTAAACATAAAAACATATAATTACACACTTTCACAGCGCAAGGTACAAGGAAGGGACATTGGAGTTACCCAAAATTTTTAAAACCATTGGACAGAGATGTCAAAACTGTCTCGCCACAAAAAATATTTAACACTCTCCCCGCTGAAAATAATCCTCCCAATAGTAGAAAATAGTTAAAAATAGATGAGAGGCAGATAGAGAGATAGATGATAGATAGATGAGAGAAATAGAATAGTTAAAAATAGATGCAACTAAAGAGTCATAAACAATGAGTATATTCTGTTTAATATGCTTTTTAATTGTGGGGCGAGCGTAGGTGCGTCTTTACTATGTACATACTTCGATATGCGATGTAAAGCAATGTTAGGTGTGGTCAGTAGTTGGATGGGTGACCGTTCCAACGAAGACCGCGTCGTTGCCTCACACATCTTCCAGCGGCTTGTATATCAGTGTATGCGCGGAAGCTATACAACCTTAGGCGAAAATTGTATAGGGGATATACCATCCTTCGGAGGGGATGTAAAGCCGTCGGTTCCTTGTCTGTTAAATGTTAGGCAAGTAAAAGTTTCCCACTCTTCTTAAGGGAAGAGGTTCGGCAGAAATTCCTGGTTGGGGGTAGCTCGCCTACAGGCGTCGGTGTTAGGCCTCAGTAGCGGAAAGAGGCCGACGTTAAATAAATGTATACAAAAAATGCCATTTAATTGGTAGATCAATCATTACCTTGAGGTATTTTATTTTATTACTTTTTTGTCATGGCATACACATTCGTTTTTGAAAATTTCTTTTATGAATAGTGAGAAATCTCGTCCAGCTGGCCATCAGCTCAGAGAGTGAAATTAAAGAATTTGTATTTATCTACATTTAGCCTGACGCTATATTTAAATATTGATATACTATATTTAGGCTGCATTCTTCCATATCCATAGAATAAACATTTTACAGAAATTTATCCACAAAAACCATAGTCGTGTAATCAGCGTAGGTTGTTGTTATCCCGAAAATTTTTTAGACTAGCTATGTTGGTGACGTATACAAAAAACATAATTAGACGCAATACTGTTCCCTATATCACGACCATAGTAATCTTCTTCTTCTTCTACTATCATGCAATTATGCGTAGGTGACTATCTCAGAGTGAGGGTTCTTTCCTTGGCCGCGTGACATAGTTCGCCGGTGTTGGTTATTCCAGTCCATTGTTTAATGTTCCATAACCAGGACATTTGTTTACGCCCTATTCCCCCCTTGCCTTCAACTTTTCCTTGGAGGATTAATTGTGGTATTCTGTATTTCGGTTTTCTTAAGATGTGTCCCAGGTAGTTTATCTTGCGTTTTTTAATAGTTAAAGAGCTACCTCTCCACATTCGCTCTTTGCAGTACGTCATCGATCATGGTAATAGTCTTTGAGAATTATTAATTTTTACCCTCCGAGTTCGGTTGGTGGGTTAGTTTCGTGGAAGATCATAAGCAGTACTGGTATCAAAGGCTTTAGCTGGATCCAGAAAAACTGTCAGATATTTCTTATTTGGATCTAAATTAGAATCTATTTCATAGATAAAATCCAAAACCGCTTGTTCAGTGCTCTTCCTAAAACCATCGTAAGCATGGTGCCTATCAGAAGAGCTAGTTAATATATTTTCAAAGCACTGTACTTTTTATAATTCTAGATGTTGCATAATAGTAATGTTTGCATGTTTTCTTATTCATTTGTTATGAATATAATAATATATTGCTTATAATTTACCTTCATCCAAAGGCTCTGGGCAGCAAAACGAAAAAAACCGATTTTTGGCCGGTTTTTTCACTTTTGAAGATTATGGTTGCTCCCCTAAGACGTAGATTTGTAGAAAATTTAATTACAAAGATTTTGTTTTTTTTTGTCCCGATCGGAACTATATATCTCAAATTACTCACATATTTAGGTTGAAATACGTGGTTAAAAAAATTAAATTTGAAGTACAAAATTTTTTGGGTACTCCTGAGTAGCCCACCAACAGGATCCGACCATAAAATTGCTGATTGAAAAAAAATCCATTTCAAATCCTATTTTGACTGCATTACAAATTGATATTGTGTGTATTGTTATACTTGATAATTTTAGAAAAATCAACAGATTTCGTCAATATGTTTTCTTGGCTTCGGAGAAGTACCTCCGAAGATATTTGCTAAAATACTAGCATTTAAAGCAATATAATCCGAAGTCCCCAAAAAATTGTTTTCAAATCTATTTTTTTTTTCATTTATTTAACGTCGGCCTATTTCCGCTACTGAGGCCTAACACCGACGCCTGTAGACGAGCTACTACCAACCAGGAATTTTGCCGAACCTCTTCCCTTAAGAAGAGTAGGGATCTTTTACTTGCCTAACATTTAATAGACAAGGGACCGACGGCTTTACATCCCCTCCGAAGGATGGTATATCTCCTATACAACCCTCGCCTAAGGTTGTATGACTTCCGCGCATACGCTGATATACAAGCCGCTGGAAGATGTGTGAGGCAAGGACGCGGTTTCCGTTGGAATGGTCACCCATCCAAGTACTAACTGCGCCTGTCGTTGCTTTACATCGCATACCGAAGTATATACATAGTAAAAACGCACCTACGCTCGCCCCTTCAAATCTATTATTTTACTGCTTTATAAATGCATTTGGCCTTAATTGAGATGAAAAATTGACAAAATAAAAAATTAACAAATAGGAAAACAAAACTAATAGAAAAGGGACAACATACTATTTTGCAGGCAGTGTAAGCTGCAGGCCTAATAGGAAATATCTAGAAAACTTTAAAAGAGCAGAAAATTAACAAATATGACAAAAATTCTTTGTCGCGTCGAAGCCCAGCGACGAGACGCTGGCTGGTGTAAAAAGAGGATAACCTAGAGCTTATGAGGGAAGGGAAAGCCAGCTTTGATGGGATACGCGAGGGTGCACTTGCACACTTACCCCGGAGGCATTTTACAATAGTACATTTATCATCTGCGCCGCTGCAAAACTTATAAATCTTGTGTATGTCAGGTAACGTCTGAGAGTAAAATCTAGTTTCTTGATAATGTTAAATGAAACGGTGCCTTACAACCAGTAATTGCGGTTATTCGGCCTTTTCGCCTTTTAAATGACTCTGCGGTGAATAAGGCAAAATTTCGCCTCAAGCTTTTTCTTTATAAGCGAATTATATTTTTGTGGAATCGAACACTTCAAATGAAAGAACTGCCTACAAAAGATTTAATGGCGTTCATTCTAGCAACATTTCTGCCTCATAGGAACATTCAGACAAAAAGGGCATTATGGTGAAATTCAAAGTGATTGACCAATTAATAGTAATAATATAAATGAAAAATGCCATAGTATAGTAGCTGGAAGCTACTGTAGAAATATTGTTGTGCAATGTAATAATCCTAGTCACTAATGAACAATATGTAGTAGCAATCGAAAGGAAAATTTATATTAACTGAGAATGAAATCCAACTGGAATCCCTAATAAAACCCACGAAAACATTTAATGACGATATTTAAATGATTTTTGGCCTGGACAAACGTACTACCATAAATATCAAAAAAGGGGAAAATCAAGAGAGACGTGAATCGCTAGAATCCAGAAGAAACTTATAAATATTTCGGTGCAGCTCAAAACCGCCTTATCAATAGTAAAGGCCTTAAAAAGACAAGTATGGAGAAAAATATTTTAGCGTACTTTCCCACAATTAAGCACGGAAATATCATAATCGTAAAACTAACAAAGGTTATACCTTTAAGCAAAAATGCCGACAGGCTGGAGGCAGTAATGGCCAACTACAATAGCCGTAAAACCGTAATTTGGAAATTATGCTCATTTACCCATCCCTCGAGAGGTATACGAGAGACCGCCGAAATGAGGCAGAACAGGACAGTCTTATTTCTGTTCTCAAACAATTCACTTCGCATATTTAAACTTAAGATTCGTAACCACTTTTTGTTAAGTTTTGTTTAATAAATAACTCCTACTGAAGAACATTTAATTAGTTGTACTCACACAACAAATATATATATAATAAAAATATAATATAATAATATATATTTCTCAATTAGTTGTATAAACAAGTAATTATAGAGGACGTCACAGTACTAAAAACTAACAATTTAAAATCCGTATAAATATATGAAAGAAAAAAAATATAAGTCATTATCGATTGCAGTAAAATTAGTCATAAGAAAAAATCAGCGGATGAATAACAAATTTTATCGATAAGAAATGTCTTGAATCTTTTTTTAAGAATGTGGATGTTTTTAGATTTTTTATATCAGAAGAAAAGAACATTCCATACTTTGCAACCATTAAATTAAAGGGATTTTTGATATCCCACCGTGAAATGTTGGTCCGGATTAAAGTTACGTTTAAATCTTGTTCCGTAACTACTGTGATTAACTATATTTTTTAAAACATATTCAAGTTCTTATAAACAAAGCAACTAAGTTTATAAACGTGTCAGATAATGCTAAGATTTTTTACTTTTTGAAAGTTGGTCTACAAGATTCTCTTCTTGACAGATTAGCTAATATTCTCAAAACATAGTTTTGTAGAGCAAGAATGCGTTGAAAATGACTACAAACATCAAAAGTTTGTAGGATCTTTTGCAATAAATTCACCCTCCCCCTGTTTTCGAGAGTGTGAAAAACGATATTGATGGTTCCGAGTTCTGAAACCCTTGCGTACTATCCCTATCAAGGAAAAACCACACCAATTTCCACCTTCTCGGTCTTGGGCTTGCGAGGGTTCAACGGATCGGTTATCTTTGGGAAATAATAATAAATTCAGTTAATTTAAACTAGAATACACCGGACACACCCCTGGGAGTTGAACCTACCCCCACCTGTAATAGCAATATCCCCAAAAAATAAAAAAATGCGGACTCCACATTTCATGGATTTTCGAGGGCAGGAATCACGATGGTGGCGTAATTTTTCACTCTACCTTTTCGAAACAACTAGTTCGTGAAAAAGTTGAAAAAACCCAAAAAATTCTGATGAAGCAAGGGTACCCCCCCCCCCCCGATTTCGAGCACGCTGAACGTGATATTTAAAAGGTTCCCCCTTCCGGGAAGCCGTAACTGACGGCCACTTGGCTTGTGAGAAAGGGAGATTGGGTAGTCAAAGTAGAAGACGAGTTTAAAACAAATATAATTTATTGACAAAATAACAACAAACAGTGTCACAGCATAAACAGGCACAACAATAATAGTAACAAATTGGGGGGCTCTTACCAATATCACTGATGTGGGGAGATGCGTTAGACTTAACACTTAAGAGTAAGACTGACCTAAGATTTCGACTGTCGCCCGCTTTAATAAAATTCGTATTTATAATTTTACTACATGCTTATTTAGCAGGTTACCTATTTAGTACAAGTTCGTATTTATTGTTTGTTTTTAATAATTCAATGTCAGGTCTCGTTGTCAATATTTGTGTTGCTTAATATTATTGCAAAGTATATCAATTTAGAATTTTGAAAAATAATTTGTAGCATTATGTAATCTACCAAAGCTGTTTTATAGCTTTCTCCTCAAATATGAATACTCATCACGTAACAATAGGTATGCGGATCGGTTTTTTGGGCAGGATTCTGGCAGGCTTTATAAAATTTAACCATTCGATATCCTCCACCCCCGGGGTTGAAGCTATCCCCTCCCCTAATACTAAAATATCCCCAAAAATATCAAAATGCATCATGAAAATATATTTATCCACGAGAATAATAATAAATTCAGTTAATATTTACATTAGAGTACTCCTAGCAATATCCCCAAAAAATAAGACAATACGGACTCGACAAAGATTTTTATGGGTTATCGAGGGCAGGAATCACGATGGTGGTGTTCTTTTTCACCCTACCCTCCCGCAACTACCCCTAATGTATAAAACTACCCATTTTTCTATATAGTAAATATGTAGTTGTATATGAAAAATGGTGAAATTAAGAATTTTGTGTCATCCGCGTAACATACAGTCTGCAAATTATTAATTACTTTCAAGGCAAAAACTAAATTATTAGCGAAAATTATATACAGGGTGATTCGCGAGCAATGTGCCAAGTCTAGATCAAGAAGGAAAAAATTTTTTGCCAGTGGTTAAGAAAATACGGTGTTTTATGCATTTGATCTGAAAACTCAAAGAGCTTTATCTCTGCAACCGTTAGATGTAATCGAATCAAATTTACTAGTAACATTTCTCAGCTGGGACTTGTCAGATTAGCCTACTTGGTTTTGAAAAATCCAAGGCCGAACTCAGAAAAATCTTCCCTCCTCGTTTTTGACCAAAAAGTACATTTTTCTAACGCGTTTCTGGAAAACTATTAGGATTCGGAAAATTCAGAAAATATGCTATAAGAATAGCGATTCAATTTTGACGGCACACCTAAACCGTTTCGGCAAAGAAATTACAAAACAGTTTAGCGCATCAGGACTAACACTTTGGCTGGGCATTATTTATGGAACAGTTTGATAGAGTTCATTCAAATGCTTTAGATCCATATCCCTTCGAAGACTGCACATAATACATGCGAATAACATACCTAGTAAGAAAAATACAAGGTCGTAATTGTGAAATTTAACTTGTGATATTAACTTCCTGGCGAAGTTTAGTTAATTGCTACTCTGCCACTTAACCAGGACGGCGAGATCAGATACTGGTCATCCATCCAAGTGCCGAACTCAAGCAGCGAGCCTGACTCACTTAAACCGGGGATCGATACCACACCTCCGAATTATTTTAGGTAATCTAGATAAAATGATAAAATTTGAATGGATTATGAGAATAACCTAAAAAAAAAGAAAGCACACATAAATGTCATAACCCTTTTATCAAACAAACAAACTTAACACCATAATATACATAAGCAACGCTCCAAATCTTATATGAGGTTCTCAAAATCTTCTCCTTTAATTATACATTTTCTGCACCACACCAATAAATGTCATGTTTGTCTCTGGTTCCTCACGTCATCAAATGTTGTCACTACCCGCTGCCACAGTTCCTGTCTAGTAGTGACTTCTGTGCTATACACCGATTGTTTCATGTTTCATGTGGCCACAAACATAATAATCAAGAACAGTTAGGTCAGGAGTCCTAGCTGACCAAGCATGAGTGCCTCCTTCATCGATCCAGCGATTAGGAAACTCATTATTAAGGTGCTTCCGGACCTGGAGTGAGAAATGCGGCGGTGCCCCATTACGCTGTAAATGAATGCCTCTCCTGTCGACATTTTGCGCCAATAATAAATTGGGCAAAATGTTCCAGAAGAAATCTAAGTAGATTTCTCCAGTCAATTGGCGTTCAAAAAAATTCGGTCCTACCAATTTATCGTTCACCATTCCACACCATACATTAAGTGAGATCTTGCGCTGGGAGTTTCTCTGGAAAAACCGCGTGAGGATTATTGTGGGCCCAAATGTGTGAATTCCTAGAATTCCACACTCCGTCTCGAGTGAATTGGGCCTCGTCCGTGAAAATAATTCTGGGCAAAGTTCTTGGGTGACGAGTTATCCAACGGCAGAACGTAAGAAGTGCTACTTCATCACCTTGTTCGAGACGCTGCAGCTTTTGGATGTGGTAAGAATACAACCATTCCATTTTTAAAGCCGTTCATACACAGGTTTGAGAAATACCTAGCGCGCGTGCTATTCTTCTAGTGCTTGTTCTTGGATTTTACTCTGCCATCTCCATAATGTTCGGCCCGTCTAACTACTCTTTATATATTTTCGTTACTTCCAGGAAACCGACCATGTTCTCGAGAGAACCTGAAAACTCTGCTGAAGGTGTCGCGCCCCGGTACTCGTCGAGCAGAAAATTGTCGCTGATATTCTGTAACGGCAGCCCTTGTATTACCATCGTAAAACTCATACACATAAATTATATCAGCGTATTCAGAGTTTTTAAACTTAGTTGGTATCTTTAAACACGATTGAAATGAGGTACAATTAGATAGAACACCAAACTGTCAAAATAATTATTACTGTCTTTGAGATAGTGATAAATACATATTCTTTTCGATTTCAAAAGTAAAACTGTGTAGGTATCTTCCTTAATAAATATTAATTAATAGGCCAGTGAATAGGAACAAATTTTTACATTAATTCTAACATTTTTCAAACTTTGTCGTCTGTTGAAGTACCAACCAGAAGAAAACTATAAAATATTGCAACTCTATTCTAGGTCGACAACATTGTTAATATCGCGAAAAGTTATTTTAAGCAATATCTCGACAAACAAAAATGTAACACCGCTGCAAATTTGATTGAATTTGTATTATAATAATCAAAAAATAAATCTACATTTGCAGCACGTTATGACCCGGGCATAATAATTAGTTATCAATAATTAACATTTTTGCATCAAATATTGCAAACATATTATTAACATGCTTGCAAAACTACAGTGTTCCCGATAAAATCACCTTACATGACTATGTAAGCTTTCAAGCCTATTGGATGAAGGCGCGGTGCATTTTTTAAATTTAAAACTTAGCTGATTATTATTTACCTAAAAAAGATTCCAAAAAATAGTAACATATGTACAGGCGGATTGCAAATAATTGTGTCCGTAAGTGAAACGCGCTCTCCATTTTGCAGTAACTCCCGACATCGGCAGATTGATAAATTTTATTATCAAAATAAAATTAACATCACTGCAAACTTTACATCAAACTCTATGGACGTTGTTAAACGTTCATTCGAATTTGCAACTCTTCATGTCAGTGGCATATTGCTGTAAATAATATGCCACTGTCTAAGATTAGAAAAATGATCTAAAAATGTTATCTTGCAAAAATTAAATTAATGCGATTGTAAGTTTTTAGTAGAACGATAAATTTACTGTCAATAGGAAGTTGAGGAACATGTGATAACGAAAGTGAGAAGACATTCACCAAATATTAGATATTGTCTGTGATTTTTTATTTTAGTCCAGCATTGGTTAGGTAATGAAAAACCTGCAGAATTGTGGGGATGGAAACTGGAAACTCAAGGCCTAATGCCAGTCATGATCATGAAAGAAGCTGCTCCCTCAGAATTACTTCAGTTTGTAACATGCAGGTGCGAAAAGGTTGCACTTCCGGGCAGTGCAGTTGCCGAAAGAGCAGTTTGAAATGGTCCAAAGTATGCTACTTTTGCCATGGTCAATCATATGAAAATGCAAAAAAAAAACCAGCTCAGTGAATACGATGAGGGGGATGACCTTGGGGATGATGAGCCAGAACTTGAAATGGAACGTTGGCTTACTCAAAGCAACAAAAAAGGTCAACCTCTGGATTGTAATTTACATGATATCGAAGAGAATGAGGACGAGCTGTTCCAAGATGATGAAGGAAAGACTTATGCGGATATGCAAGCCGAATATGAAATCGCAAGTAGATACGAAGAAACTTCATCGGGCGCCGAAAGACCCTTGAGTGGATCGCCATACGGAAAAACAATACGACTTGAAAGTATCTTGTAAATTTAACTTATAAATTTAAAAAAATAAACTTGTTAATAAGATGGTTTGTTTTAGTAAGTACGTTAATATATAGTTGGAATATTTTTCACAAAAATTCATTCAGTAAAAAAACTTTGTAAGGTTTTAATTTTATAAAAGATTTTGCAATATATTTGATGCCCAAAAATATATAATATTCGATAAATATTTCCTCACTTTCGTTATCATAATTATGTTCCTCTACTTCCTAATAACTGCAAATTTACCGTTGTACAAAAAACTATGTAGTCGTATTAATTCCAGTTTTGCAGGCGTGTTTTACAAATTTTTGGACCATTTTGTAACATTACGATTATAAAAAATGTTTACAACATGCCACTCACATGAAGAGTTGCAAGTTGCAAATTCGAATGAACATTTAATAACGTTTTTCTACGCCTATATGTAATATGAGTATTATGATGTCGATTTTAAATAAGGAATGACCTATATTCCAGCGGCTGATACGTAATATTTATTACATGCCTCTAGAATGTAACAAGCATAGGTGGCGCCATCCAGTAGTAGTGCAATTTGTAATACTGTTTGCGTTTCTGTTGACAATTGACGTTTCTATTGACAGTTTACCTTTCACGTTTCACCGTTGCAGTTGTAAAACAAATAGACATATAGACATAATTAAACCTAATTTGTAGGCGTAGAAAAAATATAGGCTGTAACTCGTTTGGAATGGCATATTCTGCGCGAGCAGAAGTTTGTCACCCGAGCGAAGCGAGGAATATGCTTCATTCCAAACTTATTACAGAATATACTATTATAGAGTTCGATGTAACAATCGCAGTGATATTAATTTTATTTTGATAGTAAAAATTTTTCAATAAATTTTTTATTGTAAATTTTACCAATCTGCCGACGTCTGGGATTGCTGCAAAATGGAGAGCGCATTTCAGTTACGAATGCGATCATTTGCAATCCGCCTGTACATATGTTATTATTTTTTGGAATGTAAATGATATTCTACAATTTGTAGATTATAAAAAATGGTACCACGAAGCCATCGGATAGAGTTGCACACTTACACTTACATGTAAGGCGATTTCAGCAAGTACACTGTAGTTATGCAAGCATGTCAATATTATGTTTCCAAAATTTGGTGCCAAAATGTTACTTATTGATAATTAATTATTATGCCCGGGTCATAAGGTGTTGCGAATTTACCTTTATATTTCGAATACTGTAATACAAATTGTATTAAATTTGCAGCGGTGTTACATTTTTGTTTGTCAAGATATTGCTTAATTTAACTGTTCGCGATTTTAACAATGTTGCCGACCTTGAATCGAGTTGCAAAATGTTGAAGTTTCGTTCGGGTTGCTACTTCATCGCATGACATAGTTTCAAAAATGTAAGAATTAATGTTAAATTTTTTGGTTTTCACGTCTCTATTCACTGGCCTATAATAGATATGTTATGTTCTCTTATCGCCGCACGTATCTAGTGTTTTGACTTTATAATTCTATGTCTTATTAATTATTTAAAAGTGTGTGTATGTACTGTGTACACATAAAAAAGATGGAAAAGGGTTTTGAGAAAGTCCTGATGCGCTAAATTGTATTGTGATTTTTTTGCCGAAGCGGTTTAGGTGTGCCATCAAAATTCAATAGCTATTCTTACAGCATTTTTTTTAACTTTCCGAATCCGCTAATAGTTTTCCTGAAATGCGTTAGAAAAATGTACTTTTTGGTCAAAAACGAGGAGGGCAGATTGTTCCGAGTCCGGCCTTGGATTTTTCAAAACCAAGTAGGCTTATCTGACAAGTCCTAGTTGAGAAATGTTACTGGTAGATTTCATTCGATTACATCTAACCATTGCAGAGATAAAGCTCTTTGAATTTTCAGACCAAATGCAGAAAACGCGCCCTGTATTTTCTTAATCACGGGCCAAAAAAAATTTTCCTTCTTGATCTAGACTTGCCTTGAAGTGCTCTATCTGCCATTAGGCTACGGCGCATTGCTCCCGAATCACCATGTATATAGCAGGGAACCTAAAATAGAACCTTGTGGGACACCTTGAGTCACCTTCCTAGGATTATTTGTGGTATGGTTTATTAGCACAACTTGTTCTCGATTACTTAAATATGACTTTATAAACTTTAATGATGGTCCTCTAATTCCATATCTACAAAGTAACTAGAACAAATTTCAATAGAAACTGATGATGTACAAAGTCAAATGTGCAAGAGAAATCAATAAATAGACCGAATAAACACATTTTTTGTCAAGGGCATTTATAATTTGAACATGAAAGTGACTTAAAACCGTAACCACACCTTTATTTTCTACAAAAACCATGTTGAGCTGGAGAGATTATAGTATTACGTATACAAAATGTTACTAACGGTCATTCAATGGCGATACATGCAACGTAGAAAAGCCAGATTAATGAATTCTCGAGTTCATCTGTTATCGTCACCCAAAAAACGCAACAAAAACTTAACGGACTCATTAAATTACCGATACTCTCTGGATTATTTTGTTCGTTAATTGAGTCGCTTACCTTTGTAGGTTCTTAATGTGTGTTGGCTCGTATGATGACAGCATTCCGCTTGGCCTAACGGCGACAATAATTACGTCTAAAGTTTTTGTTGCGGTTTCTTAGTGCCGAGAACAGGTAAACTCGACCATAATAGCTCTGTAATTGCCATACGGATTTGAGTTTTTTACAATTTTAATTTTTGTGGGAAGACTCCTTGTTCAAGTGATAAATTTATTAACGAGAGTGTTTGGTCAATTAAATGTTTTAGTAAGTTATCCGATTAATATCAGAAAAGACTAACATTTAGAACATACTTGGTTTAATTTGGCATTGCGACGCATTATTATCCAAACCACGAAAAGCAGAAACTTTTCCAAGACATACTTGCACAAGATTTTATATTTCAACTGACTATTTGTAAAAAGTATAAAAATAATATATACTATATAGTATATATATCCGTGAGAAAACCAAAATATCAATTCACCAAATCGAACAAATATGTGAGTTCCAATGAGATGATTAGTAAACTGTTTTGAATAAATTTGTAAATACCCAAATAAAGTAGGTAAGTATGTATATTTAATAATTAATTGATCTCGTGCCCTACAGTTAGACCCTGCCTGCACTGGATTCGCAATTAACTACCAGCTCTATTTCCATCACCCTATAATCCGCCCGGATAATATGTGATCAAAAATTAATGGCCATCTCACCTCGGATCATGAGATATTGATGCTAATTTCAGGGATAATTAGGAGTGAGGGAATGTTTGACAGACATCGAATATACAACGTAAAGTTTATTTAGGATAATATTGGTTAGAGCATTAATTATTACCTGCAATGTCTTCAGACCATGGCAAGTAATAAACGTTAAGTGAGGAGGAAATGAGATAAATTTGCAATATCGTTTTACCAGAAAATTCGTCCTCTTCGTCATATTTGTATGAGACGTTTTGTAACTCGTTCTAGTTGGTCTCCTTTAACGCGCGAAACGTCTTACTAAAGCTCTTACCCAATATCATCTTTATTACTAAGCCTAACTTTTTAGAGAAACTCCTCTTCACCGCTTACTATTTACTTACAAAATGTAATGCCGCCAAGTCATATTGAGAAGCGTATTTCTTTGTGAAATAAATTACGGGTACGATGAGTTCCACAAAAAAATCAACTTACAAACTTTTGAACTTTCAGACTTTCGAACTCTTAACGTTAAAATTTTCATATTCTCAGCCCTCAGTTCCATAAACCCTCAAGTCCTGAATTATTTTAACCCTCAAGCTATGAAACAGTCAAGTTCTGAAACTTTCAAACTCCAAAACTGAACAGGTCATTATTTTTGGTTATTTTTTCAGAAACCTAAGTCCACCTCAGGATCGTGGATATTATTTCATTAATTCCCTAAATGTCTCTTTAATATTTTCCACTTTCCCAAAAAGTTTATTGCGATATGTATCATAATAAGACGTCCACTATGGAATTCATAAATATAAAACAAGACAATTTTGAACTTCGCGAATTTCGAGTGCATCCCGCAACGCTTGATATCACGGCGCATCAATAATCTCTTCTACGATAACTTGTAACTTCCTCTTTCATTTAGGTCCTACATGAGGATCTCAGGTCCAACCACTTACTCGTAATGTAAATACCAGTGGTCACACGTAACCAGAGATTACGGAGTTCGAGCATGCGGAAATCCGAAAAACCGACCAGAGAGGCTAATGGACATAATATATAATATAATATTAACCAGACCAAAGGAAACAACTGTACAGTTTTCAGCAATAAAAATAAGTACTAAATTAATATATTTCTTGTCATATAGCGAAGAGTAAACTGTATAACATCAAATGACTAATAGTTATTAGCACATTCATATTTACGACTAATTACCCTTATTTATTCCCACTTACCATTAATTACCCTTATTCCTTATCTTCATATACTTTATTTACTTCGATATGCGATGTAAAGCAACGTAAGGCGCGGTTAGTAGTTGGATGGGTGATCGTTCCAACTGTTATCCTAGGTTCGCCATGTTACCAAGATGGCCGACGAAAAAATCACTAAAATTTGACAAATAATTAAATCAGTATGGTCAACTTGGCAAAACATATAAAAAATGTCACTAAAGCACCTGGGGAACTCAAAAACCCCATTTTTCATATAATTTTCCTGAGAAAATTCACGCCACATCTATAATTCTCAAATAGTCCAAATATAACATCAAAAACCCCCCAACCTCAAAACTCGTCAAGATATAGCCAGAAACTTACAAAGGATCGTCCTAAAAAATACAGCCCCCTCATCATCTTAATTTACTTTCAAATGACTCCCCAAATTATAATTTAGGATAATTTATTTCACTTCCCAAAAAATTCTACACGTCCCTTTCGCTCCAATTCAAAGTCCAATTTCAATTTCCATTAATATCTCAAAACGTCTTCCATTTATCTCCCCAGTCAGCCTATAAAACGCTCATTTAAAATATAAGTCCAGTTTACGTGTTCCCACAAATTGCTAGCAACTCGTCCCTATCTTCATTCATATTACCCTAAATCTGGATCCCGCTCTACTCATACCCTTAATATGGCTTAATATAACATTAAATATGAATTAAAGTTAAGACTAGCAACGCTACTTCACGGGACCAATTCAAATGTTAACCAATTTTCAGAGAGTTTATAGCTCATATTTCTTAAATCGAATTAGATTCCACTGATATTTTCATATCATATTACCACATTTTTTACAGCCTATTTAATGATATAAGTTTCAACCCCATTTTCCAAAATTTCAATAACTATTGCACAATATTTCATAATTCGAGGGCCATATGATGGTCTGGCTCCCTTTCCGGCTTTTCCAGCTCTCAGCGAGAGTCGTGCCCAATCACTAGTATAAATACGGGAGCGTGCCAAGCCCCCGGCAAGTTGTGTTCCCGGTGTATCTAACGAAATTTAAAGTTGTGCCCGCGTCCTCTTCTTAGGCAGCCCCTAATAAAAAATTGGTTTTAATATTATTATTCAGCCCCAGTGCTACATTTTAAATCGCCTTCGCGGCCCTAGTTTTAGTGAAATAAAATCGTCTTCGTGACTCTAGTTTTTAAGTGAATTTTCTCATTAACAAAAAATAAAAGTTATTTAAATAAAATACAGCAAACCCGACTCAGGCAAATTTCAAGTGTCGATACGTTAAAATAATTTTTGTGAATAAACATTTGATTTTACTATTTAAATATTCAACTCTGTGTGTTAACAGAAAATAAATCATTTGTTAATTTCGTTCTAAATTAAAGTGTTTAAGTTAAAATCGAGCTACTATACTATACAGGGTGTAGCTTTCGACCCTGCCAACTGAAATAAAATTCAGTAAAGTGTTAAATAAACTTAATTAGATTATTATCAATAGGCATTTCTATTAGTGTCTTATATTCCAAAGATAATCTAATTTTCTGAAAGTTCAGCGACTATCAAACTGTGGTTGCTTAGGGATCAATAAGTTATACAATTGCTTCACCAGGATCTCGTATATCGTAAAGCATAATATCGCGTATCTAAGGTGGATAAGTCATATTTGCCGGATAAATGCAGTAAGATCCTATGGAAGATATTAAACAGGAAATATCCGGTAAGTAACTTGACAACAGAATGTCCAAGAAATGGAAGCTCAAAATACGGAGATATAAGCGTTGAATTCAAATGAATGTAGAGAAGTACTATAAAAGGAAAAGATCCTCAACAGGTTTTAATTGCAAATGAAGAACGGTTTAAATAGCAAGCAATGAAGGGACATATGGAAAATAATTTAAAAAATTAAAATTTTTAGAAACCTCGGAACTGTTTCAATATTTTTTTCATAACAGTTTTATCACATTAATCGAAAAAAGGCAGCAACAGTCCATATCTAATATTTACAGCTGGTATAATAATAGTAATAATATAATAATATTATTTATTCACCAAAGCAATGTATATAATATACAAAAATACAAATTTCTTATACTATAAGACAGGATGGTAAATAAACAAGAGATCACTCAACAAAGATAAATCAGTGTGTGGAGAATAGATAGCAATAATTTATGAATACATAACATACATAATAAATATACACATAATCTTATTTGAAGTGTTATTGTACTTCCGGGTGCTCTCCCGCGTCGATGGTCGACTCCTCCAAGAGTCACGGTTGTCTAAACGACGTTTCGGCAGAATTTCATCTGCCATCTTCAGGTTCTCATTAAAAGCTGCCTACTGCTACTCCTGGTTGCTCGAACTGAACTTGAAAAAATGAAATGAAAAAAGGAATAAAAAAACATCATAATCCTATTTATGTATACACTCACAAATATACATTATGCTAGAGTAAATGTTTACTGTATCTTTCAAAAAAGCACGATCCATTACATTTACAACTAAAATTACAATACTATTTATACATTATGTTATTGGGTAGGTATTTTTTTATTATTATTGTTGTTGTTTTATTCTATTTTTATAGAGAGTGAATGAATTCATTGTTTTATTCCTACTGATAATAAATAATATAATTTAGGTTCCAAATAAGTGAAACATCTATAAGCGATGGCTTTATGCATTAAATGTCTGTAATATATAGGTCTTCTGTTGGGTAAGTAAACGGTTTATTGTGTATGACTTCTAATACAAGTTTTTGTATTACATGCAGGTTTTTTATATGGTTTTTTGTCGCGCTTTCCTAACCAATTAATCCATTTGTCAGGTGAGTTCGATTAATGCATGATAACGATTTTTTAACTGATTTATTTTTAATATTTTACGAAAGTTTTTCAATTGATATAATAAAGATCTTTTTTTTTAATCACGTAATTTATGTGGATGTCCCATTTTAGGTGGCTATCTCTAAACATCCCTAAATATTTTATACTGCTTACTGACGTTATATCTACCGTTACGCTTTTATTTGGATCTACATCTATGGTAGGTTTATTAAATAATGGAAGGTTTTTTTTATAACAAGTAAATGCAATGTAATAAGTTTTTTAAGTTCATAGTTAAGAGTCTACTACTAAACCACTTTATAATATTTTTCAAATTGTGTTCTACTTTGTCTTTAAGCTTGTCCCATGTATCATCTTGGTAAAATACTACCGATTCGTCGGCAAAGTTTATTATGCCACCTTCAGTTTTCAATTTATATAAATGTTGAATAGTATGGCCCTAAAACAGTTCCTTAGGGAACTCCATATTCAATATTTCATCATTTCATTTTAGAGTATTATTAATATTCACACATTTTCTTCTACTTGTAAGGTAACTGCGTATAAGCATGTGCGAAGTTCCTCGAAAACCAATATTCTCCAATATCTGGGTAAGTTATAAATATATAAACATTAATTCAATAACTTTAATATTGACAAAAATGTTAGGAAATGAAATAGATTCTCTACACCACTGGCCGCTGTTAAGCGAATGCACAGTCAGAAGTCAGGACGGGTACGGTATGGCTCACATATTACATTTTCCCTTTCATTTGTTCCGCGACGTGATAGCATAATGGGAGGCTATTACAGCACTTCTGAAACAAATGTGAACGTCTGCCTACCCGCCTACTGCGATAACTCGTACATCGACTTAACTGTGAGATATCTGAATCAGCTTAACAACCTTGAATAGTTGAGAATCAGGGTAATATCGAGAGGAACGGATTGGAGAGATGAGGAGAGAATGGTCTTGGCAGTTTTTATCAGAATTTCTTTAAATAAATGTCTGTAATATTAAGGCCCAAGCTAAATAGAAAAATAATATACAGTAATGATTTATTGATTTTTATTAACCGTATAATATAACTGAGTAAAATGGTTATTAAAAGTGTGGAACAATTCGAAAAATTAAGTGTTTTCTAGAACACTTTATGGTTTAAAACCGAAATGTAACAGAATTCCTATTCTTTCAATAAACAGGGCATATATGAAGGGAGTGAATACTGCAAAAGCTCTAGTTAATGTTACTAATGATATTTTACAACTATAATAATAAACTGGATAGTGCGTTGGTGCTACTTGATTTCTCGAAGGCGTTGGATACAATTAACCATCAACTTATTTGTGCTAAATTGTGCGTGTATATCTGTTCTAATACTGCATTGGTCAATCTTATTAACTCGTACTTACTTAGAAGATCGCAGAAATTTATTATAATAACATGTATTCACAAAATAATCAAATTTATTCAGGTGTTCCTCAGGGTTGGGTCCTTGGACCTTTGTTATTTCTGATTTATACTTCCTTTATATTAACATCCTTAAGAAAATTTAATTAATCAGCTTGCCTTTGAACATAATTTGAAACTGAACCCCTCTAAATCTTGTGTTATGTTGTTTGGAAATAAAAATCATACTCACACCCTTAAGGAAAACTTAAAATTAACTATTGAGAACACTCATGTGCCGATTATTAATTGAACAAAAAACTTAGGCATCATTTTGAATAGCGACTTCCGAGTTAAACATCGTGTTAAAAGATTACATCAAAAATGTTTTGCATCTTTAAAATTATTATATAATAATCTCAATTTTTGTATTTACAACT
Organism: Leptura quadrifasciata; assembly: GCA_963675555.1. Classification (NCBI taxonomy): domain Eukaryota; kingdom Metazoa; phylum Arthropoda; class Insecta; order Coleoptera; family Cerambycidae; genus Leptura; species Leptura quadrifasciata. The sequence continues at coordinate 211,668,121 of OY776673.1, forward strand.
TGTATTATCCAATTTTAACTATTGCGATTTTCTCTATGGGCCTTGTCTAGATTCTTTTGACAAAAATATAATTCAAAAAATTCAAAATTCTTGTATTCCTTTAATATAAGGTATAAGAAAGTTTGGCCATGTTTCATATACATTATACTAACTGAACTGGTTAACTATGTTAACTATGGAGGAGCGCAGGGTGCATCATCTTGGTAACTTTGTATTGAATATTATGCATAACGCCTCTTTAGTGATCATAAGAAAGACACTAGTACCTCGAATTAATATGCGTCTTGTAAATATAAGACTTAAAAATAAACTTACTCTTTCACACGTCATCCTCAAATTTTTGTAAATTGTTAAATGTTTTTAGCTTTTCTGGCTTCCTCTAATCAATTTATAGTAATCATAAGTTGGTTTTTTAAATTAACAAAAATAAAATAATTTTGAAAATACTCGTTTTTGGCGCAATTTTTTTCTTGCAGTATTTCCGGTAGGAAATTTTGGTGGGAAGTAAAAAATTCGGAATCAGCAACCCAAAAAACATAAGGTAACAATGTTTTAAATGGGACATATTTGTTACACGGAGCTTTTATTAAACATATAAAGCAGAGTTTATTATCTCCTATTATGTAATAGATTTTCTTTTCAATCGCACTGTGCTTCTTGCATATGATATTTATATTAAGTTATCTTTAGCTTAGAGTAAATTAGATTAAACTGTCTTATTTTGGTTTTAGTATGTGGTAGCTTTTTGAACAGACTTATTAGAAACACCTTGTATTTATTATCAAGGAATTCAACAAAATTACTGATGTACCTGCCAAATATCTCCTGCATGAAAACCGTAAATCCTTTACTATCATTCAAGAGATTCAACTAAATCAACTCACTTTCCTTAAACCCGTTCCTGTTCTTTGGAAAAGTTTTACTCGCTATCAGCCCCTATTCAGCCGTATTTGGCTTCTCTACGTTAATAGAGAAAATCCTTCTTGTTCCTCTTAAAATCAATCACTTACGTTCAGGCTAACGTATAATGGAGATACACTATAAGTTGTTACAATAGAAAGATAATATAATCGTCTTTTCGACAAGAAAATCCTGAGAAAGTTATTTAACTCTGTATATAATCGATGGATTTATAGTGTGCGTGTGTAGTACCGAAAAAACAATTAAATCATTTAGCTCTCATATACTGACTATGTATGGCTTTTTTACTTTATAAATTATATTTTTACTTTCGAAACATTTATAAGCCGTACATTGAAATTGTTCAGAGTGAATGTAAAACAGCCTGTAAAACATTATTGTCTCGATTAGATATTGTCAAAAATAAGCCCATTAGAATATGTCTCAGCGCTATGAATTCCTCACCTATTGAAGTTATGGAAGTCGAGACGAGGAAACCTCCGCTTGAACTCTCAGGAGGGAGTATCCTAGTGTAAAATTAATTTTAAAGGTCGGCTGCTATAAAAGTATGGCTAATATATGCAGTGGCATATCAATCCTTTGTATACAAAATAGCAATTTTCGATGGTTTGATATACAATCAGTGCTCTACAGAACATTTTAACTACACTCTTGATGTCAGTCAATATTCGCCTAATTTAGTATTTACTAATTTTACTTCCACATCCAGTGGAAGTATAGTAACGCAAAAAATATATATGTATTTTTTTGTTGAAATAGGCTTAAAATGTCATGAAACGTCGAGATTTTAAATTTGAGCGAAAAAAATTTCCGTAAGCAGGTAAGAGTCCATAAATTACCACCCCCACGCTATTATGAAAGGGAATAAAAAAAATAAAATGTGATTTAGTGTATACACAAGAACGAAATGTCTCAAAAAAATTTTTTGGCGTTGACTGCTCCCTCTACCACCCCCACCCTATTATTAAAGGGAGTAAAAAATTAAATTGGGATTTAGTGTGTGTAACTACTACTAACTAGCAGTTAAATATATTGAGTACAAAGTCAAAGAGAATATCGGTTCTAACGTATACCATCTAGAAGATCTTAATGGACGTTGTTATAGTACGTTAAATATATAACGTATAGAAAAAATTTAAAAATTTTTAAAATTCGTGAAATAATTAAATCTTTCATTTCAAATTGTCAAAACACGATAAAAAGTAATCTCACGGCTAATCTATTCAAAAAACTACAATTTTTATCGATAATTCATAAATGACCCCAATTCATCAGTAAATACCATAAATTATTCAAATTACTAATTTTACAGCTCCAACCTTACAAAATATCGTCCTAAAAAATACTGGCCCCAAATAAACTTCATTTACAACAAAACTACTTTCCGCACCTCGATCGAGACATTTCAATTTACGCCCGTTAATTTTCTATTGAATAATCTTCCCTTCAAATTCGGCTCTCAATCCGTTTCGCCTCTTTAATATGAAATACAATCAGTCTTCAGTTATATCCTTCAATAAAGTACCGGTACTACCGCCCGCCCATTATTATCAAAACTTATTTCCATTCGGTCCCCTTTTGTCATCAAAACTTACGTCCCTTTCATTCACCTTAGACGTATCGGCACAATTTCATATCATATTCAACTCAAAGTGCAGGACCTTTTGAACGTCTTTGCGGGGTCGTTCCAAATTTAGTTAACGTCATCAAGTTATTTTCGTTAATAACTTCAGAACTAAAGTCGATTAAAGCTTCATTCGTATATCAAAAAATTTCCCATTTCAATGCCGAGACGGTCATATAATTTTTATGTCGGAATTTTTCATTTTAACATTTGATGATGCAATATTATGAAATATTGTTCAATATTGCGCAATGCCTGCATAGTCGGGGACATTTCCAGATCTCCGCACGCAACGTCCTCGACGGACCATATAAATAGCCGAGCACCACTAGTTCAGGCTAAGTCAGCTGCGGTACATGAGTAACTCAGTTCGGCGTGTATATCTGTTCTAAATCTGTTCTTCAGCCAATTCTCACTGTACCTCAAGTTAGTTTAGTGCTTCGAGTGCCCGTTCTACTTCCTTGGCTGCACCACCAACTAAACAAATCTTCGGCCACCGCGCCCATAAAACAAATTCACGTTGAATCAAACCTTCTGCCTTCGAGCATAATAAACCAAGTGAATTTTTTCAGTCAATTTAAATCATTTACAGTGAGGAAGATGCATGAATTTTAGAAATGCTTCAATTTATTATTTTTCCATAATGTCTACTATATAAGTTGATAATATAATAAAAGAAGTTCATAGACAAATTTCATTTCGTAAGTATTAGGCATTAGATATTTTATGTAAACGAAACCGTGTGGCTGAAAACGTCATGATATTTCCTTGACGTCATTTTGACGTCACTGATTTACCCTAAATTTGTTCATTCACGTTGTTATCCTTAATCTCGTTATTAACTATGGGTTAATATGACAAATAATGATTTTTTTTTATACATTTATTTAACGTCGGCCTATTTCCGCTACTGGGGCCTAACACCGACGCCTGTAGACGAGCTACCCCCAAAAAGGAATTTTGCCGAACCTCTTCCCTTAAGAAGAGTAGGGATCTTTTACTTGCCTAACATTTAATAGACAAGGGACCGACGGCTTTACATCCCCTCCGAAGGATGGTATATCTCCTATTCAACCCTCGCCTAAGGTTGTATAGCACTGATATACAAGCCGCTGGAAGATGTGTGAGGCGAGAACGCGGTTTCCGTTGGAATGGTCACCCATCCAAGTACTAACTGCACCTGTCGTTGCTTTACATCGCATACCGAGGTATGTACATAGTAAAGACGCACCTACGCTCGCCCTAGATAATGATTTCATAAGATACTTAGCGTATTAATCTATAGCCACAGCATTTCCTTTAGATGTCTCAACATTTCAATAATAATTACGTGACGTCACCTGGCACGTATAACGCCACTGAGTACGGACAGAGCGTCTCAATGGTTTTATGTGCGGCCGAAATAAATAATTTTTTTCGCCCTCAATTTTAACAAAAATAAAAAAGGAAAAATACGAAGAAGCATATTTTTCTGTCGTCTATCTATCTGTGATATAAAAAATAAATTATCGCAAAGTTACCTTTTGTCCCAACTGTTTTTAGAATTAACATTTACGTTTAAAAGTTTTACAAACTCTGTTCATTTAATTTAAATAAACATTTTAATTTCGTTTTACAACCAGGTGTGTTATTTCAAGAAGTGATATACAGGGTGATGCTTTAGACCCTTTCACAGACATTAAAAAATAGAATTTAAAATAAAGTTATAAAATAGACTTAGATGCTCAAATGCAAGTGAAAACAACCTCTGAGTCCGACATTCTAGGAGCAATCCCCCCCCCCGAACGTCTCCAAAAATAAAATTGAAAGTGTACGAGAAGCCTCAAGAGTCTCTCTTAAGCTCTAAAGCTCCAGTCTCAGCTCAAACTTTTTTATTCCAACAACCAGCGAGGCTTTTGCGTAATCAACGTACGCTAGGGAACTAACACATAAAATACAGAAAAGTAACGAGTAATTTTCAGACGAAAATATTTCTCTTTCAGGTTAGGTAAATGCCCCAATTATAGTTCGTAGTTGTTAATGCTAATGTCCAGGAGCATAGAAAAAGAAAACAACTATTCTTGTTGCCATTTATTAAACATGATTGTTTTCTTATTTAAAAAAGGGGGATGTAATCAACGTTACACAGGGTAAAATTAGGAATATTAAATTTAATGTATGCTTAATCACCCCAGTGATCATGGTGTAGGAGAGACAGTCGGGTGAGATCTGATCTGAGTGAGAGTATCGCTCTCTATTGAGGGAGCTACATTTGCAATTATATTGTAAAAAAGAACATATATATTGTATATTACGCCTGTAGACAATTGTTAATGTGTTGTGTATTCGTTTGTTGACTATTTTAATTCTACTGAAGATTAAGATTATTGTTCGGTCAAACGCCATTCCAGGCTATCCTTTGAATAAACATATTAAAGAAAAGTTGATGGTTTCTTTATTTACCCATTAATAAAAATGAAGTGATGCCCAAAATTTCATCCACAACCTGTGACATAGTCAAGTTAAAGTAGAAGCTATGACCATCTTCATTGAGCTGCCGAGCCACTCATATGGTGCATGGGTGTAAAACCATTTACTGGTTATAAGGATATAGAAAACTATTTTGTAGCAATTCTGGTTGTAAGCTGTGCATATTTCTTTCGGGTGAACATTGTAGATTAATACTTTAAAGCTAGATTTGGTGAAGTAAAACATTAAATATGATGATTGACTTAATATAATATCCGCTTGTAAGATATTTTTACATGTACCTAACTAAGAATGATTCGTCTTTTTGTTTCAGGATTTCAATATTAATTTGATCAAATTGACAAGAAAACCAATTTTTAAACTCACTCATCCACATCATATTATATTTTAAATCAATCGTAATAGATAGACTAATCTGCCGCAATAAATAAATTCTTAGTAGGCGGTGATTCTCCATTTCAAAAAATTCTATGAGCCAATTTAGTGCGAGTTTAAATATGCAACATGAAACTTAACTCTTCCTGTCTCTAGTCTAACCGCGAAATCTGCTCTCGTCTTTGGAAGTAAAAGAAATCTATTTAGTCATATTTAGTTTAGGTCTTGGCAGTAAATTCATTTAGTTGGTAAAACATTTATGGAAACGTAACTTTTCATAAATTATAAAAGTGCTTATTACTATTATTAACATTGGAGATGAGATAATAGAGCCAACCCTCTTCATATAGAAAAAAAAATATGTATCCTTCAATCTATGTATACATCTTGCATTACATCCATGCATACTGAATAAATAGGTTAAATAAAGTAATTATCATTTCACCTTAAAGGTTAAACCCATTCCTTCCGACGTGGTATCTATATACCATCATCGCCTTTTACCTACTTTACATTCAGCTTTTGAGGGCAAATATTCAGGAAAATCAATACAAGCGAATCTGTATACGTTGTACAAAAGCGTTTAATGCGTTGTATGGAGGTCAGTTATTGCCGCGTCCGAACAGGAAGAAGGTTTGCGTTTCATTGTGGGATTAGTGTAAACATAAGCACTAGTGGCTTTTTGGAAGGCACGTGAACTTAAATTGTGAAATGAGGGTGACATTGAACAGCTATTTCACCGCAAAAGCAGTATAGTAGTTTGGCGAAGGGGAGAATAAAAGCTGAAGCGTAGGACCGCATTGAAATGGTAGCACCAGAAACGTGATTGCTGTCTGCAATGGTTTAAGTTGCATATCAGGAGCGTACTGGCATATATCTTGTTTCTATCGTCCGCTTTTGACTCTCATGTGCCATATGAGCCTAGGCTTATACAGGGTGATAAACTTGAGCATCTTATTTTGGAAGGATTATAAAAAAAAAGTTGATTAACTATTTAATTAATTAATATTTAAATCCTTGGTGGTTTCTCTTTATTTTATTTGTCTATTTTCTGTGTATTTTGAAAATAAGCATTTACTGTGTTACATATTTTTCTGTGGTTTCTTTTCTTTCTCCCTGAAATGAATACTGTAATCATGAAATAAACATTCTCTGAGGTATATTCGGATATTCAAGTTTCGAAGTATACAAATTATGAAAATTAAGATTCTGTTAGTATATTTGTTTGTTTGTTCTCCTATCTGCTGGCACCATATTTAAAGTACTACTTGATAAAAAAAGATAATATTTAGCAGGCAAGTAGACAGCCTTAGACGATTCTGAGCTGCATGCAAAAATTCTAGGAAATATTTCAGTATATTTTCAGTGTATTTATAAATATATACTTGTTTAGTAATGCATTATTTTCAACATTATATATTGCTATGATATTTCGCCTAAAGGAAGCTAAAATGTCACACAATATAATTTCTAAACTTAGTTCTCAACGTCGAAAGTTCGGAACCAACGAAAAAATAATTATAGAAACACATAAGCAATAAAACAAAGTTAAATAAACTAAACAATATTTTGCGAAAACTGATATTTCATACAAATAATAGATAAAATTCCCTAAAATAAAATAATTATGATTCTAAAATTAAAATAATTTGGATAAGATTAATTTTAAAATAAAATTTATTAATAAAAATGAAGTTATTTGTCAAAATTTCCAATTTAAAATATTCTTAATTATTTCCAAACTATAAAATAGTGAACATGAAATTCATATAGAGTTTGTTACAACCTTTTAAATCCACGTAGCTCAATATTACTTCCAGCCGCACAGTATCACTTCTTTGCGATGTCCAGCTACTATCTCCTTAATTCCTTCACTTTTAAAATAATATTCTGTTTCCACCAGGAATCGTTTTCTTGATCTTAGAATAAATTATAATTATTCTTCTTTCCCCTACTTGTCAAAATCTTTATAAACTCGATTATCTATTTTTTTCTTCCAACTTCTTTAGCTACTTGTCTTCAATTAAACCAACAACAGTCTATTTCCTTTATTTTCTTCCCTTTCAATTCTCACAATTTTATTGTTCAGTATCCCAAAGGAACCTCCATTTTTTAATGTTTCCACAATCTCCTTTGTTTTTCCCTTAAATAAAAAAAATCGCAAATACCAACTTGAATCTTTCGTGACATCAACTTATCAAAACAAATTGGTTTCTTGTCATTTCATCACGTGATATTAAGCCTTTTTCACTTTTATCAATTTCACGTAAAAAATAATTTAAAATCTTATATCTACTTGAACATATTAGATGCGTAAACAGTTCGAGATGTTTTAAACGTTTTAATAATTATTAGTATAACAATAATTAAGTGCATTTTAGTGCATTCTGTGAGTCGGATGGAACCGCGAAAAATATGAATTTTTCTTCGAGACTATATCCCTCCCTCCCCGTTTTCGAGTATGCTGAATACGATGGTGGGGGTTAAATCTCTCTCCGTCCGAGTCCAAAAACCACCCTCGAAAGAGGTAAACCGCGTATCCGCCGTCTCCTACCAGCTAAACCCGTGTTACCCCCCCCCCCCCGGTTTCGAGTATGCTGAGCATGAAAAATCACGACCTATCCTCGCTCAGCAAACGGACAAAAATATTATACTCTTACTTCTTACTAAACGGACAAAATTGTCATTATACTCGTGCTTTTTTGATTTTTTTACGTAGGTTATATTGTTATATTGATTGGATCAATGTTTCACTGGAAAGTGATTTTATGAAGATGTTTTATATTTATATATAGTAAATAAGTAATTGTATGCGTCAATATAAGTGTTTTATATTTATATGTAGTAAATAAGTAATTTTATACGTCAACTGTTCATTATTTAATGTAATAAAATAAATGAAATTGTGCCAGTGATTGCATATACCTAATTTACCCATCTAAAACCTGGACAGAAAGCATAAATAAATAATAAATAATAACGCCACAGGAATTAGACAACCCCAAATTCCAGAAGTCAGCGGCTTGTGCGGACATACAACCATTCTGGCTATCGGCCAGACACCCGCCCACCTTTTTTTTTCATCTTTTTACTTCATAAAACCGCGGATCAAAGGGGTAGTTTTTACCCATTTAAGGGGTCGGTTCGCCTCGAGGAGAAGATCCAACATGAGTCACGGTTCTATTAACGACGTTTCGGCGGAATCTTATCTGTCACATTCAGGTACTCACTGAAAGCTGTCTACTGCCGCTCCTCGTTGCACGAACTGAAGTCGCCTTGCACTGACGAGAGCCAACAGCTCGAAACTGCAGTCTGCAAGTGGTGTGGGGTGACTGGCACGAGAGCTCCTTTAAGTAGGATCAGTCTCTCGGCTGGTGTTTGTTGCAATCGAAGCATTAGCGTTCTGTTGGTAACGTGCGATTATTACACTTAATGGGCCAGGCTTGTAACTTGTAATTCAGCGCTCGGCGGCGTACATAGCCCTGAGAGTAGCTGTTGGTTGCAGTTTGGTTACGTTCCGTATAGTAAAATAAGAATTTTATAGGGGAGCTTGCGACTGAAAAATTATGTTTTAATTTTTTGCCCTCTACGAGCAGAACTATATATATATGAAGTGTTATTGTACTTCCGGGTGCTCTCCCGCGTCGATGGTCGACTCCTCCAGGAGTCACGGTTGTCTGAACGACGTTTCGGCAGAATCTCATCTGCCATCTTCAGGTTCTCACTGAAAGCTGCCTACTGCTGCTCCTCTTTGCTCGAACTGAACTTCACTTCATTTAACACCCGCGAAAACCTAAAAAACAACATATATATATATATATATATATATATATATATATATATATATATATATATCCCGGGGCGAATTACATTCAACTATCAAAGTCAAAGAATGTTAATATAAACCGCAGTAGAGCCAATACATGAATTTCAGATTTCCTGAAGTTTATGAAATACTTCTCATTTACATATTTATTGGATTATCTAACAGGAAAAAAAAAGAAATTTCGGATAAAAAATATTCAAATTTATTGTGAATAATTTGATCAGATGCCCTTTGAAAAAATATACGGCAATATCAAATAAAAATTACACGGACCAAATGAAATTAATGTTGATTCCTTAAGTCTCATCCGAACCACATTAAGTAAAGTGATTGTTTTATTACGTAATCATAGCGAACTATATTGAAAAATCTATATCCGATGGCATTTTATAAAAGGTGCCGGAATTTTGTAGCGTACTATTCGATCTAGTTTATCGGAGATAATACAGAAAACCTCTCGATAAACATGTACACCGACATTGTTCAGAAATATTTATGATTCAGGAAAATTGAATTGAGCGCGCTTGTTTGCTTTGCGATATTGAAAAGATAGACAAAGAATTTTCATTTACATCTGATCTCAAACGTCCACGCTAGAAAATTTAGAACGCTGGAAAATGCTGACATGACTACTAATACTGATGTCAAAATGTAAGTATAAAAAATTATATGAAAAATTTTGAAATGTAGTTTTTAAAAATAGCGTATCTAATAAACCAATATGGATAATTAATTTGAATTTACTTGTATTTACTCGCAATCAGTGTATTATGTCAAAAATATCACCTAATCATCTACCTACTAAGCAATTTACAACAATTTGACTTTACATACTGCTGTGGATTATTGTTCTAAAACTTCACTGTGTTTTGCTGGCCTGTAACAATATTAACTTTAAAATAATACTACTTTTTATTATTTTCTAATTATTAATATTGTTATTGACTGAGTCAGGCAATTCATTTTTGTTATCAGTTCTATTTGTGCCTCTTTGTTATGAAAATTGAGCTCAACAATGAAGGTAGTAAATTAATGCTTCTTAACATTTTATGATACAACGTTTAATATTTTTATAATTATTTAACGATTACATCAGTTATCATTCATGAACTGTTTGAGAACCACTGGCGTTTCTGACACATCCAATATATATGTGGCAGAATAGCCTTTGCTAAGGTTCGCCCGTGAAACGTTGTATTATTTCTTGGTCTCAATAAAGAAGTTTATTATTATTATTATTAGTTCACGAAGTGACCTTTGCACCATCCAAGTTAAAGTTAACTAGACTTTACTGAGTATCCCTTTGCACCACACAACAAACTAGGAATATTCTCCACGACACAACTCTATTTTTTGTCCAATAGTCTCCACGCGGAAATTAAAAATTTGCAAAATTATAAAAAAATACGAAGCTATTTAACCATAGCTTCGTATTGGTTACCAAAATGTCGTTTCTATAGTGCCCACGACTTTTTAAATAGAGAATCTGATACCTTTTAAAATTAATTTGCTTTATATACTGTCACATTAGTGAATTAATTTGACATTCACCATATGTCACGTTGGGGGCTACGTGAATACTTGGCAAATAAAATAAGGTGGTAAAAAACAACAAGGTACAAGTTTATTTAATAATATATAAAATAAAAATAAAACAAATGAAGTACTTACAATGTAACCCTCCAGGAATCGCACCTTAGCAGAGGGGAGTTGGACCACGCACCATGCACCAAGAAACAACCTTCTCTTTTACTCCTGGGTATAAGTTCTAATATACTTCCTGTTGTATGGCAATTCTCCCTCTGACTCAAAAATATTTTATTGGAGAAAAAAAATTCGAATTACCCTGTATTTTAATATCCCCCAATTTTTTAAAACGTATTGATTAAAAAAAACATTAACTTAATCTTTTCGTAGACCAACCTTACATTTTCTTGTTGTATTATCACCGAAATAGATCTATTTTTAATAAAATAATTTTAATTTTATTTGTCTAATTTTCCAAACTATATTTCCTGATTTTATTTTATAGTTTAAACGATTCCAATTTATTTGATTAATTACAAAAAATTCAATGTTGTCTCGTCCATCTTTTAAGCTAACAAAAATAAATAATTTTCACTTTATATAAAATATTGCTCCAGAATGACCCTTATAACTAAAGTAGATGCGTGGAGTTTCTAAAGCTAATACAATTTTCTAGGGACATTTGAAAAAATCAGTTGAAATTCTACCTTAGTAAACGTGATAAAATAAAATAAGCGATAAACTTTACCCAATTAAAATTGTCTTTTAACTAAAATGAAGAAAAAATAAATTTAAAAAAATTATTATAAGGTGACATTTGGAGACTCTATCCCATTATTAATGTTTACACTGCATTATTCCATATATTTCTTATTTTATGATACTCAAAAAATGTAGAATAGGTCTTCGTAAACATGCAAAGTAACTAATAATATCTTACCCTTTTATTTATACTTTTATTCCTCCCCTGTACACTATGTAAGTTTATTAACGAGAAAAAACGATTATATTGAACTGAAACTGGTCCAAATCTTATATAAACCACTAGAAAACTGAAAATTTTGAACTATCAACACTCAATATTAATTCACACCGGCAAAATAAAAATAATTATAGATCATTCAAAATCAAATCCAAAGAAATAATACTTATCCACGATGATTTAATGTCCCTAAATCAGTTTACGTTAAATTGATTTTGTAGACCTTCTGATTTCTACCACTTTACATTGAATAGCAAACAAATTTTAAATAAAAATACTATATAAAATTTTAAATACGAAATCCACAATGGAAGAAAAATTACCAGTATTCACTTAACATGTTGAAAAATTTAACTATCGAAAATAACTTTAAGATAAAAATAGAATTCAAATTATATGAATTAATTTTTTTTTAGAAAATAATTATCGAAAATAACTTTAAAACAAAAATAGAATTCAAATTATGTGAATTAATTTTTTTTTAGAAGAAAATGACAAATAAAACAAACTTTCCCTAGAATCGAAGCTGGGCGCCTCCACCATATATCTAATTAATATAATTTGACCTCCACCATATGTCACGTTAGGGGCTAAGTGAGTACTTGGCAAATAAAACAAGGTAGTAAATAACAAAAAGGTACACGTTTATTAATGAATGAATAAAAATAAAACAAATAGAGTACTTACAATCTAACCCTCCGGGAGCCACACCCTAGTAGAGGGGAAATGGGTTATTGAAATGTAAAAGAGAATATTATTTTTTGGTGCATGGTGCGTGGCACAACTCCCCTCTGCTAGGGGGTGGCTCCCGGGAAGTTATATTTAAGTACACCATTTGTTTTATTTCTATTTATGTTATTAAATAAACTTGTATCTTGTTTTATTTATCAAGTATTCACTTAGCCCCCAATGTGACATACGGTGGATATTAAATTAGTCACTAATGTCTAACACTAATTAGTCACTTATATGACAATATTTTCTTAATCGCAATTTTGTTATACTTTCTTAGTATATTTACTTTGTCTTTACTCATGTGTACGTCATATTTTTCTAGAAGAAATATATCTGTAGTCACTAACTTTCGTTTGACTTCCACTATTATAAATTGGCTGGACAATGGACTTTTTGAAAGCAGAAGAAATATATTCTGCTTCAATGCACAAACTATTATATGCGCAAATGGTTCACTAGTTCTAAAGAAACGTATTATAAAGTAACATAGTCACTAGTGCTTAATAAAGTTACTTAATTTTAATATCCTACGACAATATTTTAGCAGCATATTCATAGTCAACTGGCCATTCTTTTAAAATTATTACAGGTGCAAGCTGTGACCTAAATAACTTAAATCGTTTCAGCATGTCCACTTCAAGTTTAAATGTTACTTGCTGCACTTCTGCCAGCTAAGTTCCACGAACGTTTGCGTGTCATTAGGTTTAATGTTTTGTTTTTCTTTGTCACTGGTAAGCTCTTAAGTTCGTAGAAGCGGTATATTTAGAGTTTGGGACTTTACTGCGGAAGTTTAGCTTGTAGGAAAGTAAAAGCAAATACTGCACAAGTCAGTTTAAATGGCAAAGTGATTACTTCTCCGCTCGTACTGCTAAACTGAATCTAAAGAATTGAACAGTTATCCTTCCAATTTCTATAGAACTCTTTTAAGAGTTAGTGGTTATATCATTGTCAACCAAATTTATTTTCAATGTACTTACTTCAAAAATCATTATCACTATCAACAAATTTGTATAAAATATATGTGGTTTTATAACCGCTCAATATATATACTATAAAATAAATGAGTTCTGTGTTATATTACAGATAGATATATAGATGAATAGAGGCTTATTAATTATTTTATAATATATATATATATATATATATATATATATATATATAACCAGGCTGCAACCAACAGCTACTCTCCTGGCTATGTGCCCCGCCGAGCGCTGAATTACAAGTTACAAGCCTGGCGCGTAAGTGTAATAAACACATATTGATCCTACTTAAAGGGGCTCTCGTGCCAGTCGTCCCGTACCACTTGCAGACTGCAGTTTCGAGCTGTTGGCTCTCGTCAGTGCAAGGTAGGCATGTGACGAACGACACGAGGATCACTTGACTATTTGGTACATCTCGGTATTTTTCCGATAGGGACATGTAAAATAGTAAGCAGGCGCCATCTAGGGGTCCAGTGTCTGTTGCAATCGAAAAATAAATAGCCTGACTGAGCTTAGCATAGTTCAAGTGTGCTTCTAGAGGCAGAAATATGAAAGCATAATATTTCAGTCGCAAGCTCCTCTATGAAATCTTTATTTTATTATAAGGAATGTAACCAGACTGCAACCAACGGCTACTCTCCGGGCACTGGCACGAGAGCCCCTTTAAGTAGAATCAGTCTTTCGGCTGGTATTTGTTGCAATCGAAGCATTAGCGTTTTATTGGTAGATATATTCTCTAAGCTACGTTACGCTGATGAGGAGCAATAACTCCGAAATAAATGTCCGTAGTTGCATTGTTGTTTCTCTTGAGGTATAAGGCAATAACTTGTTTCTTTATTTAATTATTTAGCCTCATAAACCCCCTTCATATTATAAATTGGGTTTCAAATGAAAGCACCATACTCAAGTTTTGATGGTACAATTGAGAAATACAATGTTTTAAGTGCATCTGCATTATTTATTTATTTATTTATTTATATTTTTTTATTAGAAAACTTCTTAATATAAAACCTAGTAATTTTAATGCCGAATTTGTGAATGACTTAAAAAAGTCCTTTATTGATGGGGCTCTTGTTATTGAGGGTATATAAAAAATTTAGGGAACCTATTTTACGCGTATACGTTACTAACTTACATTTAATATATTCATATCTAATTTGTCTGACGCACACCAAAACTCTATTTTGTTTATTTGCTGTTGTAAAGTTAGACGGTCCTCGATGTAATTTATGTCACTGAATATTTTTAAATCATCTGGTCTGGTCGATAGCCGAGTGGGTTAAGGCGCGAGGTAGCAATCGCGATTGATCATGCGGACATCGCACCACCAGGTTGGAATTCTGGCTTCGGCACTGGCACTGTCGGAGGAAATGGTTGTATGTCCGCGTTTTTTAATGTGTAACCCACTTCCGCACAAGCCTGGGCTTCTGGAATTGGGGGTTGTCTAATTTCTGTGGTGTTCATTTATTTATTTATTTTTATCTGCGAAGAACAGTTTTTATAAATATAATAAACAAAAGTGGTCCCAAGTTTGAACCTTGGGGCACCCTTGTTGTTGCAAGGTAAGTATTTACCTTAAAGCTGTTATATTGAAAGTATTGTAATAGGTTTTTCAGGTATGATATAAAAAAATTTAATAATATATTACTGAAACCAATATAGTTTAATTATTCAATTAATAACTTGTGGTCTATACGGTCAAAGGCTTTTGAAAAATCAGTGTACACTTATCAACGTGACTTCTGTTGTCCAATGATTCTGAAACAGTCCGAATTAAACAAGCTATGTTTCTTACTATAGAATGTTTCGTCATAAAACCGCGTTGGCGAGTGGAAATTAAAGTATTTACCCCCGAATAGATTATAGTGTATATTGAGGTCTCAAAAACTAAAGGTAGATAAAATTGAGATCGCTCTGTAGTTTATTATGTCTGCCACGTTTCCGTTTTTGGAAATAGGATGTAACACACGCAAGTAAGTGTATGGAATTTATTATAAACAAGTGATATTGGGAAATTTACTTGTCTAGAACCAAATAAATATTTGCTCTTTCATTAAATTCTGATAGGTAGTGTAACAGTGGCGTATTAATTAATATAATTTAGGCACATTGATTAAAGACTCCCATTTCTTATATTTCTAGCCACGAAAAATAAATTAATAAAAAATATAACTAAGATATTTTGTAAAGCATACTAAAACTAATTAGGAACCAGAGAAAGTATCGAAACTGTCATAAATACATCGCAATAAAATCAAGAGATATTATTATTAGTAAAAATGATTAACTGTCATCTTCAGTAAACCGACGAAAAATGAGACAAATAAGCGCGATCGATTTTTGGCGGTAGTTCCGCGATTAGGATTCAGAAGAGCAACATAGGACGTTAGGACAAGTTATCGGCCCTGGTCCCTCATGGAAGGCATTAAAATGAAGTTAGCCGTTACGACACGGAGGGTGAACTCGATAATAGGCTTTTCAGCTTTAAATTAATGATATTAGTATACCAATGCGTCGTCGTGTCTTTCTTCACATAAGCAATAATTTCCTTCTATATTCTTATACATTACAAAAATGAGTCAAGCAAATAAAAAGTTTCCACACATTTTATATGTATACAATAATTTTAGTAAAGATAGTTTAATATTATGATCAAATAATGATAATAGCAGTGATCAAGAAATTTAATCCACATTTAAATAATCACAAAATGATTAATCACTATAAAATGATGCCCTTCGTGTATGTTTCCTTACACGCGAGCTTTCCATTTAATAAAATAAGACGTAATGTTAAGCAAAATGTTTAGAGACGACGTAAATTCCCCAATAAAAGCAAAATAAAGTTGTAATGATGATGTGATTACGGATACTCGTCTTATTTTTACGATTTAGAATACATTTCCACGCATTTCTCAGTTTAATTTAAAATACAGCATATAGTTAAGGCAAAATAAACCCGAAAAAATCTAAACTGTTATAGACAGGTCTAGTTTTTAACGAAATGGTCGAAAAAGTACTTTTGCTAACGATTTACTTGCAAATTAGTGTTTTCCGCCATATTTCTGCTTTTAACGGCCGGATAACTAAAAAAAAAAAAAAAATTCAAGCTATTCTTGATAAAATTTTGAACAAAACTAGTAGATTGGACAGACAATTGGATTATTTAAATTTTTGTTAAATGTTTATTAACCGCTTTCCAGATCACCTCTTAGTGACCCTCTTAAGTCTAGGAGATCTAGATTAGTCTGAGTAAAGGAGACGAGGTCCTACCTGGGATCCGAAGCACTTCTTGGGAATAATTTATATTAGAAAATTACTTCTCTCGAACCTACCTCGCTAGGTATGAACAGAGACGCGCTAACACACATAGTCGAGTCAATGAAGGGGAGAATAAAAAAAAATATTTTTTATAGTAACATGTTAGTTATACTCAGTTATATTCAGCCAACTGAAGTAATGGCTGCGGGCCACACATACAAAGAAATTAACGAAATAAATAAAATTTATAATTTCAACAAGGAAATTATTATGGACAGGTTAAATATATGTGAAATATTCAATGAAACTTATTCGAAAATGAGAATGAAAATGGCAAATTTGATAGAGAGGGATGCAAATTATCAAGAGAATATAAAAATTGACGAACGTCTTACTAAAGAAATATATTTGTCGTTGGATATTTAGCGAAAGCATTCGACATTGTCAGCCATCCGATGTTGATTCAAAGTCTCGAGAACATTAGTATAAGAAACTTACCATTAAAATGTAAGTATTGGAAATACGACAAGTGAGTACAAGATAATAGAATATGGTATCCCGCAAGGTACTATACTAAGCCCATTATTGTTCGTTTTGTAAATTAAAACAACCTATTTCTGTTGCAAACTAATGGTCCCGTTCAGTTTTGCTGATGATATGGTAATTTTTTATAATGATGTCACCTGGAATAATCTAAAAAAACAAAGCTCAAAATGACCTTACCAAAATAAAACAATGGCTTGCTAATAAACTATTATCTATAAATTTTGATAAAACTATTTCCATTTTTCTCTTACAATCCCCAACTACCAAATTATACTGAACTAAATATAACGACAAATATCAAGACATTTAAAATCGCATGCGCAAAAACCATCAAATATCTTGGGATACATATAGATCAACATCTTCGTTGGTACTACTTCGTTGTGGTTGGGATTACCAATTAGACCAAGTTCTTATGTTAAATTATGATGAAATTATTATTTACCTCGGATAGTTATGTAGAAATTTTTTATCTTGTAATGTACTGTATGTCAATACATATTGTGTAATATTATTATTATATATGTATATAGGTGTGTATTATATAACGTTCATATTATCCTGTGTACGACAAGTGTCCTTCAGACACTTCTGTGTTTATTCGTACATTCATTTATTGTTTTATTTATTTATTGTAAAATATAAATGTAATAGTCTGTTATGTATGAAAATCTTAATAAGACATTAAAGATAAAATTCTGAAAGACACCAACAATGTCGCCGATTTCAATCTTTATTATTATTATTATTATTTTTAATTGAATTTTTCTCGTCGGTGTAGGACAATAAACACAGAAATTTTTACACTATGTCGACGTTTCGATTTATTTTTAAATCTTCTTCAGGACTGAAAAGTACAGATAATGAGTAAGTAAATAAATACATTCAGTCTTTAAAATATAACAAATACTGATTTTTAACATACAGAATTATTAAAATATAAATATAAAACTATAAAAATGTTGTAAATGTCTCGATATATAGCTCTAAATTAAAATTAAGAGACATTTACAACATATTTATAGTTTTATATTTATATTTTAATAATTTTGTATGTTAAAAATCAGTATTTGTTATATTTTAAAAACTGAATGTATTTATTTACTTACTCATTATCTGTACTTTTCAGTCCTGAGGAAGATTTAAAAATAAATCGAAACGTCGACATAGTGTAAAAATTTCTGTATTTCTGTGAATATTATATCAATATAGAAACCAGTGGCTCAGTGTATACTCCTGTCGCCCCGAGAATTGACGATCAAATGCCACAAATTTCTCTTTCTTTTTAGGAAAATTTCTCTTTTCATTACCAATTAAACTGTCTATTTGAATGGTCAAGCATTCGCATTAATATTTTTAATTATTCCAAAGAAACTCATTATTTTTTGAAAATTTCGAGTATTTAATGTATATGAAAAATTTATAAATAATTTTAAGACCAAACATCATTAATTAAATATTCTTTAATATTTCATTATCAATTAAATATATTTAATAAATCATAAAAATTTTAACCATTTTTAATGTTAAAATTATTTATCAATTTTTAATAATACATTAAATTATCAAATTATTAAAGATTATTTAATCAAAAAACTTAAGTATTGAAACAAATTAATTGGCAATGGAAAGAAAATTTTTTAAAAAATTGAGGAATCTGGGATGAGATTTAAACTAGAACTCTCTGGAGAGAGAGAGAAACAACTTTATTTTAATTATAGTAGACAGATATCCTCCTCAAAACCCACCCCGGATCGACGAGAAAAATTTAACAAATAATAACACAACCCGAATTCACTGGATGATAGACAAATGCTCTACCCACTACACTACCAACCGCCATTGATGAAACAAAGTTCTTCATGGTACTTAACATTACAATTGTGCGTATATTTTCAAAATTTAATAACCCCCTTCTTTCAACCTTTTCCACCTTAGCACCAGTCCCTGCATTTTTTTGGTGTAACATGTCGTCTCATACTAATACTAAGAGAGTGCTATCTCCTCTGCTATGGAACCTTGTAGTTGATGACCTATTAGTGAAACTTACCAATGAGGGTTTGAAACTCAGGGGTATGCTGACGATATAGTCATCATATCAAGGGGAAAATTTAATAACATAGTCAAGGACGGTCTACAAAGGGCCCTGAATATGGTCAAGATTTGGACCAATGAAGAGATGCTGAGAGTAAGTCCCTCAAAGATCAATGTCGTTCCATTCACTAGAAGGAGAAATCTGGAGGGATTGAGTCCTCTGTTTCTTCAAGATACACAACTGAGGATGTTAGAGGAGATAAAGTATCTTGGAGTCATCATAGACGCTAAACTTACGTGGAACCAACATATAGACAGGGTAATACATAAATCGGTAGCCACCATCCAGACTGGTAAGGGACTGCCACAAAGAGCTCGAAGTTCTGGGTGAGCAGAACAGAGTTAAACTACTCTGGGTGTCGGGACCCACCAGAATAGAAGGGAACGAAAAAGCTGACGAACTTGCTAGACAAGGAGCAGCTAATACATTCCATGGAGCAGGGTCCGTGCTGGTCATTACCAATGGCTCAACTAGAGGGGCAATTAAAGACTGGTTCAGGAATAAACACAACCATTACTGGAGGAATACGTCAGTTAATCGATATGTGAAAACATTTATTAAAGGACTACGCCCAAAATAAACTGTAGAACTGCTATCAAAAAATAGGTTACAGTTGAGAATCGTAACAAGTCTCTTGATGGGGCATTTTCCTGTTAAGAAGCACCTGCACAGAATTGGCAAGTTCGATGGCGACCTTGACTGCAGATTATGTGGTAAGGCACCTGAGACAGTAGACCATATTATATATGAATGTGAGGCACTGGTCCGCAGAAGATATAATATTTACGGGCAAACACAAACAGACCCGCAAAGCATTAAAACTCGCCCATTCTCAGACCTGTATCACCTCATAAGTGGCACAGGAGTATCAAAATGGGCAGTATAGATCGGAACAGGGAGTGCACAACAAGCCCAAGAGGCTGCAGTGCCCTCGGAGTGTTTACGGACGACCTTGTGAGGAGGGATGTAGTCAGTAAGAGTCTGACACTGACCCAACTTAGGCTGGGAGCCCATGAGGGTTTCCCCTCCTCGTCAAAAAAAAAATTTAGAGCAGTTATAGAGGAAAAAATTTCTTAAACCCCCGCCCTGCAACATCCCTCTTTGAATTTTCTAGAATAAATCAGTCTCATTGTCTTTTACTGATACTAAGGAAGTATCCATGTGGCAAATTTAATCAAAATCATTAAAACCGTTTTAGAGAGACGAAATAATTTCATTACTTTAATTTTACTCCCACAGCCACAGCCCCTGCATTTTTAGCGGGTTATGTCATCTTATACTAGTTCTAAGTGAGTATCAATGTGTTAAATTTGATCAAAATCGTTAGAGCCGCTCTAACTAAAAAATTAACTCCCTCTACATTTGAGCTAGGATCGATTTTGGCCTTGAGGTGTGACTGAATTGAATACACATTAAACATTTGAGCAAAATCGAACAAGTAGTTTGGACTCTATGTCGGACAACATGCGCTAGATAGGAGACGGCAGACAGACATTTTTTAAAAACCATTTTTATGGGTTCAAGGGACTTGAAAACCTATAAAATCCATCATAAAACTCAAAATCAAATTTTTACACGATCACCATACTTTCCTTATAAACTACGTATATGAGAAAGTGAAAAGAATATATTTATTGAGCCGCAGAGCCATCATGTCTTTTTTGTAGTCTTGGTTGTGTCCTTCTGTTCGTTCTGTGATTGAACTTTATCTACTAAAGTTGCCGATTGCTTTGCGAAAAGAATAAATAAAAACTATTTGATTTTTCTTGAAAACGGTGTATCTTAACATTTCCACTTTAAAAAAATCTCTAATATATCGAATGAAAAATTGGTTTCATTCTTACATCACTTTTAAACTAAGAAAATATTTTCCTTCCAGTATGGTTAGAGCAACTTTGATACACAAACGTAAAAATTAACCAATCCCAGAAAGTAACACCTGAACTACTAAGCTGTAAAATAGAAGTTGCCGTTTCTGTGAGATTTATGTGAAACGAGAGACATTTCATTAATTGAGAGCTTCAAAGGTTTTATAATCCCTTAACCTGATTATTTCTAGAATGCCATCACCCGACGACTCAGTTTTACAATCACATCAATCAGTGAGAGATTTAAAGATGTACAAGTTTCGAAGTAGGGTTTCCCGTTCTTGGTTGGCGCGTTTCAGATAGATATACGATGATATGCCATCCTATCAGGTAGCGCTAATGACTTTGAAATTCGCTTACTTCCCTTTTCATGTTTTATCGTTTTACATTCTGAGGGACTCTTAATGTCACCTTTAAAGTTTAACTGATTACTCAAGAGCCCACTTTTTAGCAAACTAGTCCCGGGACAGTTTAGTTTCCTCCTCGCTGAACACCCATATATTCGTATGAGAAGTCATTTCGAACAAAAGATGTTCCTGGCCTGTTGGCAAATGTATTTTCCCTGAAGCTTATGGTTCACATTACCTTCAATTTATATTTAGAAAATTTCAAATAAATGTAGGTCATATGAACAATTTTGTTTATATGCTGATTTCAGTTTGTGGTATGCCATACATTTACGGTGATATTCATTAATTATACTGTGTTTATACGGTGTATATGAATAGTTTTAAATCAAGTACACTTGCCAAATTTAAATAAATAAAGGAATTGAGACACGGCTCAAATATATTATACAATAATAGTACAGAGATAAAACTAATGGATAGGCATTTCTTAATTGTTTACATATTTCAAAATGTATGAGATATTTTCAAAAACTACGAGTTCGTCATTTTGTGCGATTATTAAATTTCAAAGAAAATGCTTTCTTAATGTTTATACTAATTAGTTTGAAGTTTTTTCATTTGTCTACTACACCATAATATAATCCACTAAAACAATTTCAAATATAACTTATGGCCATTTTGGGGTGTCTATTGGCCCACTATGCAATGTCAAGAATAATATAATTATCCTAGTGCCTAATTCTGCCAGGTGACAACGAAATTAGCCCTGTTCAAATTTCTCGGTTGCTTTTAGGAATATAACCTTGTTTAGAAGACTTTGGATTCAAGACTTAAAATATATTTAACAATGCTGGGACATTTTGTTTTGGATAAATTTGTTAATCAATTTCGTTTAGTTACTGTTCCGATTTAATTGTCGTGTATATTTAAAGACTGATTTTGTTCTTGTAATTACTATTGGTAAATACAGTTTTTATTTTTTACGTAGTTTTTGGTAAAATTTTTATAATTATTGGCAAAAGTGATTTCCAATTTTGTTTCGTTTTTACTAATTTCTAATTTAATAAATTTTCTTGTATGTAACATTTATGCAAAAATTTAAGTATTGCAATTAAGACACTGATAACATATTGAGATATTTCGATTTTAGTTTAATTGTGTGCTATATAGGCATAATTTTCAGATAATTACAATATACAAGTTTAAACAAAAAATTCAGTTTTGGTATATAAATTCCTGTTTTATTTCCTTTCTCTAACGCCTTTGACATATTTCATCAAAAAAACATGATTACACGCCTTTTCACAACCTGACCATGATGCCCATCTTTATTTCACAAAAGCAGGAAGAGGTAATAAAACTTTTAAATTAAAATACACCTATTCGCGGTTAGAAAGAAACTTTCCAGAAAGCCTACCAGACATATTTATGTCTTTCTAAGATAAAAACACGAAAGGGGAACTTTTCTACCTAAACTCTATAATATAGAATAGAATAAAATAGAATAATGTTTATTGTAGTAAAAATAAAAAATTACAAAATATAAGATATAGGACACTAATATATACAATAAACAAGAGAACTCCTTAAGGAAAAACCTTGAACGGAGTATAACGTTCACCACCATTCTCATCCTTCATAAAAATTACAAAATATAATAATTACAGAATATAATAATAAACAGGAAAATAATGTATACAATAAATAAGAGAACTCCTTAAGGAAAAGACCTTGAACGGAGTATGACGTTCTCCACCATCCTCATTCCTACGCACTTACACATTTGTAATCTATTTTAATAGCCTGTTAGAGAAAAGAATAAAAGAAAAAGAATGTCCAAGTGCTAAAAATTTGGTTAATGGAGACACGCTTTAAGATGAAAGGGTAATAATAATAGTAGCTTAGATTAATACAAAATATAAATTAATGATATCTATGCCGACATATATATCTATACACTCACACACACACACACAGACTCACATTGACACACGCATGCGCTTTCATACACATTTAAAGCCTATATTAAATCTACAGTAATACATGGGCCCATATACATATATTTCTTGGATATTTTATTTTTGTCCTTTTATTTATTTATTGTTTTGCTTATTTTATTTATTTACATTCAATAATAGCATGTACTTCATGACGGAGTATAGAGAGTATATATTTTTTTAGATGTTTTTTATATGCATACCTAGACTTTATGTTACGTATTTCACTTGGTAATCTATTGTACAGTGTTGGCCCCAAGTAAGTAAAACTTTTTTGTCCAATGGCCTTGGTCATCAATGGTGGTAAGTACGCTGATCTATTTTTTCTAGTGTCATAAGCATGATAAATTTTTTTCAGGGCTGTCTCATTTAGATGTAACCTAATGCTGGAGCATACGAAAAAAAGCTGCCGTGGATCCATTATGGCAGCTTCTTCATATAATGCATCTGATGGATATGTATAGTTTTTGTTATAAATTATTTTTAGGATTCTTTTCTGGACAATTATCAAATTATTCAAGTAAGTTTTACCTGCACCGCCCCAAGCTAAGATTCCATAATTTATGTGAGACTCAATTAATGAATAATACAGAATTTTGAGATGCTTTAAATTCAATATATCTCTTAATATTTTAAATTTATATATTAAGCACTGTATTTTCTTAATGACATAATTAATATGTTTATCCCATTTTAGATGCGCATCAAGCCATACTCCCAGATATTTCACCTCTGTAGCAGCTTGTATGATAAATTGACTGTCAATATTGATATTTTCAAACGGTGGAATAGTAGTTTTATTACATGTCATTGGCAAGTAAACTGTCTTATTTAGGTTCATCGTTAGCAATTTATAATCAAAAAAATCCTTTACTTTTTTAATGTCTGACTCAACTTTAATTTTCAGAGATTCCCAATTTTCACTACTATAGAATAGTGCTGTATCGTCAGCATAAGTGATTATAGTACCACTACTTTGTACAGAGAATAGACCATTGAGATACATATTAAACAGTATCGGCCCCAGCACCGATCCTTGTGGAACTCCATACTCGATTTGTTTGTAATCGCTGAGTATATTATTAATTTTAACACACTGGTTTCTGTTGGATATATAGCTCTTAAATAAATCTAGGGCTTTGCCTCTAATGCCGATTTCTTCTAATGATTCCACAAGAAGGGCATGGCTGGCCGTATCAAATGCTTTTGATAGGTCTATAAATACACACAGAGATGGTTCACTTCTATCCAAAGCAGCGTACATTAGTTTAGTAACATGTAATATGGCATCTTGAGTTGATATGCCCTCACGAAAACCATATTGACTGTTTGATAGTATATTATATTTACTAATATATGCAGTAAGTCTTTTTTTTATAATTTGTTCATAAATTTTTGTATAACAAGTTATTAGGGATATAGGCCTATAATTTGTTACAACCATATGATCTCCATTTTTATAGACTGGAAGTACAACCGATGTTTTAAAAGCGGAGGGACAATAGCCCGTTTATATGCACCTATTAATTATGTTCGCCAATGGTTCCGATACTGGCGACACTATGGTTTTTAAAGTCTCTGCTCTTAATCCGTCGATACCCGGTGCTTTATTATTTTTCAGGGACATAATAACATCTTTTACTTCTCTCGCATTAGTAGCAGATAAAAAAATAGAGTTTGAAATATTTTTCTTTTCTGGTTTATAATACGGATCCTTTTTTATTTCTCTTGCTAACTTCCCACCGGTTTTAATATAGGTATCATTAAATATGTTAGCCATGCTTTTTATATCTACTATTTTTTCATCACTGTCACTATTTATAGTTCTAATATTACGAGTATTTTTTCTTGCTGTTGAACAGATTTCTTTAACAGTATGCCATAGATTTTTGGTGCTGTTTTTGTTCATTTCAATTTTTTCTTTATAATAATCAATTTTTGCTTTCTTTATTAGAGATGTTACTATGTTTCGATACTTTTTATAGTTCACCTTAAGAATATCATTACTAGGTTCACGTGTACTTGCTGATACATTTTGTCCCTCCTGTTTATCGAATTTACAATACCATTAGTTATCCAACTTTTCCGTTTTTTATTACGAATTTTTATATTTTGTGTACAAGAAATAATATTTTCATTAACAATATTTATAAATTTGTTTGTTGCAGATTCAAGTTCTTCCAGTTGATATATACAGTTCCAATCGATATTATGTAGATTATTTTTTAATTTATCGTAGTTGATTTTTTGCACTATGTTATAATTTTCTTTTTCGGGTGTCATTTTTATGTTTGAAAATATTATCTGTAATAAAATTGTGTAATGATCAGTTATAGTAGTTTTTATTATGAGGGGTAATAACAATTCAGCGTCCAAATTATTTGTTTTTATGAAAATATGATCTAGACAAGTTTTGCTGAGGTCTTTGCATCTTGTGTAGCCATTTATTGCAGATATATAACCGTATTCGTACATGGTATTTAGGTATTCTAATGATACATCAGTGTTTTTAAGAATGTCAATATTTATGTCACCCACAAATATACAATAGTCAGCTTTTTTGCAATTTTGTAGAAGGTGTTTTAAATTTGCAATAAACTCTAGAGGACAGGATGATGGAGATCTATATACTGCAGTTATAATGATTTTTTTGTTGTTATAAGTTACTATTAATCGGATCATTTTATTATTATTCGGAAATTGTATAATTTCATGTATGTATACTAAATCTGACTTTAAATAAATAATTACACCGTCATTTTGATTATACGTGCCCTCATTGTAGATTGTATCATATCCATCAATATGGCATAAGTCTAAATCTTGTACTTGCCACGTCTCAGTTAGTATAATGCATTCTATTTCTATAGTAAACTGTCTGATGTAACATTTAAATTCGTCTAGGTTTTTGCCAATGCTACGTATATTATTGTGTAATAGTTTTATGTTATTATTGTGTTCATTAATTTTAAGTACCGTATTACCTTCATCGCAGTTAGTAACAATTTCGGTTTTTATGGCATTTACTCCGAAATCTCTTATATATGGGTCTATGATATTATATTACAAAATATATATAATAAATTAGATAAAATCCTTATACTATTAATACAAATATACAAAATACACAAATGCAAAAGATACAAAATACAAATGTTTAAAAGTACAGTAATATTGCAAAATTACGGAAATATAAGAAAAAATAAAATACAAAGGTACAAAAATACTAAAAGACAAAATACAAAAATACAGTATCTTACTAACACTCAAAATTTTAATTACTTGTTATAGAGTTCGATCTGGTTTTAATAGCAGTAGTCTTGATTTTACTTGTCTTTTCTATTGCTTTAGGTTTTTTGTTCTCTTGTTCTCCTAATTTGCCGTTTGATTCTAGTTCTTTTAACATGCGTTTTTCTCTTCTGAGGGGATTGGG
The DNA here is from genome assembly GCA_963675555.1 of Leptura quadrifasciata. Lineage (NCBI taxonomy): Eukaryota > Metazoa > Arthropoda > Insecta > Coleoptera > Cerambycidae > Leptura > Leptura quadrifasciata. Next base: position 211,695,109 of record OY776673.1, read on the forward strand.
GATCTACTCCCATAAAGTTGGATAAATACATAACTGTATCCCTTTCGAATAAATAGTTATTAAAATACGATTTTCAATAGATGTAAATACAAACAATGTATCTAAATAAAATCAAACACCGGTGAAGGAGTATTTTAATGTAGGTAACAGCCATAAAAAGCCAGAATTTAAAGACCCGGCCAGCTGCATCTAAAGCTATACTGGCTGAATGATTGAGCAAAGGCGAAAAAGTCTTTTCTTCGGGAATAAAAAGCGAGGCATTGACATTTCCTGGATGTCATTTGTTTTACGAGGTAGTAAAAAAAGCAGTCGGTGTGCGCGACCTCTCAATCATGCATTGCCCAGTTCAGGCGTGTAAAAAGAACCAGTGGCGGTCAAATTGCAACGCGTGTTGTAATTTATCAGACCTAAGCGTATGCATGATCTCTCGGATATCCCTAATATACAGGTTAGATTTGAGGATTGGAAAGGTTCGTGTATTAAATTTAAGCCACTTCAGCACTAAAATAGAAATGCAGTACGTGATTTAATAGACTGAAGGCTTTAATTTTGTTTATTTTTCATCAACATTAAATATATTGATAGTTGAGTGGGTTAAGGCGCGAGGTGGCAATCGCGATTAATTACATGGACATCGCACCACCGGGTTCGAATCCTGGCTCCGGCACTGGCACTGTCGGAGGAAATGGTTATATGACTACGTTTTTTCAATGTGTAACCCCCTTCCGCACAAGCCCTGGCTTTTGGAATTGGGGGTTGTTTAATTTCTGTGGTGTTTATTTATTATTTATTTTATTTATTTAGTAGATTACGTTATGGGTATTAGTAGCAACACATTACTGTTCACCATGTAGTGTTTGTGTATACGTAATTTTTTAGGTATAATTGGTACATTTTTTAATATAATCGTCTACTGATAATGCCACCTTGATTGATGGAATATATTTTCGTTTCTATAGAACTTTATCAAAGACTTCATCTTCTTTATGTATATTTTTTCTTTAAAAATGTTTGACAACTTTTTATTTATTCAACAATTTTCTTCGAAAACAATAAGATTTGTTTTCCTCGCCTCGCATCTCGCGGCTTGTATATCAGTGTGTGCGCGCGGATGCTATGCAATCTTAGGCGAGGATTGTGTAGTGATTACACCATCCTTCGGAGGGGATGTACAGCCGTCGATCCCTTGTCTATTAAATGTTACGCAAGTAAAAGGCTTCTACTCTTCGAAAGAGAAGAGGTTCGGCAAAATTCCTGGTTGGGGGTAGCTCGTCTATAAGGTCTCAATAGCGGAAATAGGCCGATGTTAAATAAATGTTAAAAAGAAAAGTTTTGTTAAGTCAAGAAAACTATCCAAAAAAGTTATAACTATTCAATAAATTCTTAAAAATAATAGCTATAATGAAAATTTGATAGATAAATTAGTAAAGAATAAACAAAGTAGAATTTGCATAAAGAGTTTTAGGCCAATATTACTCACAAAGATTAAAAATTTATAAAGGTTTTAATTATAAGCCTAAGATAGCGACAAAGTTATAAATTCAATAAACTATGATGTAAAACAACTTCGGTTAATAAAAAAAATTAGGGAAGTTAATTAATAAACACGCCATGTACTAGACAACCCCCAATACAAAGCCAAAAGCTGTCCGGAAAGAGGTTGCACATTTGAAAATAAGCAGAGAGCATTCATTACCTACCGATATTGCCAGTGTCGGTGCCTCTTTTTTAGAGTATTTCTTAACAGCATTTAATTTACCCTCCAAGTTTTTATCGTTCTGTTCTAAAACTGCTATTAGTATTTCTCTATTTCCCATATCTATAAATTCTTCCACTACAATGATTATAATTACAATTATTTTCAGCGTTCCACTCAGAAACTAAAGTGAAGAGAGGTCTATTTGTGTCAATATTCTTCGTAAACATTGCATGTGCTGATTGTATCTCTGGTAGTCGAAATAATTAGTAACTGTAAAATCACTCACCTTTTATAGAGAGTATGTCATTTAAACTGGCGACTCCGCCAAAATATGCAATAGTTTCCTCTGAACCTTCTGTGCCTTTCTGTAATACAATTCGCATTTTTCCAACGCTCAAGTTCCACCAACCGAAGTTTTATAGTAAAGTGTATAGTTAAAACCGTGTGTTTGACGCAATTTCATTCTAATATTTTTATGTTTCCATCGATCGGGCACAATTTGTAATTTTCGATTCCCCTAACATAGATCTCTCTCGCTTAAATACCCGTCCATTTTACCCATCCCAAACCACTGTACACCTACCAGATTTCTGATAGCATAAAGTCGAGTTGCTCACTGGGCGATCAAATTTGGCCATGTTTTCTGTGGGCTGCCATTCAGAAATGGACAAAACCATTGGAACGTTCGAAGCGGCGTTGTATAGATGTAGTAGTGTAGTGTGTAGTAGTCTCAATAAATTTTAGTTGTTTCTTTTTCACTTCTCATCCAGAATTTAAACACGACCTATCTTCTGTAGCTATATGGAGCGCCGAAGGAGCGTACCTCTCAAAAAACTTGACATAAGTTCACTTGGTCTCTACTACTAGAGGCCACTTGATGGTGGAAGCCAAGTTAACTTTTACATTTTATAGGTCTGCTGGACTGAAATACTTCATTTATATTCGTCCTTAGTAGACGCTGGTATGTTGATTAGAATATTGATTTCTATATCATTAACCGTTGTAGTCCTGTGCTATGGCTGTAGTCATTCGCGTACTATGTCGATGGCTTTTCTTTAATTTCTTCAACAATAGTTCCTGGTCTCTGCCTGTTTCCAGTTGCCAATAAATTTTATAAAGTGGATAACTTCAGGAAATAAAGAGAAGAATAATGTTGGCCAATAAATGCTACTTTAAACGTAGTAAACATCTAAGAAGTCGTAGTTTGACATGGAAAACAAAAATTATGATTTATAAAACCTTAATCCTTCCCGTACTGACTTATGGATCTGGGACGTGGACATTTAGTAAATCAGATGAAAATCTGCTACTAATATTTGAACGAAAAATTCTTCGTAAGATATTCGGCACAGTATTTGAAAATGGTATATGGCGCACAAGATATAACTTCGAATTATATTCTAACTATGCAGAAGTAGCAAAAGGCAAGAACGTGGTAACACACATTAAGATTGAATGTCTTAGATGGGCTGGGCGCATGGCAAGAGCCAATGAAAACTACCCGCCAAAAAAATTGTTATTTTACAACCGGGAGGAACCGACAAAGAGGCAGATCTAAACTACGATGGAAGGATGGAGTGGATGAGAATGCAAAAAAAATGGTGCACCTAATTGGCAGAGGCTGGCGAGGGATAGGGACCAATAGCGGAAAAGACTAGGGAAAGTCGAGGCCCACCTAGGGGTGTAGCACTACTGATGATGATGATAAGGTAACTTCAGTATTTTCAGAAACTACTTAGTTCAATTTCCATTTATGATGCAGATAATGTGTTTCTTAATCCTAGTATTTATATGTCGTTTAGTTTCTATACAGTTAACTTGTCCCTCCCTAGGAACATAAAATATTGAATACTTTTTCAGTTTTATCAATTTAGGATAAGTATTTTATTACCCTTTCATTTTAGGAAAATGAACATACATTACTATAACAATAATCATTTATTAGTAGATCCATACTATACCGAATTATGTGTAAATAGGCCACTTTAAGCTAAATTAAGTTAAATTCTTGATACTCCAGATGATGCGTAACTATTTTGCCAATTTTATAAATAAGAATGTCTTCAACGCAAAAATTATTATGCTTTACACAAAGATGAATCAAAGAGGAAAGGAATATCTCTAAAATTGAAAATATCACTCACAGAGAAAGTTTCACGTTGTGATATTTATCGAATTCTAAATCATTATCAAAATGTTCGTTTTCTCGTCCACCTTGATTTTATATGTCATAACGTCCGTCTTGAAATTTCGGTAGAAATTTTATAAAATCGTTATAAAAGTTATTCAATATATTAATTTAACAAAATATATGTGAAGATGCTTGCAACGTTTGATAATATTCAATAAAAACTGTATAATATACTAACCAATTTAGCATCATCATTGAAATTAAAAATATGTCATGTTAAAAAAAAATGTGAACAAAATCTTATAGAATCTTCAATATCGTGTACAAAAGATTGCTTTGTGTACAAAAGATATGTTGACGATATTTTCTTGGTAATTCCAAATGACTAAGAAAATGAGTTATTTAACACTTTCAATAACTATCACAATAAACGTAAATTTACTACGCAAATAGAAGAAGATAAATCAATAACATTTCTGGCTACACGAATTATCAGAACAAATGATAATAATTTTAAATTTCAACTCACAACATCCAGTGAGCCAAAAGTTAAACATCATTAGAAATCTTCAACAAAAATAATAAAATTATGCAGTTTAGAATCTAGAGATAAAAATATAAACTTATTAAGAACTTTTCTAATAAAAAATGACTATCTTAAATCTCTTATAAACATAATTTTTAACTCACAATCTTCTATAATTAATAAATCTAGTAATGAACAACAAAATCATGTATATACAAAACCGCCTTATGTGAAAGGACTTTCTGAAAAGTTAAAATCTATATTAGGCAATGATAGTGCTACTGTTGCCAATACGAATGAAATACAATAGAAAGAAACATTGTTTTTTTCGAAGTTAAAAACAAAAATATCTTCTGAATATACGTCAAACGTTCGTGTATCAAATACCTTGCCAAAATTGCGATAAAGCATATGTTGTACAAACGGGTAGATCGACTTCTAACTTATAAGTCTAATCTATGTAAAAAAATACATTTTTTAATTCGTCTATTGTTAAATTATGCTCATAATTTTATATTTATTGTAGGCTCTGAGGAAGGCGCAATGTAATGCCGAAACGTTGACTATTCAAAAAATATAGTTTTCTTTAAAAAAAATAGACCTTAACCCAACAACTTCACATCTGCAATTGTGTAAGATATTCCACAAACCGGAGAATTCTACAGTGTTTACAGTGTTGCATTTCTTGCTGTGCTACTTTACTTCAAAAGTCGAAGAAGAATTAGAATGCTACGAATTCGTATGCATTTTGTGTTGAAACCCTTCCAAATAAAATCGATCGAAATTATTACGATTTAAAAATTCTATTTTATATTCCATTGAAAATATTCAAATCAAATGACCGAGAAAAGTTTTAATAAAGCACGTTTCCATCAAAGTGTCACTTCTTACAATGAAATCAATGTTGTGGAAACGCATATCAGGAGTTATTGAATGGCTTCGAATTTATCTTGTTTGAAACACTTTTTTGTTAAGTTATATAGGTGTATATATAAATTATCTACTTTTACAATAATACCAATGTTAATACTTCTATTGTACTGTTATTTATATTATCTACTTATTAAGGGGAACAGATTTGATAGACACATTTTAATATATTTTTATAATTATGCTAAGTGACTATGTATCACTTTTTCTAAGATATAACTATGGTGAACATTTTAAAATCTCGTAAAACTGAAAAATTGGTAATTTTGATTTGATTTATTACCAGCGTACGGAGGGCATTGCTACCATTCCTAGAAAACACACCGCCGGTGCCGAGCCGATTACATCTACACTGGATTGGACTGAGATCACGCACGTTGCCAGCAGCGAGAGCAGCAGAGTGCATAAGACATACGTAGAAATGGAAAATTTAGGTGTTGTGAAATGCGTTGCCGCATTGTGACATTCTTATAATCTATGCCTACTTATTTTGAGCACTTCTATGAGGTTAATAAATGTTCTATATAATATATTTAAATTCAATATTTATTTAACCCTGTGCACGTTTCACTGAAACTAATCCAACTATTATATGCAATATCTTAATCATGAAATTGTAGAAGAATGTAGATATAAATAAAACATAATGAGATATAAATAAAAGATAAAGATTTAAGACAGATATTAACGCAATCCCAAATGAAACCGATATAATATTTAAAAATTAAATTTCCGTGTTTCTTCAAAAACCATGTGTTTTATTTTATTGAATAAAAATGTAGTCACACCGAAAGAAATTAAATCTTTTTAGGTCTAGCAGGATATTACCGGAAGTTTATAAAAGATTTTTCCAAATTTTTAAAACCTCCTACATTATGTCTTAAAAAAGTAAAGTAGTTCATTCACCCGAGTTTGTAAATTCATTTACCACCTAAAATTATTAATTAATGCACCAATTCTACAGTACCCAGATTTTACAAAACCCTTTGTATTAACCTGCGATGCATCAAACTACGCAGTAGGTTCAGTTTTATTCCAAGGAACCCCACCAAACGATAAACCAATTTCTTATATTTCGAGAACACTCAATGCACATTAATGTAAATACTCTGTTATTGAAAAAGAGCTTACCTATACGGACGTATATTTTATATTTATACGTACGGATCACAGGCCATTAGTTTGGTTATCTAACCTGGAAGAACCCAATTCAAAATAAGTTAAATGGTGTCTGAAACTTGAAGAATTTAAATCGCGCCCAATATTTAAGAGATCTTGCAGAGAACCCAACAACTCGCCTTGACCTAGTTAACACTCCAAATCGTACCAAGAAAACATCCTCGCAACAAAAGAAAAATTCCAAAATTAACATCCTTCAAAGTATTCTATTATCACCTGAATATCCAACAATATATATATACCCGAAGACCAAAATTATCAAATATACGATGATGATCTTGACATAACAGTTCATACATCTAACGAAACAGATAATTACGGTATCCCCATCTTAGACGAAATAATTAATAACAAATCCATGCATATTGCAGTGTAACGAAACCCTCACTCTAAATTAGAAGTCAACAATCAAACCGTAGATGGACACGTCATAAAAAATGTCAAAACTCATTTACATTCACAAAACTTAGTAACAGAATTTCTTAGACATGACTCAAATCCATCGCAAACCAATTATATTTATTTCGAAGATAAATAATTAGTTTCTATTTTTACTACAATATATAATTCCAAATTTTGTAAACTAAAACTTGTAATTTGCGCACAACGTATCAATACTGTAATAAACAAAGACGAAAGATTATTACTCATAGAAAACTATCATGAAGGAAAATCAAGTCATAGAGGAATCTATTATAAATTAAAAAGCAATTACTATTGGAAAAATCAAAAATCAGATATTACCTCTTGCATAAATGACTGTGAAACCTGTCAAAGAGCTAAATACGCTAAACACCATATGTACCCCTTGTAATAACTGAAACCCCTTCCAAACCTTTCCAAATACTTCACATTGATATGTTCACATTTCAAAGTCAAACATTCCTAACAATTTTCGACAAATTTTCCAAATTAGGCCAAGCATTACCAGCTACAAAAGATTCCATATCAATCCACGATAATCTCGTTAAATAATTTTCATTTTATGGCACACCAGATACTATCGTTGAAAAGGATCCCAATTACTCAATAAGTAAATTGATGCCCTATGTCATTATTGCCTATAATACATTAATGCAATCAAATTTAAAATTATCACCATTAGAAATCACATTCGGTCATACAAATTCACAAAACTCCTTAGAACTCGTTGAGCACATAAATATATACACTATTTAAGTAGTTGATGGGAAAATTTTCAATTCATTACCCGCATTGATTTCTCTCAATCTTTTATTGTTTTACTAAATCTCAATAGGTGCATTCCGGTTAAGTTATAACTTCATTGTATGGAGATGTTAATATTGTTTTTAATATTTTTACAAGAAAACACTTATATGCGGCCACTGTCTTTGAACAGAGTTGAGGCTCCCAAACTCAATAAATAATGTTTGGTAATTTACTACTAAAATTATTACTACTTACGTTCGAGTGATTTCTCAATTGAATATTACCTGAAACAAGAGAAAATATTTGTTACTAGAATATAATATACTGAATACAAATTCAAATTCCTTAAAATTAAAACGTAACGAATTCATTCTATATTTTACACGAGTGATATTTATGTAGTGTGAATGAATTTTGAAAGCAGCGACTCTTTGTTGTTAAGTGTGTGTGTGTGTGTGTGTGTGTGTGTGTGTGTGTGTGTGTGTGTGTGTGTGTGTGTGTGTGTGTGTGTGTGTGTGTGTGTGTGTGTGTGTGTGTGTATTATTAAACATGATCTAGAAAGTGTAATTTGTTCATTCGACACTATCTTAGCAAATTTTTCTTTTACTGATCTCATTTTCGCAAAGCTCTTTCAGAGCCTAGCCTCTACTTGTATCACAAAATATATTCTTTAATATATCTACATAGAAAAACAGTGATAAGTAAACTTATTAAATAAAAATTGTAAAAATGTTAGCACGTGATTAAACAGATTTTCAAATGAGAAACATTACTCATAAAAATGTTAAAAATTATTACAAAAAGTATTCCGGGAATTAAAGGATGAAAGAATATAATGCGCATTAAAAATGTCAAATTTTTTTTTAATATACCAATCTCCGAATTTGCTTATTATTCTTCCACAGCGTCACAGCATCTCCACTCATATTTTATTTTAAAAGACATCATCAGATTATACTGTAGTCTGAGAAAGTGGCAGACCTGATGAGTCCTAATCGGCTTTTCTAGTCCAGGTTGGCCCTCCTGCGGCTGCCAAGGCACGCATCATCCGCATTTAGGAATTCTCTGACAGCCCATTACTTTGCTTAGCACGTCTTGCACTGCCCGCGTCCTCGAGATAAAAATGTAATATGACTTGAGATGTGAAGATTGAGCGCAGTCATATTTCGAATTAAGGGGTTGATGCAGGCTACAAACGAACTGAATAATTTCATTTATATAATAAATATTTATCATATTAAATAATCTATATTCAACGCTGAGTTTTTAAAAATTTCATGAAAATTGCATGCATAAAAATAAAATAACTATTCCTGTCAATTAGTCTTAGCGGTACTTAAACAACAAAAATATAAGTATTATGAAGAAAAATGATAATTGCAAGGACGACACAAAGATAATGTGGTAGTTCTTCAAATCTATAATATCGAATAAATATGATGAACCTTTTAAAGCAATTCAATTTTCAAATGAAATGAGTGAAAGAAGACCCAAATTTGTTGCATGAGAAATTTTACGAATTCTGTATACAGGGTGATTGATGGTAGATGGAGTGTTAGAAGTATATGGAGAACGGGTAAACAAAAAAAATAACTTTCTTTGAATGCCTTGTAAAAATGGTCGAAAGTCATTTTCTTTAAATGGAACATGGAACGTTTTGTATATTATTACTTATTCAGAAAGCTGACACATTTTACTATTCACACATATACAGTCTACCTATAACTAACTTGTATTCGTACGGTAAGTGTATCTAATGGTAGATAATAATTACAAAACTACAGTTCTAATGAATCAATTTATTATGCACGGACAGTGTTACAATCACTATAAAACACAAAACAAAAGTGCGATGATACCCGCAAGAAGCAATTATATATTATATTATATATAATTGAATGAGCAAAACATAATTACAAAAAGACTAATTCTAAATACTATTTCAACAAATGTTAAAAGTGTTGGCCGTTCATATAACATTTAACTATACAATAATAGACAATCATCCCTTGTAATAACTCTAATTTTAGTAGTAGGATCTAAGTGTTGAAATGCTTGATTCACCCGATGTTCCAATTCATTGCTAGTATTTACCGGTGTTATATAAATAATCTCTTTAGAGTACCTCATGTATAATAATCTAGAGGTGTCATATCCGGCGATCTCTGAGGCCAGTTCCACAGTCCCAAACATCTCATCCATCGAAAATTCGGTCTAATTCTAAACTAATTGCTGTTGTATAATGTGGCGGAGCCCCTTCAAGCTGATTCCAACGACTTCTGTAGTCCTCAAGAGACATATTGTTAGTAAAATCTCGTACTTATAATCTCTAAATATTTTATAGACGTTAGTCTATCGTTACATAATACGCAGCTTATTTTTTATCCTTTAACAAGCAAAAAACGTTTAAACTAAATTTCTCCTGAAGCCCAGACTCTCTAGTAACGTGAGGGTTTTCAACAGACCAAAAATGTCTATTTCATCGATTATAAGTACCTTCTCGTGAGAATTTGGATTCGTCGGTCCATACGAATTTTATTAAGAAATTGGGATCCTCCGGAGTATGTACCAACATTTCACAAAATTCTATTCTATGCTGACCATCTTGAGGCTGTAGAGCTTGAACTCTTGTAAACTTATGATCATGCATCTTATGGTTTGCCAGTATCCTTTAAATCGATGAATATGATAATCGCAAGTCCTGTAAAGCACTGCGTATGGAATATTGAGGATTTGCATGAAAATATGCTAAAACATTAATTTCATTTACTTCATCAAAAGTCACAGGCCTGGGTACATTTTTATATAGCTTTCAGAGATGAACCAAAATGTATAAAGTTATTCCGAACTCGTATGAATCTGCTGTTATTCATTTATGGTAAATTCGGGTATTTCTCATTAAAGTGTCTACAAGTTCTGCTTATATTCCTGTAACACTGTCCTTGTATAAGAAGCAAATCCATTTGAACTTCATTTGTGTAATTATCTGCTATTAGATTCAGACTTACTGCAACAAATCAAAAATTTTACACCAATGTCAGTCAATAAATAATGCGAATTTTAACATATCCACCGAAACACAATATTTCATAGCTTGCATGCTATAATAGGTATAAGGTATACGTACTTCTAAAGCATTTTTATTGACAAATCCTTGTTACTCGGTGGGGCTTAAAGAATTGAATAATTTTTTCTCTATAATTGCACCAACGATTTTGTTAACACATGGATACTCTTTTAGAACCAATATGAGATGGCATGGCCTGTGATTTCCATCATATTTTCACTTGATAGAAATAAAATATATAGTATTTACAAAAAATACATTTTGCTGTGTTTATTCAAATACATCTTTATTTCAGAGTTATTAAATTTATCGTTATCGCACCATGGATATCTGGCTGGCTCCGGACCAGATCTAGGTTCAAATTCCGTGTTCTCTTTTTTTGAAATATTTCCCTTTTCATTACCGATTAAATTTTTCGTTTAAATAATTAAATCTCTTCAATTAAATAATCAGGTAGCCGTGTTAATATTTTTAATTATTTCAAAAATGCATAATTTTTTTAACGGCAATTTTTTTTCAACCGTAACATTAAACATTATATAATATATATATTTTAAATTAATTAAATACATTTAATAATACCTTTATCTGAAATTTAAAAAATAATCAAATAAACATTAGTTATTAGTACCACATTAGCAATATAATTAACATTAAAAAATCAATTTTCTTATTATATCAGCATGTTGCCAAATATATTCTTTTAGATTTAACGTCAAGTAATAGACAGACAGATAGAGGCTAAATAAATTGAAAGGCCTTCATAATCTGATAATTTGATATTGAATGAAAATACGATTAATTTCATTCTGTCATTTCAGTAAATAAGGGAAGTAGAAGTATAAATAGTTGCCCGAATAATTTAATAAGAAAATAAAAGAATTAAACTAAATAACCTTTTAACTAATAGGTATTTATATTTCATTAAAAAATGTCTTTTATAGGATTTAATTATTACATTATGCCGTTTAATGAACACCTTCGAGCCCCTTTTGTGGGTGAAAATAATATATTATATTTTCCAGCTTAAAAACTCATAATATATTGAAAATTTTGATCAAAATCGTTGAGGAATTATGAAAATTTGACAATGGAAAAACCATATGTCAGAACCAGGATACACTAGTCCGACTTACTCCTAAATGCGAAAGTTTGTCCAAGTTTTGCTGTACCGATTTTTTTTTTTTAGTCACAGACGTCCTAGCACAGTTAGTAATCAGGCGTGGTTCCTTTCTACCCTGTTCTAGTTTTGTACGCAACAGGTACTCGCTTCAATTCAATATCAATGAATTTGGAAAGTTTGCGAATTTGTGGTCTAATATGTTGTAATGGATGTAAAATATTTACAATTCGCCAGCTTTAGGGACTTCTACAAGGCGCGTGAATCACTGCAATGGTTTTTTTTTATACATTTATTTAACGTCGGCCTATTTCCGCTACTGAGACCTAACACCGAGGCCTGTAGACGAGCTACCCTCAACCAGGAATTTTGCCGAACCTCTTCCCTTAAGAAGAGTAGGGATCTTTTACTTGCCTAACATTTAATAGGCAAGGGACCGACGGCTTTACATCCCCTCCGAAGGATGGTATATCTCCTATACAACCCTCGCCTAAGGTTGTATAGCTTCCGCGCATACACTGATATACAAGCCGCTGGAAGATGTGTGAGGCGAGGACGCGGTTTTCGTTGGAATGGTCACCCATCCAAGTACTTACCGCGCCTGTCGTTGCTTTACGTCGCATACCGAAGTATGTACATAGTAAAGACGCACCTACGCTCGCCCCATTGCAATAGATGGTTAACTATTATTTGTTTCTATTTTTTTACAACATAGTTTATCTAATTATGCCCACAAAATAATATATAATCTCTAGTTGACTGTATATTGTGCCATATCGTTAAATATTCAAATTTTCGCATTGACGGCAAGATCATTTTAACACCCTGTCGGGTCATTATATTCATCTTGTTAGGGAATATCAAATTTTAATTAATCAGTAATGAAACTTTACTGAACTCATTTTCATTTATCAAATTATGCCTGTAAACAGAATATGGAAAAGGTCGATCGATATCTTTCAGCTCATGGAATTTAGGGCAGTATTAATGACCAAGTTCTACATAATTTTTAACGATATCGCAATAAACATACTCTTTGTATGTTTAATGTGATAATAATGTTTCCTTTACAATAATTATTATGTAAACCATATAACAAATTTCATAATGTAAGTCATATAACAATTCTACGAAAAACGCAAAACTATTTATAGGCGGGCAAGAAATATGATAATATGCATTAAATTTTCAAAATAGCTCGAAAATGTTATCAAATCAATTCAAAACAACTTTATTCAAACTAAGTAAATACAGTTCAAATGTGCTTTTAGAGGGCGGAATATTAAAACATATACTTTTAGTCGCAAACTCCTTCATGAAATCCTTATTTTACTATAACCGACGTAACCAGACTGCAACCAACAGCTAATTTTACTTAACGCTCCAGGCTTGTACCTTCTAATTCAGCATTCGGCGGGGCACATAGCCCGGAGAGTAGCTGTTGGTTGCAGTCTGGTTACGTTCCTTATAGTAAACTAAGGATTTCATACAGGAGTCTGTGACTAAAAATATTACGTTTTAAGTAAATACAGGGTCCTCCGTAGGACCTGGTTCGAAGGGGGCCAGACAATCACGGTGCGAGGTGCCGAGCAATATAGCTGTTTATTCTCTTTATTGTTATTACGGCAAACAAACGAAGCAGCAAATGCGTACGACTAGCTGATTTTAGCAAATATAAAGAGTGGTGGATTGTGATAACTTTTAAGAGAGATGAAACTTACCCTTTTTGTATGGGTAACATATAAGGCGAATTTTGTTATATTTGGGAAAAAGAGACAATGAAATATTGATACTATTTGGCACAATCTATAGCAAGTAATGATTGATTTGTCTCTTTTTTCCTTAAAGCCTGTCTCCTATAGACAAGACAGAAATTTATGGTAAGGGAAAGAAATAATTATTGAGATAAATAACAAAATATAATACATAAATATTAAATTTTACAATATTGTTATGTGCTGCCCTCTAACGGGGAAAGATGTGATTAAGTCCCTGGTCAAAGCGAGGGGAAACCTGTTATTCTGTTGATGGCCAGTAGGTGGGATGGCACCTGTTATTCTGTTGATGGCCAGTAGGTGGGGTGGCACCATCTATGAGCCAATTGACGAACAGTCATCTAACACATAGTAGAAAAGGATTCTAGAATGTTACGGAATAGAATTCTGGTACATTATATGGGTGGATATAAAGAGGTGAATCCAGCAGATGGGGGAACAGTTCAGTTCAGTGAAGTATACAGTACAGTTCTAGTATACAGACAGAGAGTGTTTAGGTTAGACAAGAGTTGATAAGTTTAAGAAGAAAAGTAAAGTACATAGTGTTTTAAAAGTAGTGAATTTATAATAGATTAAGTTATTATTAGTTGTGTAATTTTTAAGTATTTACTAGTGTAATTTTAGTGATTAATAAATTAGTGGTTAGTGAAGATTCTGGTTGCAAGTTATTTGAACCCACATAGTGTTTACTGAAAACTGTAAACACGTAACAATATGAATTTAGGAAAAGGTAATTTGTGAAATTTAAATATAAATCTTAAAAAATATATATTTTTATTTAATCTTGGGTGAAATTTAATATAAAAAATGCATAAATAATAGAAATTTAATACAAAAAAATTATCGAGGATATAAAACCAATTTCCTATGATTCCAAATTGAGTGTAGTTGAAGTTGGGATGTCTTTGTACTGCACTATAGATTCCAACTGTCTCAAGGCATCGAATCTAAATATTTTTGGCAATTTATTTTCGCTAGGCAACATTCGATTTTAAAGGAAATTTGAATGAAAAGATCGCAGAATAACTTCTAGTAATGTCGAATAAAAAATGAAAGTTTAAGCGTCTTAACAAAAGCCGAAGAAAATAATAAATAATCTTCGCATAAAATTGAACACTAAGCTGGCTAATTAACCAACGGTTGTTCAATAATTAAATCAAGTGGCTAACTCAAATACATAAAGTTGCTTTTCAAATAAAGGAAGTTATTTCTTAAAATTAAAGTTGAAGTTCCAGAAAGTTAAATAAAACTAAAATTGCCGATTTGAACTAAATTGCCAAAATAGAGATAGAAAATATTTTATTGCCATGTGGTCACGTAAAATTATAGTTACATAAAATTGAAGAAATTGAATTTAATTTATTTAGTAAAAGTAAAACACATAATTAAGAAAGCTTAAGTGTAAATGATCCGTGGTCAAAAGATGAAACATCGCTGAAGCATTTTGATAATGTGTAGATAAGGGCTGGTATTTCTAAGATACATAACCCCGCACCTATAAGATCCGCGACAATTCAATTGCCACTAATAGATTCGATGAATAATCCACAACTTTCAAGGTCGAAAATTAGGAAAATAGGTGCTAAGGTATGGTTCTTGCTCAGTTAGAAAAAAAAGATTCACACAGCGTAAGTACGATGGATGCTTTACTCCAATTACAAGGAACATGCATCCACAACAATCATTGTTATTGATGTGTAAACGATACGAATGAGCTTGTCGATTAATTTTCTTGTTTTTCACTTGTATCCCTGGGATTTAAAATAAATAAATTGCTGTCAACAGTAAAATGTTGAGAGTTCTGGATTCTAAGAATTGAACGCGACTATTTCCGGGTGTAATAAGGCATCACAATTTTTGTTTTAATTCCCTTGCTAAGCGACAATAGATATAACAGAACATTTAAATCACCTTAGTGTGGTTTTAGTAAAACTATTTTCTCATAAATATATATATATATACACAAACATTTTGTATAACTAACTGCATTATTTTTTTAAATCCAATTTAAATTTTTCATATTTTTTATTACTGTTCAATTTCCTGTATTTAAAATTCTGTGTTATCGCGAGGATTTAATGTACATCCTGGTTTTGTTTTTGCTTTTATTGTCATCAATTCACAATGGGCCGAAATATATTTTACTGGAACCATTTGTGTCAAGTTCGCAACGAACAGTTATAAACATCCTAATTTAATAAAGTCTATGTTCGTTTTAAAATAACCATTATAATAGGGTGTGAGCATGTGTTGGATTTGCAAAAAAATATTAATCATTTGGTTCATGGATTTAATATGTTTATAGATACTCCACGTAATTTTGTTTTTATAGCTTGAAAGATATTACTGCTAGTTCCTCAAATAGTCAAAATTCTTGGTCAGAATAATTTTTTTTTCTTTTCAATGTTGTATTATGAAGTTTTTAAAAGCACACACAATTACGCAATATGCCGTTATTTAAAAATGAATCAAATATACCACAGCTAGCATGCAGTTTCTTGCGCACGTTTGTGCAAGACTTACGTAGTGGGGAGCCGAGACTATAATCTACCAGACTTTGGAATTTTGCTATTACTTTACAAGTTTAAATTTGTATATAATCATCAAATTCATCATGCTTTGTATGACGGATTTTATAGCATAATTGGCATGTCATAATATTAACATTATTTATCACTCGACTGCTCTTCAGTATCTAGCTTATTTGTTTAATAAATATGTGTTTCTTATACATATTTATTTGAAATACTTCAAGATAAATTCAACTTGCATCTTTATCAAATATATGTTGGCTTGTTAAATTGACTATGAATTTTATTTTGAGGACTGTTAAATGTTACAATCTTGGTTCTGATTCTGCGGTTAGTAATGCATATATCTTATATAAAAACGTCACAGAAAGCGTGCAGTTGTCCATTTCTTTAAACAGACAACTAGCGCCATGGCCCCTGGACACAGCCTTGTATTCACAACAGCTAGACCTGTCTCAATAAACCTGCTGATAGGCAGTGGATTAGTTATATTTCATAACAGCACTGCGCTTGATACAAAATCCGTTTGTAGTTAGTTATAAAGTTATAAAATTCTCGTAATCTATAAACCGCGATAGAAAACTAGGTTTTCTGGGGATGATGTATTAAATTTCGTCACATTAGTATGCCATTGTGTAAGAAAATATATCACCGGTGACAGATATTTGTGCCAGCTCCAGACAAAGTCTGGACTCTGAAGACATCAGGATGGACATGGTTATTATAGCTTAGTAAGTTTGAGTTCTCTGTCGAACAGGTGAAGTAAAGGGTATAGGAGGGGGCAAATGGTAGGTAAAAAAAGTGGATTGAGAATCGCTTATCAAGGGCAAGTCCTCTTGAATACAACTACTGCTATTTTGTACTGAATAGGTGAGTGAGGAAAAGTGTTAAGGAAAGTTGTATACATCGACAGTATATTGCTAATTCAGAATGAGAATGTTTGACATTAAGACATTCATTATTCTATTATGCAGACATTGAAATATTTATCACAAAACTTCATCATTTAATGATTTACAAAAAGAAGACTGCCTCTCTGTAGAATACGGTGACCAAAACGTACATTTTCCCTTAAGCACTAACAAAACTCGGTAATTGCTAAACTTTTTTAATGAATTTGAATTAATGAGACATATATAACGCAAAATACACAACAAGAACTAGTCCTACTGGTATTGGTGTCACATTCCCTAATTTAGTAAAAGACACGTTCACTTCTCCGGTTATACATTTCAATTTATAATTACATGTAAGGCAATGATACTAATATGATGATTTTAAAAATTCTGATTGCTTCCAGTTAGACTATCATTTCAGTATTGTGAATTGAAATGATATTCTCGATGGTGGATGATATTGATATTGCTCTTATGAATTTCTATGATCATAATATATACTGCTGTAAAATTTCTGTGAAAATTTTCAGATTCACTAATTTTCCTAGTTGGTTTTTCACTTTACCTTAAGCCATTTGCAATTAATAAGAAAATAGGTCACAGAAAATTAATGAAAACAAACAATTAAACAGTTTACCAATATTTCTCATACCTCAGACATGAATGTAAGACGATCAGCAACGAAAGATATGTTAAGTACTTTGAAAAAATAGACAGACATTTAATGAATGATATATCTTATTTCTGGAGGAATGTAAAGAATTTAAGAAATCACAGAACTTGTCCTTCAAATATGCATCCTGATGACGAACAAAGTGGTGATAGTTACTCTTCAGTGTGTCTTTTTACAAAGCACTTTTCTTCAGTTTATACTGGTGACAACTGTTCTGTTCCCAACTATATAAATAATAGTGTCATAGATCTTAAATTACTTTCACACATCCGTTCAAAATGCTTGTGAATGTATTATGTCAATTAAAATATAAATTATCTTTCTGTCCTGATATTTGGCCTACTTTACTCTTGAAAAATTGTGTTAGTATTGTACCTTTTATTTAAGTTATCACTGAGGATTTTTTCTTTTCCAAATTACTGGATAAATAGTTTCATAACTCCTATTCATAAATCTGGAGATAAGGAGGATGTAAAGAATTATAGTGGAGTTTCAATTCAACCTGAATTAACTAAACTCTTTGATAAGTCGATTTCAGGGTGTCTGGTTTGGCCATCCAAGTATATAATTATTCCAGAGCAGCAAGTTTCTCATCAGGAAAATCGACAACAACAAGCCTCCTCTGCTATCAAGATTATATTTTGAACGCCTTTGCGAATTGCACACTACATATACCGATTTCTCGAAGGCGTTTAAAAGTTAATCACAATTTATTAATAAATAGGCTTCAGTCAATTGAAGTAGGTAAGGAGGTTCTAGACTGGATTTATAATTTTACATCTGATAGGGTTCAATAGGTGGAAATTAATAACTTTGTAATAAATGCAATTGACGTCCCATCTGGAGTGTCGCAAGGTTCACATTGCGGACCTATTTAATTGAATTTATTTATTAACGATAATGGTCGAGTTATAAATCACTCCTGAGTATTTTCTCTTCGCTGACGAACTAAAACTATATAGATCAGTATCTTACAGTAGTGACTGATATGAACAGTTTTAATGCGTGATCTCTTGATAATTCTCTTGCCCCGAATACTTCCAAATGTTATTTTTTCTAGAAGTGTATCAACTACTTTATATGAGTATAAAATTAGTGGTACGGCTCTTAACAGGGTCGAGGAAATCACAGATCTTGTACTTAGGAACATTAGAGGTATTGTTCCAAACAGCATTAGATTGGGTTATTCATCCTTGTATGATCAGGCCTATTTATGATGACTTTTCACCACTGCGATATTGATAAGTTGGAGAGAGTGCAAAAGAAATTATGCTTTTAGACTGGGTTTTGCTTGGAATGATGCTGTCATGAAATCATCTCAAATATTTATAATTTTCAATTTCTGGCAAAATGTAGACATGGCGCTGACTTAGTATTCGTGAACAAATTATTAAATGGTGACATAAATTTTCCTCAAGTATTATCTCAATTTTTATTTAATATTGGAATAAGAATACACATAAATAGATTATTACATTCAGTCACATGCAAGAAATTGTAGATCTGACAGTCTATTAGCGCGTCTTCCAAGGGAATACAACAGATGTCCATTAAATATATTCAGTTTATCTGTCACATCATTTAAGAAGGCACTAAAATGCATGTCTCATCGTGAATAAATAAGGTGCAATTGTTGATTTCTAATGTTGAATGGTGGTATTTTTGATTTGATTCTATTATAATTTTTTTATAGTAATATTACTGTCTTTAAATTTTATTTATTATGTTTATGATTAAATGATATTTATATTACATGTATAATGGATACCTGTTAATAAAGTAATAATAATAATAATACTTATAGAAATACTTTAAATGAAACAATATGCCAAGGCAGCTCGTGAGCCTATGAGTTTGCAATGCGATGATCAAAGAACGGTTTAAAAATACCAAAGCACTGTACATATGCAGTTAATGACCGAGAATAGTAAACAGGACTTTAATCCTTTTATAACGTTTAATAATCAAACTGTAGAACGTGTAACAAAATTTCTGGACATGGAGACATCCTTGTGGAAATATTGTAAGAAAGTTAAACACCG
Organism: Leptura quadrifasciata; assembly: GCA_963675555.1. Lineage (NCBI taxonomy): Eukaryota > Metazoa > Arthropoda > Insecta > Coleoptera > Cerambycidae > Leptura > Leptura quadrifasciata. Next base: position 211,714,848 of record OY776673.1, read on the forward strand.
CCTGCTTTGTTACATGACAAATTCGAGAGGCTGTAGTAATAGAGAGTAGAGTAGAGAAGTATTAAAATGTGCATACTTTAGATTGACACAGTCAATGCTGTTTTATGGTATGACATTCTGAGAAATATAGCGGCTTAAACGGTAGCTAAGGGAAAAAGAAAGCCAGCTATTAGTATCGTCAGGTCCTCGGTTACAACCGCCCCCTTTTAACGGTCAAACTTCATAGACAACACAGAAGAGACAGTTTGAGGTGGCAGCTAATGCCAATAACTATAATAACGAGGAAAAGGCTATGGCATTGGTTCTAGCATTAAGAGGTCAAGCATCAGAATTTCTTCAGATAATCCCAAAATATAAAAATAGGAATTATAATATCCCAACCTATCTGCAAGTGCCTTATATATAATAATCTAAAGTTTTGGATATTGCATTAGATCTAATTTATGGCGACCACCACCTCGCGTATATCGGACTCAGCTTAAATTACGTACACAAAAAGCTAGGGAAAGCTTACTGTTGAGCTATTGACACAGCTGGCTTACCCGGATGCATCCAAGGAATTCCAGGAGCAATTAACAGTTGGTACCTTCATTGATGGTATAAGAGTTTAGGAGTTAATGACCAAGACAAGTTTTCTAGGAAAACAGGAAAACAGACAAGGAGGTGTAAAGATTAGCGAAGGCATCCGATGTTGAAAATGCGGCAAACCAGGACATATGATGTGAGATTGTTGATAATGGAACCCTGGGGAAGCAAACACTACAAAGAAAGAGGAGCCACTCCGATAAGACGAGATTGATTGTTATGCTGTCGGACATACATAAAATGGTCGCGCAAGTACTGAGCGAACAAAAGGAATCCGCTGTTATAGTTGCGGCAAATTGGGGCATGCCAAGAGGTACTGTCGCCAGAGGCACCCTAAGGAAGTAAATACCGAGGATGTAAAGAGACAGCAGGATGTAGCAAAATTGAAGATGGTTAAGATAGAGGTTCTCAAGGACTGGTCAACGGAAATTTTAAGGAAGGAACAACTGAACGAGGATGAAATTAGATCTGTACTGAAGGCGAAAGAATCCCCCCGAATGGAAGGACGTTTCAAGCAAAACTGTTAGACTATTACGGAGAGCGTGGAAGAGCCCGGATGGGAAGGAAGTTACTATGCGGCTGATGATACCCACATGCCGGATACCGAAAGTACTTCAGGACGTCTACAAGGGAATGTCCGGGGAACATTTTAGTAAAAATAAGACCCTGAGTATATAAGAAGCAGACACAAAGCGCAGATGCAGTTCTAAAGAATAAAGTGTTCAGATCAAGAGAAAGAAAAGTGATAAGTTGTAAATTATAGTAGTGAGCTTATAGTAGATAAGAGTTATAATTATTGTATCATTATAAAGACTAATTATTGTAATTTAGTGATAAATGAATCAGTGGTTAGTGACAATTCGTGTTGCAATTATTGAACCTACATTCGAGGTGTGTATTGGAGAGTATAAACACGTAGCGATACATTACGTATCAAGTCGTCACTGATCCATACAAGAACTAGTTTACATCCTAGCGGCAGTGACCCGTACTGAATATAGGTCAGTTTTAAGTATTATTAAAAATTTAGGGGGAATACAAAATGAAAAGATTTCCGTTTTTAAAATATTTAACCAGTCTGCAGCTGGAAATTTCCAATTACAGGAAAATCAATATTTTATTTGATATTTATTTTTCAGTTGCTAATCCAATTTCATGTCTGATGAATGTATTATTCATTTTATTGTTATGATAAACTTTTACCTAAATTATATCGTATAAAAATAATTTTCTAGGTTTATTGATAAAATTTAATAGGGCGTTATGAAAACGAGGTGGTGAAATAATGAACATTAAAAATACAAGCCCTTAAAAATATAATTGTGTCGTTAATATTTAATGGGACTTGTTCCTCGAAACCAGCCTAGCGTGACTAAATTGTATTCTATTATCTTGTCCGACTTCTTGTTTTATTAATTCACAAATGACTGGAAGTTTTATTTTAATTTGGCTAATTCGTCTAAGAGATAATGTGTTATTTTCTTAAATAAGACAAGACAATTTATTCATAATGAACTAGTTTAGATACAAAATAGCTTCAATAACGAATAGTTTAGTTAAATTTTATTCACGACGGGCACTAAATGTCTCGGTATCTCATAATTTCTCCCCTTATGCATTGTATCAACAGGAATGCTCCAAGGCTCAATACTGGGCCTCTTCTTTTTTAGTATTACATGTTCATACAATTAAGGCTTCGTAAGCATATTTCAGATCAGGTCAGCAACAAGAATAACCAAAATTAAAAATGTCAAATTTAGGGGGCATTGTAAACCCTTATTTCATAATATATACCTTTAGTCCTTTAACTGTCTAATAGATAAACATAAAAACAAAGATCAACATACTCAGATATTCACGCACAATACTAGAAGGTAAGATAAATTGAAAAACTTTAGAATTAGATTAGATAAATCTAAAAATAATTCGCAAAACCTTGGTACGTACAATAAATTGTTTACAGATTGCCAAAATTTATATCTTCGAAATTTTAAGAATACTCTCACAAACTCCATATTTTGCTACCGGCTTCATGGTATAATGTACATTAAGTACTACCACGTCTTTAAGCATCAAAACTAAAACAATATAAAAATGTTTTAAATAAGATACTCATTATAGAAAGGCTTAATTTAAAATTTAGAATATAATAACTTGCGTTACATAAAAGTAAAAAGACTTGTCCGTAGAATAAAAATAGAGTACAATGTTAAAAAAACTTTAACAAATTAAAAATAATCAAGACAGACAACAAAGAGCCAAAACCAAACGTTGTATTCAATAGACGAATGTCACTCATGTGAGGTCTCTTTTGGATAATTAGTATTAAGTAAACCTGCTGCCCTCTAATTATGGATTTTAAATAGTAAATATAAATCACAAATATATAAATAAATATATAATTATATAAATATATAAAATATGTCATTGAAATAAAATCATTAATAAACAGTCAAGTTAAAATTTTTTATCTACGACAAAATATAAAAATAAATAACTAAAAAATATGAAAAAAGCGAGTCAAGACTCTATGGAGCATAATGTAAATAAAAGACAACAAACTAATTTCAAAATAAAACAGAGAAAGTACATGTAGAATCGAATTGTAACTGGGTGTTAAGCAGTGATCTAACATTATTAGATTTGCAGTGTCTAAGAATTTTTATTGAGTAAATTCCCTTTACTCGCTAAATGTAAAACTTAAAAACCAGTTTCTAGATCAAAATTATGTTTATCATTTAAGAGGTGTTCCCCAAAATGTGAAAAACCTGAATTTAATCTGAGACATCTCAGGTGATCTTTTAATCTCCTTTTGGAATTTCTATAAGTTCCACCTATTCTGCTATTACAATCTTTACATTTAAGTTTATAGACTCTACATGTGTCTAAAAGAGGTATCTTATCTTTATTTTGTGCAAAAAACTTATTAGATATTTAGACGATGTAAAGCTATATTAGAATGAGTATTAAATATATTAGCTATTTTATAAGAAACTGGTCCTATATATATTATGGCAAAGGAAAATATTTTCAATAATACAGTGTTACGTGTTTACACCCTCGAGTAAACACCCTGTAGGTTCGATAAATTGCAACAAAATTTTCACAAACCACTACTTTATTAATCACTTAAATTACAATAATTAATCCTAAAAATAACACAACTAATAATAACTTTAATCTAACATAAATTCACTACTTTGAATCACAACTTATTACTGTTCTTTACTTCATCTGACCACTTGTCATCTCATATCTAATTCTCGTAGCAGAACTGTACTGTATACTGAACTGAACTGTCCTGTGTACGTCGGGTTCAACTTCTTATATACAAACGTGGAATGTACTCGAATCTTCTTCCAGAACTTTCTGGAATACAGTAGAAATTTCGGTATTTTTCTAGGTGCTAAATGGCGGTTCGTCAATTGGCCCACAGATGGCGCCACCCTACCGTCCATCAATTAATTACATCTCTCCCCGTTAGAGGGCAGCACATAATTATAGGTTAAGTTAGCTGTTGTTATATTCTGTTTTTTTTGTTAGTATATTATCGGTCAGGTTTGGATTAAAATTATGTTGATAAGCAATCTATTTACCTAATAATCATTAATTCTCTGTTAAAGGATTCTGTATTTAGAGAAATTTTTACAATTCTATCGATGCAACTGTGAAATACCGCTGACTTATGTTGAAAAGGATAGTTTAATGAATTATCGATAATAACTTACGAACTTTACGAAATATTTGAAAAATAGTGTTTATTCTTTTTATTGAGATGGTTAGGTCAAGAATATTTAATTGTTTCTGATCATTTTCTAATTCAACCGTAAATTTTATTGTCTGGTGAAGGGTATTAAGATCATAAGGCCACAAAATCTATTAATAATTATTAAATGAGTTAAAGTACCAGGTTCATTTTTAATTTCTCTGTGATGTATTAGTATTACTTGTAATTGTATGTTCATTATATTGGTTTATTTTGCTGCTGTTTATAATTGCAGATCATACACGTACATTTTTCTCCCTATACATTAGTTTACTGGGTTGTCACGCATTTCATATATATACAATAATATACATCATTGACCACTAATTATCATATTCATTTGCGTATAATGGACGACCTAGTGTCAGTATCTTCTACTTACAATTAATGTATGAAATGCATATAATGGGTTAATTAAAGATCTACTTGTACCTATATCAACCTGTAACAATAGCATCTATAAGAGCCTTCAGCCAAGTTGAGCATTATTCAAAACAAACTCTTGACCTTGAGTAAACTGTACAAGCAATTATGATTTTGTTGCCGAGAGCAAATTTTTAAAAGATTATTTTTAAACAATTTTAGACAAATTGAGAAGCTTCCTTTATTTTTCTACAAAATTTAATTTGGATGTGTTTTTTTAAATATTTTTGTATGATTTTTTTTGTTTTGTATTGTAAGAACACAAACTTTTCTGCAATAACATTTGCTATAAACAAAACCTATTTAAAAAGTGATTGAAGATCTTTTTAAGCTAAATCTTACGACACCTCTTGCCTGCCAGTTAGCCACCGTACTAATTTTTCTCTACTTACAGACATTTAGAGGCGATATTACTCATATACATAATTATCACACTAATGGTTTGGTAAATAATAATAATATATAATTGCAATTCGTTTAAAAAGTATGTTCGAAGAAATTGATATTTGCTGCAATTGGAAAACAAATTTAACGAATACATATTATGTATTAAGCCAAAGTTTGTGAAGCGATATTAAATTATGGTTTTTCTACAGAGAAATTCCTCTCCTAATGGCATGTAAACAGCAGAACATCAATTTACACATTATAACCTAATATATGATTGTAATCCGGTTTCATTTGTTTTGGCGTAAAACAATTCGGTCTGGCAGAATTAATAACTTACTTCCACAACATTTGTCGAATATAATCCATGTAACGAACGATATGAATTTCTCGCGTTAATAGTTGAAAATTGACATTATGTCAAGCAGGGGTGAACAGTTTTTCCTTTTAGTATCATTGAGACTTTCGACATGGAAGAAACTTAAAAGAGTGTGAGATCAGGTTTAAAAGGTATTTTTTAATGGGGTTTTCAAAAAGTTAAATCTATCGAAACAGCAACATATGAGCTACTACAGTATATATACCATGAATTGTACGAAGAAACTCCGAGATAAAATTATTTTTTTACATAAAGGCAGACTTTATTGTTTGCATATTGGATATCCGCTGTAAAATTAAGAATATCTTTCCTAACAGGTTGTAAATTCTAAGTAAAAATTACTACCTCTGGCAGAGAAATATGAAGAAGACCATGGAGTTCCCCAAAAGTCGATGCTGGGGTCGCTATTTGTGTTATTTGTAAATGATCTCCCATTTATCATATTAGAAGAATTAATAATGATGCAGTTCGCAGTTCGATTGCATCTTGATATTTTTTAAATGTAGATAGTCTTCAGGAATCTTAAATGAAATTATCTTATACATTTAAAAAAGTAATTGTAAGATAATCATAAAATTAGAAATTAATAACGAATCTATCAAAGGGCAGAGTTCGCTGTTACTCAGAGTATGATAAACTGCACTCTTCAACTCAGCTCCAAACGCCCACCAAGGAGAAATGGAAAAGATCACATCTTAAGATTTAAATAGAGAATCACAAAAAGTTATTTTATTACCCTTTTCCAGGGTGGGCCAATTTCTTAAAATAATATATAAATATATATCTACACACATATACACATAAAAACATCCATAAAGATACACACATACATCTATGTTATCGATTAAAATGGGCTAGATGGACTAAGCTGAAGGCAAGACAAATTTAAAATATAACAGTTAAAATCAAAATTAAAAATTACCTAGCACATTTCCTTCAGCTTTTCCTTCTTTTTCTTTTCATGTCATCCGGAATCTTGTTATATAGCTTAGCTTATTGTAAGAATAAGATGATTGAAAGAGAGCTATGTTGTACTGAGGAATTGTGATATGACCTTTACGACGAACATTTATGTTGTGGACATCTGTACAAAACTTGCCTTTGTTGTATAGATAAGATGGTTGTTGCCGGGATATAATTTTATGAAAGAGAACTATGCAATATTCTTCTCTGTTCTATATTGAGCCATCCAACCTCCTTTAGATGTTTAGTGACATGCTCCCGTCTCCCTAAACCATAAATTGAACGAATGTACGAGTTTTGAATAAGTCGCGCGTCAATTTTATTAAGCGCTGGGCCATATACACTATCAGCAAAGTTGAGGTGAGATACTACTATAGTCTAGTATACTTTAATTTGGCGTGTGTATGTATGAGTTAATATTTCCCTACGATTCCTTTTTCTCTTGTACACAAATATCCAGAAATATTGTCCACGTAGACAATGTTTCTGGACTATTGCTTTAACTTTGTGTACAATATGGGAGAAAATGAAATCGTACGGAAATATTAACTCATGCATACGCACACCAAGTTAAAGTATACTAGACTCTAGTGAGTCACATAAGAGGATTTTACATTTTATTATTATAGATTATTTTTAAGTTACAGACGGCTCTTCTTGTAATCATTGCAGCATGCTGTGAAAACCTTAGACGATTGTCTATTGCTAATCTCAATTTTTCTTCATGCACTGGATTGCGAAAGTATTTTATTATTCACTTGCATATTAATCAAGATCGAACATATTTTACGCGCGGTATCTTTTCCAAATAAAATAACCTTAGATTTGGAAGGATTTATTTCAAGACAAAATTTGGTGGAGATTGACACTAGTGAATCAAGGTGACAATTTAAATTCGTGCAAGTGGTTAGCAAATCCTTTTCGGGGAAGGACATATAATATTTGTTTGTCGTCAGCATAAAAGTGAGCTTAGGAATAACGCGGGTGTTCACAAAATTGAAACATAGACAAAGTAAACAATAGAGGATCCAGCATGGAACCTTGCGGGACTCCATTTTCTACTAAGGCAAAAATCAGACTCCAATGCTCCCAGGATAACATATAGTATTATATTATATAGTGTAATATATTAGTTCGCAAATGAACCAACATGTATTTTGATGCGTTTTCTCTAATTAATTTTTTGTGTTAAGATTCACACAGGGGTAAGGCATAATAATGCAGTAGCAAAATATGGGAAGAATTAAACACTTACAAATTTAAATCATTTTCCCTAGGTTAAAACTTAAAATATATCTAATTTTAAAAACGGACCAATAAAAATCTCTAGAAATATTGTATTCCGAAAGTTACAGAATGTCGGTGTTTCTATAATATAAATGTATTTAAATCCATTAGGTAAGTATTTAAAATACAACACGACGCAAACAAGAATTCACGTGATATAAATTGTTGACCTCAACGGACAAGACTTACTAAACACTAAACATATTTCATGGTATTCAGGTTAAATTTTGTTATCCCCCAGGTAATAAATTATGAATGTTTTTCGCATGTCACCATTTTTACACAGATAAATTAGCAACTGTCGAGACAGAGGATATTTGCTATACGTTTTCTAAAAACGTGACAATAGTGGAAGTTCATTTCCATTAACTTTTAGTTTTATTAACGTGCAAATTCGATCAAACAGACGTAAAATTAGGAATTATACGTTTGTTCTCCTTGTTTCCTTTATCTAAAGTTATATAGCAGTACAATTTAAATCCTCCTGAGCCTTCTGTTTATTAATATTCTTTCAGATCGCCATTTTATAAAGTACAATTTGAAGAAAAATTGTGAATTTCTGTGTAGTGATTAATTAAAAAAAATTAAAGTCAAGAAGTTGCGAATATTATACATAACGATATTTTGTTCAACTTCATTCTTAATAACAGAAAATTGGAAAATTAGTTCTGTAAATAATTCTATTTCTATTTTATTTATACGGTTTATTGTTTATTTATACATGTAGAAAGTTATGCAAAGAAAGTAAAAAAATAAATACATACTAGAATAATAAACAGAAATCTGTCGCTTATGCTGTACATGTCAGAAAGGGTAAGTTTCTCCACTCTTACGAATGCTCTGGACCCACGGCTCTCTGCTCCGACTTAAACCAGCTAGTCGCCCGCATATGTTGCCTCAATTCTTTCCAAAAATAAATAATAAGAGAAAGGAGGTAACATAGCCCATGTTTAGGGGCGAGCGTGGGTGCACCTTTACTATGTACATACTTCGATATGCGATGTAAAGCAACGTAAGGCGCGGTTAGTAGTTGGATAGGTGACCGTTCCAACGAAGACCGCGTCCTCGCCTCACATATCTTCCAGCGGCTTGTATATCAGTATATGCGCGGAAGCTATACAACCTTAGGCGAGGGTTGTATAGGAGATATACCATCCTTCGGAGGGGATGAAAAGATCCCTACTCTTCTTAAGGGAAGAAGTTCGGCAAAATTCCTGGTTGGGGATAGCTCGTCTACAGGCGTCGGTGTTAGGCCTCAGTAGTGGGAATAGGCCGACGTTAAATAAATAAATTTAAAAACAACTTAAGATAATACCTACATATAATTTATTCATTAAATTAATTAATTTTGATTTTTCAAATTGTTATAGTCAGTGAAAATTGTTCTGTGTTGTCCTAAAATATAAATTCTCAGCTTTCTTTTAAATAGCGAACTTGATTTTATGTCCCTAATAGTGTCATGGACTGAGTTATATAATTTAGTAGTTAGAAAGTGAAACCATCTTTGACCTATAGCTTTTAACATTAAAGAATATAGACAATTACTTTTTTGCTTTGTGTCATATGTATATGTCGGATATAATCGTATCTTCTTTTTTTATGTTATTTCATATTTGTAAAAGAGTAAAAAATTAATTTTATGCCGCAAATCTTAGATTGTAAAGATAGTAGATCACTGGGATATCTATTATCATATGCAGCAATATTTTAAAAAAGCGTTTCTGCGGAGTTTCTAGGACATGCATTTAAGTTTCAGTGACACCTCCCCATCCTAATATTGCACAATTCAAATGGCTTCTACTAAACAATGGTACATAGTTCTCATTTGTTGAATATTCAGGATATTCTGTAGATATTTAAACTTATATAAGATAAACTGTGATTTTCTAATAATATAATTTATGTGTGAATTCCATTGTAAATGTTGGTCTATGATAATACCTAAGTATTTTATTTCTGGTATTGGCAGAATAACCTGTTGAGTTCCCAGTGTATTAATATTAATTTGATTAAATGTTGGAAGCTTTGCTCTGGTACAGCTAAAAGGTAAGTAAAAAGCCTTTTCAAAATTAAGTGTGAACAAGTTATAATCAAACCAATTTTTTATAGTAGTTAAATCAGTTTCTGCTGTTTTTTAGTATCAACTTTGTAAAAAATTGCAGTATCATCGGCAATACTGATTATTTTGCCTGTGCTTTGCAAGGAAAATATTCCATTTGCATAAACTGAAAACAGTAGCGTCCTAACACCGTGCCGTGCCTCCGTAGTCGATATTTAGTGACTTGCTTAGTGAATTCTTTACTCTCAGACTGAATACTCTTGATTAAATGACTTTTGAAAAATTTTAAGCAGGTGTCTCTGACCCCAATATCTTCAAGTGTCTGTAAGAGAAATTCATGCCTTACTAAGATAAATAAATGTACATAGACGAGGCTTTCCTTCATCTAACGCAAAATAAATATTAGTTGTGAGGTCTATTATTGTATCTTGTGTGGAAAATAAAATATTTCTTACTGATATGCATAACATGTAGTCAACAAATTGAGAATAGAATTCTAACAAGTTCTTATAAAATGGATTTTGAAATGCTCCTCTGTTGGCATGCGAGCTTGTAATTGCATATCCATTGTGTAGACTTCCAACCAGTGATTTAAGTGTGCCCCAATTTGGACACATACATACATTCCACTAATGCATGCGCTTGCGTTTTTATATTTTTTCATCTGGAAAATTGTTGGAGTATCACCAGAATCAATATACGTTACACGCCTCGAAATTTTCTCAAGGAACTTTTGTACGTTCGTCAAAGATTTATATCTGTGAAGATATTATTTATTGTTTTATGGAAATTTTTATTGAAAACTTTCTTAGGCTACTTCCGCTAGTAAAGTTTGTGATTAATTGTAAAAAGAAGTTTCCTTTTGTTTTGTTGTAGAGACACTGACCGAATTCTCAAGACTTGTTTGATCCCGCACGACTGGATTCTCTTGAAAGAAGTAAGAGGAAAAGTTAATTTAACAAAAAGGCTTTATAATTAAGTAGTGGTAACCATTTAATTTGAGAAATGCTAGAAACAAGATGAAGTAGAAGTCATATTTAAATGTAACAACAATTTTCTACAATTGTTTAATTCTTTAGGTGGAAAATATTAAATCCTTTTTAAATACAATGAACAAAAACTTATCAATAAAGCCATATGTTTGTTCACCAGTGCAGTACTGTTGTAGAAGGATTTCTCGTAATAATTCTTGATAAAATAACTTGCACTTTTTGCGATAAATCGCTGGAGGTGCATTAAGTAATAAAAAAACAATTATTACCTTACCTATGCTGGCCTTACGGCCTGAGAAGTTAGATGCTATTCAGGAGCTAAAAAGTTATTCAAGGGCTGAGATTAATGATGATGAATATTTTGAGTAAGTTATACAGGAAGTACGAGAAAGTGAAGTCAGAAAATTATATTAGGATGTAGAGAGCAGGATTCACCATTAACCAATCAATCAACAATTCTTTATTCAAGTTAAAATTGCCTCCCCAAAAACTCACTCCGGGACCGACCGTGCAACCATCGCGTTATTCGCGGTGGCAGATTGCAGGGTCGGGCGGGTTAGATTTAGCTTGGCTAAAAACAATTAAAACTTAAAACTAAACTCCTTCTGTTAACAAACAGATTTAAAAAGGTGTTAAAATTGCCATATCGAAATTAACAGATTTTTTAAAACTTACTTTGACTGCCGAGCCAGTAAATGAGTATTTCTATTTTCTGTTTTTTTCCAAAAAGTGTATCGCAAAATATACCTGAGGCTGAGCTGATAATTTATTACACAAGGCCGGGTGTATCCCTAGCGCTACATCGCCTAAATTTTCTTTTTTCATTGTTTAAATGTCTTGTCATTTATTTGTTTTAAACATTTTTACAAAGTTTATAACTTTTTTTTATAAATAAATGATTTAAAATAAAGCTTGTGCTTTATTTTTTAAAATTTGAGGTACCAGACCTTCAGGTCATGGTAACACACCCATGTGTTACTCCCAGGCCAAAGTTCCATACGACAGTGTATTTGTACAGGCCAAGACTATCAAACTGCAATGTTAGAGTATATTAATGGTGCACGTTAGAGATACACCGATGAAACATACAGTCACTGCATGGTGTATCGCTAAGAATACACTCGGCCTGTGACGACAGTGACGCGGTGTGCCGCCAGGGAACACAGTCAAAGTGTTTTAAAAACTACAAATTTTTTTAAAACTTTCACTTTATTTTATATTTTTAATTTTAGTACTAACGTAGACACCTCAACCTAAACGAGGAGCCTTCCGCGAGGTGTGAAAATACCAGGCTGCGCATAGGCTGGCTTAAACTTTGATTTCGATAATTTTGGTTATCCGAGAATTTTGGTTTTTGTAAGAATTTTGGTGGCAAATGTATTTAGAGACAAAAACAAACGGAACAAAAAGAAATAAATTGATAGGAAGAGGGGGGCAGAAAAGATTCAAAGATATGAAATATCAGTAAAGGTGGATAGAGTAACCGGAAGTTATAGTTGGTGAAGGTTTAGCTACAAGGGTTGCCGGAAGATCGGTAACATCTGGTACGCTAAGGTGTGTTTGATCCGAAATGGGACATTATGCTGTCTATTTGCGTTATGTGTCTTATTATAGGACTATCGCCCAACTTGAATGAGTGAAAGTTTTGAGAGATATTCTGGACGTAGTCCGCTATCGGGATTACATTGGTCTAACGTACGTACAGGTCTCTGAGGGAGGTGTACCGTCCAGAATTTGAGACGAGGTTCATAAATTTGTGCTCGAGCCTTCTTAGTTTTCTCATTGTCGTGGTCGGTATGCTTCACGACACTGGCGCCTTGTATGACAGCTTGGAAATCGCCAATAGTAACGAGATGGGCCTGTAGCTACTGGTGAACTTTGTGTTCTTGTTTGGCTTAAGGATGGGCACGAGTACGGTGCATTTCCACTGTCTAGGCCAGTGTTGCAGCCGCAGCATCGCATTAACGATATACCTCAACTGCACAATATCTTTCCTCGAGAGATATTTGAGCAGTTTGTACTCGACGCCGTCTTTTCCCGGGGCTTTGTTGTCCGGTAAGTTTTTGACTGCTATTTCCGAGGGCTTGGTCATGACCTTCAGAAATTCTCTTCTACTTCTTCACTTTTACTTTCATTAAAAATAATATTTTATAATGAAAATTGTGTTAAGTTAATCAAAAAAGCTAAAAGACTGATACTTTTAACAATATCTCATTTTCATTTGATCGTGCTCCTAGACAAACACCAGCACTTTAAAAACTTAAGGCCGAGTTGGCTAGGCGTAAGCAGAATAATGAGAATAATCAAGGCGTTCCTATAAATGTCAAGGTTTCAATTCGAAAACTAACAACGTTCGCATGCAGCATCTGTCTGTGACTATGATAAACTATGCTTGTATGAAACGTGGCTGGTAGATAGTATTTGTGATGATAAAGTTTTTTCTGATACATATAATGCCTTTCGCTGTGACAAAAATTCCCAAGCTACTGGACTTCCAAAGGAAGGTGTTGTGTGAGTCGTGTGTCCTAATATAAACATACTTTGCTGTAAGTTAGTTGTAGACTATTCCATAGTATATATGTTTTAGCTGTTTATATTCCTCCTATTTCTGCTCATATTTATCAATAATTTTTTGAGAATTTTATGACTGTAGATATCGTTCACAATGCAATTTTTTTTAATAATAGGCGATTTTAATACTCCCTGTTACGCCCTTGACATTAACGATGGCAAGCAGAGGATATTGTCGAATTTTGCCTTTTTAAAATTCACATCAATGTAACCACATTAAAAATACTCTTGAGATTTATTATTTTCAAATACTTGTCGTGACGTATGTAGGAACGATATGCCTCTTGTCAAAGAGGACAACTCTAATCTCAATGCTTTTGCTAATTATGTTTGCAGTGTTTATTCTGATTCTGATTTTACGTATGCCAATCACATTTCGAATCAACAAAACCACAATCTTAGCAGGATTTATATTTACCTAATAGCTGGCTTTCGCAAGGCCATAAAAAATTCAAAATTAAATTACATCTGGAATTGAGGACATGCCTATTTTGTTGCTAAAGACTGTGCTAATATTTTTATACAACTGTGAGTACTTATTTTCAATTTAGTCCTCAAAACATAAAATTTTCCGGTAGTGAAAATAGCCAGAACGTGTCCAGTTTTAAAGAAATGATACCAGTATTTCGCAAAACTATAGAACAACATCTATACTTTGCAATATCGCAAATATTCTTGGAATTGTCCTATATGACAACATATATGAGAATGTAAGGCCTATTATTTCCCTTAGTCAACATGGATTAAAAGATCAACTATAACTATTAGATACATCAGATAGATTTATTTCGGTTACTAAAAGCAGTTCTTAACAAATTTCAAATTCATTTGCATCATTTTCTCAATTCTTTTTTTACAACATCCACAAATAATACAGAAGCTACAAACTCAAATAGAAATATATCACATCAACTATAACAATTTCTCAACTATCTTGAACTAACAAACGTATCCAGAATTTAAAAAATATTGATTGTATATCAACAAACGTCAAACTAAATTATTTCACAACCTACTTGACTTTAAATTAATCTAATTTAAACTTAGGGCCACTAGTTTCAATAATTAACAAAATTGGTATAGGAGTCTGAAAAATATAAAAATAGAAAATATCTGGTAATTTCAAAACTAATGGTTCCACAAGAAAATATATTGCTACAAAACACCATTTTGTACTCTATTCCGTATGCTATCTTTAAATGTTCCAGCTATGGAAAATCAATTTTGCGCTTTAGAGCCATCTTTATACAGCTACTTGAAAAATTAAGAACCACGTAAAGTTAAACCTGCCTATCGTATCTATTGATCACCTCTTAGCGAATTTTAATTTCCTTGCTAGTGATCAGATATTACATTTTTTTTTGTTTATCTCGAAAGCCAATCGTTATAATGGAAATGTGTGCATTACAAAAATTACTTAGAATTAAACATAATTTAATAATAATATACTTTAAGTTCCTGTCAACGAAAAATTTCTTTAAGTCGTTGCGACGACGCAGGCATTAACAACATTTGAAAAACAAAGTAAAGTCATCAAGAATATCTAACGAATGGTTGTTACAGAATTTGAATATACCTTTTTGTTACCATGAAAACGTTTTGTGTATCAGCCTGTATACTTGACTAATATCTGTAATAAGGAACAGGATAATTAAACCTTTCAGAGTAAAATAAACGTGGCTTCATTTCAATTTTAAAAACACTTATAGCAATCTATATTTTCGACGTTTTGAATGTTAAACAAAATAAGCTTGGCAATAGATAATTTTACAAAATCGATTTCCGATCAAATTTGAAATTTCTGTAACCTTTTTATACAAATATTTCAAATTAACTCAAGCGTATCTTCTTAATAAAATTCTTGTCCTACATTTCCTCTCGTCTATCTCTGCATAACGAAGTTTCCTTTTGTTTTTTAATAATATCGACCGGGCTGTTCTCCGCCTGGCAGGAACCGTGAACGTATGTTATTAATACATGCTTTTAAGAACAATTAACTTCCGGGTTAATTGAGTTAAATTTGTGGTAAGACTTAAACGAGAATTCGTGTTGTATGCATTTAACAGCGAATGGTAATTCCAGGAAACTAACCCAATTAAAGTAAATTAAAAGCCAACTTTAAGTTGAAGGTAAAATTTCAGGGTGTAACTGTTTAAATCAGGGAAATGTAGACAAATAATTTAGAATTTATTATAAATCATAGTTATTTAAGATGAGTGAAACAGTGAGTAAATCTCCATAACAAAATCGCGCCAGGCTTGTAACTTGTAATTCAGCACTCGGCGGGGCGCATGGCCTGGAGAGTAGCTGTTGGTTGCAGTCTAGTTACGTTCCTTATAGTAAAATAAGGATTTTATAGAGGAGTTTGCGACTAAAAATATTATGTTTTAATATTCCGCCCTCTAAAAGCACATTTGATCTATGCTAAGCCCAGTCAAGCTATTTATTTTTCGATTGAAACAGACACAGGACCACTAGATAGCGCCTGCTGACTGTTTTACATGTCGCTAGTGCAAGTGGTGTGTGACGACTGGCACGAGAGCTCCTTTAAGTAGGATCAGCCGTTCGGCTGATTTGTTGCAATCGAAGCATTAGCGTTTTGATGGTAATATGCAATTATTACACTTAACGCGTCAGGCTTGTAACTTGTAATTCAGCGCTCGGCGGGGCACATAACCCGGAGAGTAGCTGTGCATTTGCAACTAAAAATATTATGTTTTAATATCCCGTGTCTAAAAGCACATTTGATCTATGCTTAGCCCAGTCAGGCTATTTATTTTTCGATTGCAACAGACACTGAACCGCTAGATGGCGCCTGCTGACCATTTTACATGTCGCTATCCCAAAGATACCGAAATGTACTAAATAGTCAAGTGATCCTCGTGCCGGTCATACCTCGCATTGACGAAAGCCAACAGCTCGAAACTGCAATCTGCAAGTGGTGTGTGACGACTGGCACGACAGCTCCTTTAAGTAGGATCAGTCTTCCGGCTGGTGTTTGTTGCAATCGAAGCATTAGCGTTTTGATGGTACTATGCAATTATTACACTTAACGCGCCAGGCTTGTAACTTGTAATTCAGCGCGCGGCGGGGCATATAGCCCGGAGTGTAGCTGTTGGTTGCAGTCTGGTTACGTTCCTTATGGTAAAATAAGGATTTTATAGAGGAGTTTGCGACTAAAAATATTATGTTTGAGTCTGACCAATGTTCGCCGTACATTACGCTTTAGCTAAGTGAGCTACTGTGCTGATTGCTTTTAATAACAGCAACTGCTCCACCATCAAACATTTAGGCAGAATCGCCTATACTAAGCTTCGCCCATGGAACATTATGATATTTCATTAACACAATAAAGAGGTTTATTATTACTGTTTTATTCAGGATCTTACAAAATAATTTGAGGATAAATCTCCATTATGTAAAGATATAGTCATAAATTTACTACTAATGATCTACCAAATGCGCTAATCTCATTAACGTTTGTAGTATTTTAATCTAATAAGTTAATTACCTGCCTTTGTCAGAGTTAATATAATAAACGCCAAAAAATTAAATTAAAATCTACTAAAGGCAGTCCATTTTGTTACGTTTAAATCCAATTTATAAAATGTAGGGCAAACTCGACAGGACTCAATTGTGAAGCCTTATTATAAAGCCGCTTCATATTATATTCTCTTATACATCGTTTAACAATTGTATCAATAAATAAAGAGTATATTTTAAAGTGCCTGCTAACTTTACTTCCGGGTGATACTTAATAGAAGATGAAGATTTAAGGTCAGTTAGAATTAGATTATGTAAAAAAATGAGATGTAAACATCAATCATGTGTTTGTTGAAATTTTTATATATTCGTTGAATGTTCTATTATACTTATTGCAGTTTTTTTAAAATAAGCTAGTCTATTAGGTATGATTACTATGTGAATGTTTTCCGGCTCCAACCGGAAAATAGAAGCTTAATTCCATAATAATAATAATATTAACGTTTTTCCCAATAATTTTAGAATAGTGGCGGAATGTAAGATATACTTGCTAAATAATAACAATATAAACAAAGAAACGTTTCTTGATTACTCGCCGAGTATTTAACAAATACTTGATGGTGAGATAAAGATCAAAACCGCTGCCCAAGGAATCACCACATCCAGATTTTGTATTCAAGTTATACACACTAAATCCCAATGTAATATTTTATTCCCTTTAATAATATAGTGGGGTGGTGGAGTGGGTGGCTAATGTAAAAAAAAAATTTAGAAGCCCATGGTTCTCGTATACACACTAAATCCCAATTTAATTTTTTACTCCCTTTAATCATAGGGTGGGGGTGGCAATGGAGGTGGTAGAGGGGGTAGCTAACACCAAAAATTTCTTGTAAATACACTAAATCACATTTCAATTTTTTTTACTCCCTTTCATAATAGTGTGGGGGTGGTATTGGAGGTGATAGTGGGGGAGGGGTGGATGATGCCAAAAAAAAGGTTTAACACCTTTACTTTTCGTACATGCCCTAAATTGCAATTTTATGGACTCTTACCTGCTTGCTATGCCCATTTACCCTTATTTACCCCATTTACCCCCGAAACCTTCAACGGAATTAGCTCAAAATATAATCTTGTTCCAGATCTCCTTACAATACATAAGTGTACCAAATTTCAAGCCAATATTATAAACGGTTCCAGAGTAAACGTGCGCACAAGAAAAGTTAGAGACAGACAGACAAATCAAAATACAGACCGACAGACAGGAATTTCTTTTCGCCCAAATTTAAAATCTCGATGTTTCATGACATTTTAAGCCTATTTCTGGACGTGGAAGTAATACGTGTGAAAAACTAAATTCAGTAACAAACATATATACCTAATATTCCTAATTCATGCATACACCTAATTATACGATATATTATTATAGTGGTAACTTCACGTACAGCATACAAGAAGGGCCCAGGTAAGCATTGCATCTCTGCCATATTCTTTTTCATATGTAATTTTTTTACTTATTTTTTTTTTAGTATGACAATTATGAGTATTATAACTTATTATGCGTCTGTTCTTTTTCAATATATACTAGAGAAGGCAAACTGTAAAGCTGCCTGATATCCAATAATTTACTTTTTCGCCGATTAACAGCAAAGTACTAACTTTGCTGACTAATATCAATCAGCAAACTTTCCCTGCCTAGGCAGGAAAGTGAGCACTTTCCTGCCTAGGCAGAGAAAGTGACACTTAGTTTCCATGGTAACCAACTAGGAACACCTACGATTTTTAATGAATTTTTATTGAATTTATTACAACAAAAATAGAGAGATTGAGAATTGTAATAATTTCATTATTTTATAATATATTTAAACAATCAAACAAACAAAAAATTATCTGTTCAACTCAGCAACAAAATAGATTGAATGTCTTGGCTGAGTTCCTAGCCGAGCGTAGCGAGGCTAGGAATTATCAGCTGCGGCAGTCAATCTACCATTTTGCTGCCTAATCAAACAAATAACTATTTCAAAAACAATAAAGTTTGACGAGTAAGCACTGTTTTTGGTTATATACAGTTTTTATAAATCTCTTCTGTATGGCTTCCAGATATTTTAAATGATTTCTGTTTATTCCTCCCCATCCTATTATGCCATATGAATGTTGTGATTCATTTAGAGAGTGACGATACATGATTTTCAGTTGGTTTATTTAAAAAAAAATTTGAGATACTTAAATCTGGCTAAAAGATACTTTATTTTATTTATAACATTCTTAACTTGCAGATTCCATTTGAAATGCTTATCTATAACTATGCCAAGATAATTAGATGAATCAGCTTCTTCTATATAGGTACTGGTGTTAATACTTAAGTTTCCCATCGCAGCTAACTTATTAGAATATAAGGTTAATAGAAGATATTTTGTTTTATTACAATTTAGTGTTAGTGTGTTAAAATCAAACCAATTTTTTACGTTTTTAAAATCTCCTTCGGCATTTGTTTCTAGTTCCTCCCAAATATCAGCAGACTAAAAATAGCTGTATTGTCAACAAAGCTTAATATTTCTAGTACTTCTTAGTGTCAGCAAATTATTAAGATATAAAACAAATAAACTAGGACCCAAAACTGTACTAGTAATTATCATCAAATAATATTAAAAATATTAATACTTACAATAATTCAATCTTCTTGAGCCCATTAAAAGACACTGAAATGCTTACAATTACGTGTTAATAATAACTCCAATTAAGGTTAAGTGTAAGAGAACCATAAGTATAAGCTTAACTTCGCCATTAATAAAGACATATTATTATTATTATTATTATTTTAATAGTAGACATGATACCTGTACTAGTAGTGGTCATAATCTTCGAGAAAATTATTCTCTAAACATTTTTTCACATGCCTTATCTGTATCAGCAAAAAGTCCTAAAATAATGCCTATAAAATTATTTAATTGATCGTCATCATTATAAAAAAGATAAATGTTATCCATATATTTAAGAAAGAAGTGAAAGCTTTACTACAAAATTTTTCCTTCTACTGAGTTGAGGATTAGAATTAGAATTGGTTGGTAGGGTGGTCAAAGAAAAATACTGAACCACAGCACTTTGACCCCATATTTCCTCCCTATAGGCAGACCCTCGCCTAGGTTTCCGATCAACCTAATCTTGCGAAGTAGGTAGTGATGCTGCCTAGGGGCATCTCTCTTACATCGGCCAAAGTAAGCCAACGTTCTCCCAAAATGGATTATCTGATTGATGATCGGCAGAACAGTCACAGCGTACATGTCGGGCCATCTCATTTTCTTGTTCACAACCTCTACAGAGAAGTGTTTGGCTTAATATCATATTTTATAAATGTTTCCTTAACGGACAGTGTCCAGTCTGAATTTCCGTTATAAAACGTAAGTTCCTTCTTGTCATTGCCAGGTAGTCCATTGCTGTACTCTCGTTGGGATATTTTAGTAGTTCCCTAAGAAGCCGACAGCTGCTTGTTTCATCCCACAGCTTCTTAAATTCGTTATGGGTGTTCTCTTGAATTGCTTGTGTTATCGCCGTGGTCGGTAATAGACTGGCCAGGCTTGGCCCAAAGATGTTTAGGCCCGCTGCCTTCTTGACCAGTCTGTCGGCTATTTTTTGCCACTGCAGGCACCCACAACTGCTTGGTGACATTCTCATACTGATTCTCAGGGCTAGTAGTAATTATCTACAGTCTATAGAGATCATGGTTGTTTTGCCCTTAATTTGTCAACGGACAGCTATGGTTATGTCCCCCAGTTCCATCTGTATTACGCTGGCTTGGGCATCCATAGCCTATTTATATCAGATTTGCAGACTTCTGGAGTATATTCCACATCCTGCCCAATCCTTCTTTTTGATACGTCTACGAAGATATTGATCACGCCTTCGCCAATAGCCTCGTTCTCACTATTTGTCTGTATTATATAGAGTCGGTAGGAAAAACCTGACAGCCTCATTCCACAGGCGACTTCTGGCCTCTCCACAGCCTATATTTGGTTGTATGCCAACGGATTTAAGGCGTACCATTGTTGTCAGAGGCGCTTCTCCTACAGCTCCACAGGTTATCATTGGCCTATGACGATAATGTATATCCACATGACCCGTTTCAATGATTTTATCTGAAATTAGCCATAATTGTCAAACATTGGAATATTATTTTAAAGTGCTGGCTTAGCGAGTTCTATCTTATTATATTACACTTGCCGTTGATATTTTGTTACGCACAACTTGTCTAAGGGCCAGTTTTATAATGTTAGATCAATCCTAGGTTTATATTAAGTTTAAACTTAAGATTAAACCATGATTTAAGCTTTACTTTACAAATGCCTGTTTTATAAAAATAAACTTAAATGTATATACTTGGCACTACTGTTGTCCAGAAATTGCAACTTCACGTAGTTTGATTATAACCTATTATGACATAACATTTCACGTTATATTTGTAAAAATGGAGGGAAATAGAAGAACGACAAATTTGGCTGAGTACAAGGTAATTTTATTAGAGAAAAATTTTTAATTATACAAGAGACAGTTAACACATTAAGCATATATGCATAAGACTGTGAGGTAATCCAAAATAAATCTTTATCTTTCTGTCAGATGTAGTAATAAATTTTCAATTGGTTTCAATAAAATAATAATTGACTGCCTAGATAAACTAAATCAATTTATAAAGTTTTATCATTACATTCTTCCATGTAACTATAAGCCTGATTCTAAAATTGTGAGAACTTTGAGCGTAATTTTAATAATATTTTTTTTAATCACATATTTCGAATACATCCATCAAATATACACCGAATTTTATTAATTCTGAGGTTATGAATATTCTGACATCTGATAATCCACAGTTTAAACAATCCCATGCACCGTCGGAAGTTTAACCTTACTGTGACGTAATTAATCTGTAAACTAAAGATTACTGACATTATAAAATTAAATTAACACCACAGAAATTAGACAACCACCAATTCCAGAAGCCAGAGCTTGTGCGGAAGGGGGTTACACATTGAAAAAACGCGGACATACAACCATTTCCTCCGGCAGTGCCAGTGCCGGAGCCAGGATTCGAACCCGGTGGTGCGATGTCCGTGTGATTAATCGCGATTGCCACCTCGCGCCTTAACCCACTCGGCTATCGATAGACGTCTTTTCAGATCCTTAGTTTAATCGGTACTCTGCGGTTTAATCCGACATTATAAAACTGGCCCTAAGTGTTGGTTAGTTTTAATCTTATGTCTGCCTTATATATTAATATAGTCTTAGTATTAGTATTGTGTTTTTATTTTTCTTGACTGTATTCTAACACTTTTATTGAAAGTTTAGTGAAATAAGATTATTACTATTAATACTGTAATTATTAATAAAAATAATAAACCTAGGACAGCTTTATTATCATTATCAAGCTTTGTTGACTTAAAGAAATTGATATTTATAAATTTGGTTATCATTGAAAACTGTAAGTGTAACTGTACAGTGATAGGGCAAAAAAATACATATTTTAATGAATCATATATACATATCAGCTAAAAGACAAAAATATACATTTTTATTAATGTCAAAGTTCTTTTATCTGGTACACACTGAATTATTGCAATTCATTGTTATATTTGTATATTTGTGACAAAAACAATCTCGTCAATCTGAAAACACAATAACATTTTTCTGGTTTTCTATTATTGGTATTTAATGATACATTGTTTGCAGTTCTAACTGATAATAAAATAATTGAGGTATTTTATTTGAAAATTTAATATTTTTCTTCATAAAATTATATTTAGACGAATTCGGCCTATGCAAAGTAGCCGATCTTCTGAATTAATATAAGAAATACGCATGTTATAAAGATACATTTTATATGGAAAAGTATAGTATTTCTAAAAAATACTCTCGGCGCCCAGGTAGAACATAATATTAGCTTGATCATGGTGCAATATTAGATCAATATAGATACATTAAAATTGTAAAAACAATGTTGGACTAATAATACTGGCATTGAAATAGTTGTATGCCCATGTTGGCAATATATTGTTTTAACTCGTTCCAATCCAGATATGGGAGAATATTGATAAATATACAGGCTGACCATTTTATCAGGGCACACGAGAATATCTCACTTAATATCGGTCGTACAAAAAAAATACTTTTACGAAAATTGAGCCTATTTATATAACCTACAATATGGTTTAAAGACATTTGGAATCCATGGCCTACTTTAAGAGTTGTGGCGGAAAATATCGAAAATGGGGAAAACGTCTAGGCCAAATATATACGTTATTTGAAGAGATACGAGAAAAATTCTAAGGCGAACATTTTTTGTAGAACAGAGTGTTTCAACGAGGTTTTATCAAATTTTTTTCATTTTGAGATTTACTCTTCAGGCTGTTAAAAAAATTATTTTGAAATGGGCGGGAAATAAGCGCCATTAAATAGAGTATTTTCCTCTCTTTTCAGCGATATATCACATACCATATTTATTCATTGGTACTACGTTAGTAATTATAAAAATATTTTTTTAAAACAAATAATTTTTTTTTTAACAAGCATTATACTTGCCGTGGAGAAGTATGATTAAATAAAACGATAAAATAATTATTTGCTATAATAAAACATTAACACAATTCAGGTAACAAAAACAAAATAATAATCAAGAAAGCAACATGGAGCAATTATGAAAAGAGTACTCGCAGTTATGCCAATGTATAGAGGTCCTCCATAAACCATTCTCTTCAGATGAGTGCGGAAAGAAATTCCCACAGGACACGTCTCCATGAACGGCGAGGACATCCAATGGTATGACACCGTCAAGTACCTTGGCGTGGTCATGGACAGAAGCCTAACGTGGAGACAGAACACGGACGCTATCACAGCCAAGGCCCGGCGCACGAGAGCCCTCATCTACCCGATGATGGGAAACGGGAGCCGTCTCAACTTGAGGAATAAGCTCACGCTTATCAAGACCCTCATCAGACCGCAGATGACGTACGCCTCGGTAGCGTGGGGCTACCAGGCAAAGTCCTACATGAAGAAAATCCAGGCAGTGGAAAACATCGCCCTCAGGACGGCAGTCGACGCCCCATGGTACGTGAGAACCGCAGATATCGTCAGAGATCTGGAGTACACCACGGTCACTGAAGTCATCCGGGAACGAGCGAAGAAGCTGTACGCCCAAGCCGAGGAGCATGGGAACCCGCTGATCAGACAGGCCACTGATTATGGCCCTGCCGACGCCCCGAGTCATAAACGGCCGAGGGTACAGCTACTGAACAACGGGTGAGTATAACTTATATTTCTCGCTAACCGATCTGTTTCAGATACTCCAGGACGGACCACCACTACCAGAGATATGACGTTTTTCTAGCCTAACCCAACCTCCTTGCGGGCGTCGGACAACATACCGTCCAACGCCCGTTGTAACACCTGCTCCGTGGAGTCCGAAAGTGCTAAAATAAGCACTTAGGGTCTCCACACTCCCGAGCTACACAGCTCATATCCTTACCTTTCCGATGATCCGGGGTAGGATATCAATTGATGTCCTACGTGCCGGCAGTCAGTCCCAGCCAAAACTTCCTAAACCCAACTCGACCGATGACTACCCCCGGGGGTGACAAGTTGGCGAAGAAAGAAAATATCAAGACAAGAAGAGCGCCAGAAGAGACCTCAGCCAGCGAGGTTCAACAGCCAGGACCAGGGGAGGTCCGCAGAAAATACCACGACACATCTCTCATTTGCGAGCTGGGTCTGGTAGAAGTAAGCGGGACCACCTATCACGAAGGCCGGTCCAGGTCTACAGAGACAATCTAGGAGCAAAGAGTAGTAGTCCTACTCGGCCCTAGTTATCGAGACCGACATCCAGCCAATGGATATTGGCGCGCCTCCATAAAAGCGTCACTCCTTGCTCAGAAAGTTAAAATGTCTACCAATTAATTTAAGTATAATATCCATTTGTTTGTATTTCATGATTTCACTATTAATTCAATTATTTTAAAATAGTTGGCTATGAACAAACTTGACAATTTAATTTTTTGTCAGATCATCTCAGTTAATACTTTAACTCTCACTCAATTACACTCGTTTAAGAATTTAAAATTTTCAAAAACTGATTTTCACTCACATTGATCGTTATAATATGTTCGTTACATATTGCCAATGCAATTTTAACTCTGGATTAGCTCAAGTAGAGTATAGAAACAAATTTCCACAAGCACTACAGCCGAATGAAACTCTGTTCAGAAAATTAGCTACGAAACTGAAAAATAATGGTTCATTTTTAAAGAAGAAGACAAGGTTGAATAGTGTTACTGATAATGTAAAAAATAAGGCAAACCGAGTTATTAATTATGTAAGAAATAAAAATACAGAAATTTTGGAAACATTATTAAGAGAAATTCAAATTGCTTGTCATATAAATAAAACAAGTGCTAGAAAAATTTTAAAGAAAAATGGTTATAAAGCCAAAAAAGTTCACAATTTACAAGCGGAGGACAGACCAAGGAGGTCGACTTTTTGTAGGTGGCTGTTGGAAAAGAAGCGTGCCTTTCCATTAATATGTAGTAAAATACTTTGGTCCGACGAGGCAAATATTTCCAATAATGGATTTTTTAATCGCAATATTCATTACAAATGGACTTCTGAAAATACACACTGGCATAGACCGACTGGGTTTCAAAATCGTTTTTCAATAAATGTGTGGATAGGTATTTTAGGGCCAAATTCATAGACAACACTAAAATTTCACTCACACTTATCTCAAATTCCACTCATTTCAAACTTAAGTTAGGGTGAGTTATTCTCTGAGTCACTTGTAGTATTCAGAAACAGGCATGAATGAGTGACTAAGTTGAGTGTGTATCAAACCACATATTATGCATCAAACCACAAACTAGTAATAGGGGAACGGTTGGCAATGCAAATATTACCAAAAATATTTTGGTAGCATTGAAAAATATTTAAAAACTAATGTCATTACATTAAGAATGTTTTAAAATTGTAAACAATTATTCAGTTAGAATTATTCTGTATTCAGTACAGTTCACAGATCAGATAGTTTGTTTTTGTGTGTGTGCAGTCTTGCAGTGGATTTATAAAGAATGACGACCAAAAGAGTAAACATGAGTGGAGAAGAGAAGGCCTTTTTAAAAGAACTCATTCGCGAAAACTCGAGCATAGTGGAATGTAAAAAAACTGATGCCATATCTGTGTCGAAGAAGAAAAGAGCCTGGTCGGATATAACAGCGACATTTAATTCAGAACATCCTAATGTAAGTAAAATTAATATTGATTTCTTGTTATAATATTAGTAGGTATGTATATTTATATATTATATGTGAATTTTTATATTTTTAGAGAACAACCGAACAGCTTCGAAAATGCTGGGAAAACATGAAAAGTAGAAGGAGGAAAGAACTGTCCACTGAAAAAACCTCACGTATGGCAACATCATCTTCAACATAATTTACAAATTCCCAAAAGTCATCATCCATCGTCAAGAAAGGTTATGTACACAGAACACAGAACAAATCACTGTATAGTCTTTGTATACAATTATTATATTTTTTAAGTTCAAAAATGTTTATATATCTCAATATAATTATTAATGTATAAATATTTTACACAATTTAACCACTTTTTTAATAAAGAGTACAACATGAGTGAAGTCCCAACTACCCTCATATATAACTCGTTTCGTACTAATATTTTACTCATTTATTAGTGG